>BLKM01006964.1:1459520-1486056 GCA_013340265.1 Coptotermes formosanus
ATACTCATATAATCCGCCTTCCGTACTCCGTGTTTCCAAGCTCGATCGTTGGCTGTGACCTGTGGATCACAGGTTGTGAACTACTGCAGTAAGCCACAATATTCAGTGCAAAAGAAGCGATATTAGACTGAAGCGCTTGCAAATTGTAACAGCTAGACACTAAACCCTGAGCATTGGTATTCTGCATTAATATCAAAGTCCAACTACCGGTATTTCAAAGGGAAAGCCAACTGGTATTACAAATATCCCCCCACCCTGCAACTCTGTAACTTTCAATTACAGAATTACGGCCACGTGTTTTATTTGTTAGTGATACTTTATATGTGCATCCAAGTGGAAAGAGGGATACGCAACATCGAGTTACACGAATCCTGACTTCGCTCCATGCGTTATTTAAATGGAAGCGATTGGAACTGCACTGGAAGGTAGAATTTCTTGTGTGTTATAAATAAAGGGACTGTTTCTACCGACGATCTGTACATAATTAAATAAATGTCTTTATTTAATACATGATGAAATCACAACACTAACAAATGAAACCTGCATTTAAAGAGGAATTAAAAGCACATTCAAATCCGGTAATCGTTGCTACTGTTCACTTAGGAAAGTTTTGCCTTCCCTTCTGACATGTATGCTCGTACATCTAAAGAATAAAATATATTAAATTGTGATTGTTCATATTTTTCCTGGGTATGAAACTTGGTATGTCACATAGAGGAAGGACAAAGAGTGTCGGAGGATAGGATACTGCGGAATATATTTGGACCCAAGACACAGGAAGCAATACAAGGGTAGGGGAAATTGTCTAATGACGAGCTTCAAGATCCTTACGAAATGCTACTAGGATGGTAAAATAAAGTAGGATAAGATGGACGGGGAATGTGGCACGCACGGAGAAAATAAATGTTTACATGGTTTTGGTAGGGAAACTTCAAGGAAAGAGACCATTTAGAAAATCTAGGCGTAACATGGGAAGATAACATTAAAATGGATCCTAAAAAGACAGGATGGGATGGTGTGCACTGGATTCATTAGGCTCAGGATGGGGAAAATTGGCAGACTATTGTGAATACAGTGGCCTAACCTACCTTCGGGTTAAATAATATGCGGGGAGAGTAACTGAGCAATTATTATTGTCTCAAGAAGAACTCTGCCCCATGAAGGTAACTAATTCGTTAAGTAAGTAAGTAAGTAAGTAAGTAAGCAATTTAGTTAGTTAGTTAGTTAGTTAGTTAGTTAGTTAGTTAGTTAGTTAGTTAGTTAATGGCGTTATTCGAGGACTAACATAACATAATACACAAATACTAACAGGCAAGAAGCAGTCACGCTCAGTCTGCGTTTATCCATTACGCTACGCTATCGGGCCGTTGCAGATACTTCAACAGACACGTAACTTTCTTGTGGACATGTTCACTGCGCAGGACACGGAAGATAACAGAATGAATATTGCGCTGCGCTGCCCACAGACTATTCAGTACTTTCCAGACTGCACAATAAAACGAACGCTCACCTGACTGACACAATATATTGTGCAAATTTTCAACATTAAAACTAAACGTCAATAATACTGTGGAATATTAATTACTGCACAATACTACAGACCGTCCACGGACACCTTAAAATGGTAGAGGTGAATATGAAAGGACGTACATGCAGAACGTCATTACAGAAGTAACGGTGTAATATTACCTTAGAGAAACAGAGGAAGGCCTTAACAGTTTACAGCACTTGGTCACCTAAGCAGCGCATCACGATATGCTAGTAGTTGCTGGGTGCTGTAATGACACAGTCCTCAAACACGTTTCAGTATATCATGGATTAGTCTGGATCTCTGTCCGTTTGTCTGTTGGCTTTCGCAAATATGAAAACACATCGCTATAATTTAATGTATTTATTACTGGCGTAAATATGTGCCTTGCCATCGGAGCTTTGCCTGCAGTAACAGTGGGCCATTGATTGATGGTACATATCTGTCTACGTAATGATATACCGCATATATGGCAACGAATAAAAGTTTCATAGTGCTTATTACAAGTTATGACATAATGAGAGGATGGAACTGCCGGTGCTGTAGAGCACTCAACTAAATATGTACACAAAGGTTCAAACCTTTCGTTCTTACCTTATGTTCTCTAAATGCTGTAAGGTAAATGTCGCCCTAGAAGAGTACATGATGTCCCAGATTGGGAGTAAAAGTATAGTTCTACTCTTACTTTAACCTCGGCGCTAGATGGGGGTGGTTGGTCAAAGCCACGCCCCGACCGATCTACGCCCGGGAAAGAGACCCGGTGCCCATTGTACAAGAGGCTGGACGGGCACCAGTGCCGGTCTGGACGGGTGAGAAAAATCTCGCCCCCCACCGGGATGAGATCCCCGGACCGTTCATCCCGTAGCCAGACGCTATACCGACTAGGCCATCCCGGCCCACCTAAATACTGTTTTTTCAATGGCGCAACAGCCTCTAGTGAGCCAGGGCTTCCTCATTATCGAGGCTTCACGATCACACTCAGACACACCACATTCTGTAGGACCCCTCTGGACGAATGATCAGCCCTACGCAGAGACCACTACCTGACAACACACAACACTCACAAGAGACAGACATCCATGTCCCCGGTGGGATTCGAACCCACAATTCCAGCAAGCGAACCGCCGCAGACCCAAGCCTTAGACCGCGCGGCCATTGGGATCGGATCTAAATACTATACTTAGGTTAAATTAGAGCAGAACACAGGCCCTGTGCCCACCTCCCACCCCCTAATTACTGGGGGACAAACAAGGTACGGTATGAAAGTTATCCGACAGCCGGAACTTCGTTCTTGGAAAGACGCCCCTATCCAGGCCATCTAAGGGTACTACCACTCTTGGACTGTTTGACTCTGAAGAAGGCACGACGACCCTTCGATTCATCGACATGGCGTAATATCCGAAATGATTCGTATCTTCGGCAACGAATTTTTTTGAAACCCATAGACTGCTTAGAGATGGTGGTCTCTGTGAAACGAATAAATATTAAAGGGTTTACCTGAGGTTCTCACAGGTATGTAGTTAAGGAATCAGGTCTTCTGGGATGTGATACTGTGTTAATGGGTGAGTGCTTAACGGGGCTTCGAACAAAGGCAGAGGTTCTGTCCTCAAGCGTCAAACAATCAAGAAGACTTCGAATATGAAGGTACGTAGCTCCTTCCTTCAAAATATTTGGAAACACTCAGCCAAAAACATGGCGTCCTGTCGCTGAAGACGCGAATCCTCAACAATTGTTTCGTCCCGATTGTGTGATAACGTCCACCATACCGCCTGCCTTTTCTTCTCCCAAAATGAGGGGAGAGGGGGAAGCATAGACTATGCTCTGTTGTAATGCAACGTGAAAACTTCCTGAGATAAAATAATTTATTCACTAAATGATGAAAGGGTCTCCCTGTTAAGAGAGGCGAAACATGTACTGCTCGTAAACTTTACGCCTAACACATTCCACTTCCCTTTTAGCTTAACCCTAGTCTCCGCCCATTCCATACCCCGCTTCCAGATGTAGCCGGGTCGGCTTTACGCTTCCCCGCTCTGCACTTAGTGTACACTGAATGCAGTGACGAATAGAAAAATCCCGACTCCGGCGGGCGTTAAACTCCAGATCGGTAGACATATATAGTGTAACTGGAAGTAAATGTACGTTTGTGTGTACGTGCCTGTCCGTAACATAACTTTTGAATCATCTGGGCTATTGTTACAAAAATCTCCATACAGTTACGTTAACTACGGACGGATAGCCCACGTTCCTACTAGTAGTTTCCTGCCGGCAATAGTAATATTGACAAATCACGTTGGCTCAAGCGGTAAGACACCTTACTACAATTCGGCACACTATAAAATACTAAACTGGAGGCCTAGTGAAATCTTTGTTTACTGGGTTCACTTATTTTCTTAACACTAACTCTTCTTTCGTTCGGGAAGTTTCGACTCACAACCAGGTAGAACAATAAGGGGCAATATTTTACGACAAGTATATTCCCTTCATGCACCTTGGAAATTAAACACAGCTGCAGAAGTTTTATAACGCAAAATGAGGCCGGTAAATGACACGTGATACGTACACATGGAGTATAAAGGAACCACTGAGGCCGCATTAAGGCAGACGTCTAACATACCAACTTAGGCCAGCTGAGGGTCGAAGCTCATACCCCCGAATATACACACCGCGAGTTACCGCTACACCAAACTGTTCAACGGAAACTTATGTTATTCAAAAGTTGCAGCATAAAGGTGTGCATTTTTTCGTGAACTATAGCCTCTTACCTTCCAGGCCCTTAGAGTGCCTGCAATGTCGAAAGGCTTGCCATATCGGCATAAAATACCCTCACCGTCAACAGTGTGTTTTCTTCCCGTCCACAACACAATAACTGGCAAGAAGAGAGGTCTGATAGCAGTATTTGGAAGTGTCACTTGGCAACACAAGCACGACAACCAACCATCAGCCCCGTCGACTAAGCAGAGGACCGGAACATCGTTTGTAATAAAGGGACGATACGAAAACTGATAAAAGAAAAAGTATTTTGAAGAGACAGGCTTATACGAACTTACCTGTGTAAGAAAAAAGTATAAGAGGAATGAAGGAATGATTGATCACTTGAATAAAAATTGATGGAGTAAAAAATGCAGAAACGTAGGGAAAGAAATGAAGAAAGCAAAAGCTACGGGGTTGACTCTCACACAAGGTTTCTCTATTACATCTCCATGCTGAAACGTGGTTTAAGGACGGATTTGCTATCCAATTTCTTGAATGTCGCTTCCATTCCTGGACATAAAATCCCGCCCTAACATTTATTCATTCTTTCTACAACACGTACAGTGTGAAATCATAATGCGGATATCGCGTCTCTCCGTATACCTCACCTAAAAAACAACTTTAAAGATGGTTAATAGAATACTGTATGAGAGGATTTCTACTGCAAATTTTCGGAGGAATTTGATTTCGGATTTACGGCTCCAATATCTTAGATGAAACTGAAATTTAAGTTCCTCACATTTATGGTTGACCAGGCTATGGCATCAGTAACCAGGCGCAATTGAAATCTCGAAAATACCGGTAAGAATTCTAACAGAGGGTTTGCGTGAGGTTTCTTCCTTCTAGACAGTAAAATGATACGGTAATTACTGCCTCCAATATTTTCCACCGTTCACTGTTCATTCTTCTATGTTTCATTCAGTGCTATGTGAATGCATTCGATTATTTTGGTTCACTCCGTTATTTAAAGGTCGTGGGAACGGCTTGAAATTTCCTTTGATTCTTTGAATTCGTCTCCCATTAATGCTTTACAGACAGCCTAAGAGTAACCCAATTACAGTTAAACACTCAGCTCCTACCGCACAGTAAACACTCTGTGCCGGTTATAAGACCACTGAAGGGAAATACCACGGTCTGTGCTGAGATCCATACAAACATCAATTCAGTCCGCAGCCAGAAAGTAGAATTATTAAATATTAAACGCAGTGTTACACTTAATAAACAATACACTCTAGAGAGGTAAAGTAACAAAAACAGCGCACTTATATAGGTAAAAAAAAAAGGTAAAGCAGACCTGGACAGGCCCTGAGGGTTCCAGGAGGTTGAGGCTCCCAGATTTCTAGACAATCGGCACATGAAGGTGGTAAGGTTGTCAGCCCTACGCACCGGCCGCGTTTACCCCCCAGGAAATATTCCTGGTACTCATTTCTGTTAGAGGCTGAGTCGACCCCAGGGCCATAGTGCGACCGGAAGGATTATGTCAATGAAAAAAATTCCAATGACACCATCGGAAATCGAACCCGCGACCTGCCGGTTTGTAGCGCAGTGCCTCAACCAACTGCACCACCGCGGCCCCTTATATAGGCCTATAACAAAACTGTGGTCTTTTTGCTGACGTCATCACCAATTAGGCTATTGCAAAATTTTCTTACATCCCTTACGAAAATTTGTTGATTTATGTACTTCAAATTTTAATGTGTTTTATACCTTAAAACCCGGATAATATTTGTTGATGTGACTAAATAAATGAATAAATAATTGGCCTCTATTATTATAAACCACAGGTTAAACACTACCAGTAATAGAGGGAACCACTGGACACGATCTTTGTGGAGTTCGTCCCAACATTCATCCCACTACATGTTTATTGACAGTCATGTTGCTTTCCCCTTACATCACCAGCCGACTGGCAGTTTTAGAAGAGATTCTCTGACCAAATTTCCTGTTCAAGTTGCACATGTCAAGTATGTCTAGGAATGTTCATGGCATAAGCTTGCAAAAATTATTACCATGAACTGATGAAGAATACTTCAAACGACGGGGTATAGAGCGCTGGTGATAGACGTCAGAAAGGTATTAATTTAGCTGGAAACGCTAAGCAGAACAGCCAACTGAAAGACTTAGACTTACATTTGAAAATAATATTAAAACGGAAGTTAAAGACACATCGTGTGAAGTTGTAAACTTATCCACATGCAGCAGGACAGTGATGAGTGGTGGCTTCTCCTGAAGAGGGTAATAAGCATCTACTGACTAAATGAACGAATATTAGCATGTCAAAAGGGTTTACTTGTTTGTCCGTTACAAGTATTTTACATTTATGTATGTAGTTATTTATACACACGTTTCCGTTTTACCACTGATCATTCCTGGATTATCAGGAACATATCTGTGCACTAACCCATGAGATAGCTCCAACATTTTACGAAATGAGGTCATTAATTCAAAACGATCGGCCCGTTGTTTATGTGTTGTGACTCGTCCAGGGAAGCAGACAAAGGTTAATCTAAGCTCCAAACATAACCGTATTAATCAGAACAGCTCAATTCCCTACCCGTTTCCAAAGTCGAATGGACATGACAGCTAATTAGGTTCCTTTATTAATTCCCAATCTACTTTTCGCTGCAACTGGCATTATGGAATACAGTTCAGTGTAATACAATGCGAAACGGCTTTAAAAATTTTTGACTTGTGGTTTGTGACACCGTGTAGTCTGGTACGTGAGCAGTGACATTTTGGAAGAATCTACCGCTCCCATCTTAAAGGTAATCTGAATACAGTAAAATCAACGTGCTGCAAAGATGGAGACAGGATAGAGTTATGAAACCTTTGCGACCACATAACAAAAAACAAAAATTCTTAAAACCTACCAAACAGCCAGAACAGGCTAAGTGATTACATTAGTGTATAATAACATGGCAAGGCAAATTGTTTTAATGGTGTTTGATAACGGCTGGTTGCTCAGTTAGGCAGTCTAATCTATCTAACTTTCAGTGTTCATTATACAAGCAGTATTAAAGCTATCCCATTACAGGGCCGGGTAGGTCCTTAGGGCTCCATGAGGTTCAAGCTCCGAGGAAAGACAATCGGCAGGTTGACAGACCTACGCACCGGCCACCTTTACCCCCAAGAAATAATCCTGGTATTCATTTTGTTAGTGGCTGAGTCGACCCAGCGCCAGAGTGCGGGCGGAAGGATTAAGTGAATGAAAAATTCCAATGACCCTATCGGGAATCGAACCTGCGATCTTCCGGCTTGTAGCGCAGTGCCTGAATCACGGCGTTAACAGCGTTAAACATACTATTCTTTTATTTTTGAATGGCGCAGATAAAAATCTTTTCGACTTACATACAAAAAGGCCCCACTCTCTTTCAAGGCTGAGTGCAACGAAAGCAGCGTTTCTTCTCCGCGTCATTATGGGCTAAATTACAAAAGCTAAAGACCGCGTACACAAACTATTTGGTAAAATTTAAGGAAACCGGTGTTCTGAAACGTCCAGACCAAGTGTGTCTGCAGAAAAACTGGAAGACATACAAGAAGCACACAAAACCAGTCAAGGCAGATCTGTTTATACCGCGACAGACCGGAATGCCAACACAAATGTGCACGAATATCTTCATCAGAAATTATGCTTTCCAAGTCCAACATACTTCAGCAGCAGAGATACTGCTGTCCTCCGATATAGCTTGACTGCTGCAGTAGCCTCCAAAATTCCAGAAACGCTGAACAAGACCTTTCACAAACCGGTGTATATTACGTATTTCTTAGTACAAAAATGCTACAGATCCCTTCAAACAAAACGTACGTGCGTCCCCGCGCAACAGCGTATATTTCACCGCTGTACCATTAATATTGAATGTGACATTAATGTGTAACATCGATACTTCGAACATAGTACTATTTAAAACCATGTTGTGAATGTTTTACAAAAGTTCACAACAATATTACACATAAAGCTTGTCACATTCGATTTAAACAAATTACTAATCTTTATTCATCACTGTCTCTTAATGTATTTTAATTATGCATAGCGTGCATTGAAATAAATTACAAACGGTCTGATATACATTTTATCCTCGACTTTATACGTAAAGTGCACGGTAAAAATATTCAAAGCCAGTCAAAATTTCCACCCCAAAACTAAATTCAGTAAGTGGGGAACAAACATTGCCCTTTTCTACTTCGAAACTTCCAGGGTGTTCGTCTCGAAAAAGCGCTTCAGGGAAAAAAGAAGTGTCTGACATTCTTGCAGATTAAGCCCAACTTTTCTTGCGTCTCCTTTTATTATTTTTGCCTGAGTACCCCGAGACCATATTTCTCGTACTGGGAAATAAAATTTATCTGAATTCCCTCAGTGACAATGCATTTTCATTAAAAACAGGTAGCTGGATGATTTCAAATGTACCTTTCGTCTGTTATTCTCAAATGATGTATAAAAACTCGTTTAGAACAGAAGTTTCCTAAGAATTTCTTTGTTATAATGGTGGATCACAAAAACGAGGGAACTGATTTCCTCTTTCCACGATTCTTGTAGTTGGCTGCGGAATTTACAATCGTCTGACAGTCAGGTTTTAATGAATGACACACCACGAATACTCGCACGTAACTTATTGTCTCATAATTTGCTGGACTGCTTACAATTGCGCCAAGTTTCGTTGAGTCCGGTAAAAACGCCCCCGTTTAAAAGAAAATAATTTATTGTCTTCTGAATTCTGTGGTTCCTACATACACACATGTCCTACATTGTTAAAATGTCCGCCGCCCTATTGCTCTTCCATGCCACTCGGAAGCGGGGTCAGAAAACGTATGGCCGAGGGAATAAAAGCACATCCTCTGAGACTACAATTAAAAAACAATGTGCCGTTAGGTTTACCTAATTGTATGATACATTAGAGTCAATGATCTTGTAATTTTACTTCTACTTAATTTATGCTTGCACACAATAAGTTATCTTCAGAATTTTCATCCCCTTGTGCGTTATATCAATACTGACAAACAATTTTCAGTCAAGCACAAATACTTCATTTATTAGCACATTTGATACAGCTATATATTTCGGCTAAATATAAGCAATCCTTAGGCTACAAACTTACATAATTTTTAATTACTTTATAGCCTGAAAATAGCTTGTATTTAGCCGAAACATGTAACTATATCAACTGTATTAATGAACAAAATATTTGCGCTCGAGTGAAAATAGTTTGTTGGCATTGATACAGTTATTTGTTTGCTGCTCTTTAAGAATGGCTCGTTAATACCCACTAAAAGGGCATAAATTAACAAACAAAAATTTATATGTAGATTTTTCTGGATTAAGGTCTCACAGTTCTGATACATACCGTCAAAAATTCAAAATGTACCACCGATTTTGAATTGATATGAATTCGTCTTGTTTTTTATGCATCATACTATTCTAATTTATTGCACATGTTTAAGCTATACGGTTCTTTGGGAAAAGGATCATGAACAGGGGTTGGAATTCGAAACGACTGAATCAATTATTATTGTATAGCTAACTCTACAACAAGTATCAAGGCACACAGAGGCTGAAATAATTTCCTAACAATTTTTTAGCATTGAGTTCAACTTAACACCACGCCCGTTAGGACAGAAATATTCCTACCAAATAATAAAAACAATTTCAGTCAAGATAACTATCTTGTAATATAAAAACAATACTTGCCCGTCAAAACTAGGAAACCTACAATGTCTGCCGGCACACAGATGTACACACAGGGCTTATCAGTAATTGCCCGAGCTCCTCATTAATTTGGAAATAGCAAGAAGGCATTGTTAGGCAAAGACAGTGCCATCCTTCAAGTCTTCTTGAGTTAGAATGAAGTGTGATGAAGTCTGCTTCATATTTCCTCCTGAAGATGAAGTGGGACAACATAAGGTATACAGCAGTCGGAAGTGTAAATCTTCCTTACAAAGAAGCAATCAACATTTGGCACTATTTGTGTTTGAATGGAAGAGCAACACAACCTGCAAAATGAAAGCTGGAAATGACAAACGCGAAAGTGTTTGCTAAAAAGAAAATATAAAGGAAATAAATATATGGCGTAAAAGAGAGTGGGAACAACAAATACTGAACTTCAAGAGAGGCGTAAGGCATGTTAAATATTAAACAAAACAAAATATACCAGACAAATCAGAATGTTTCCGACAATGGCGTTAAAAATGTTCTGACTTACGTATTTTGAAGTCCTCACCCACTATTTTTGAAACCAGATGAGCTGGGATATGACTAAACGTGTTTGGTTAACAAATGTAACAAATGCCAACGTTTTTGACGAACCTACTGCCTTCCCCTATTGACCAGACTACACACCATCACACCGCAGAAGCCCATGGTTTAGTTAATTCGCTTCTAATGTTCCTTTATTTTACACCTGTCATACAGTAATTTGTTTCCTGTTGGGCAATAATGCTTTAAGTACCAATTACGAAAGTTGTAATTTAACCAAGAACCAATAAGATGTTGATTTTTCTGCATTACGGCCAATATTGGTGACCTGATAACCTCGCTAGCTCAGTCCGTAAGGGACTACACAGCTGTAACTGATGACGCGTGGTAGCTGTCAGACATTTACTCTGCTGGGAGTACTACGTTCATAGCTTCGGTCACTGTGGACGTTTTTAAAATGGACACAAATAGCTTGGTGGTGTGCACGCAGTACTTACTCCATTACCAGCTCGGCTCTGTACCCGCGGGTCAGAAATTTGTCACTATTGTATTACTGCATTCTACTTCTTGTGGGATTTTTGATGGATAAAGTATCATCGTGACAGGTTTTTCTGCGAACGCTTCGGTTTCCTCCTGTCATTTTCATTCCACCAATGTTTCATGCTCATGTTTCATTCATCTACTATCGATGCTACGTAATTTCAGCAATGGCAGCATCGGTAAAGAAAACCCTTCTCCATCAGATTCAGCTGTACTACTCACTCAGGCTGTCTCTCAGAGACTCTCCTGGAGATGCATATAATGCAATTCACCGCAATGAATGGTAGCTTCCATAAGGGTAACTTGGCTGATAACACTGGGGAGGAGGGGGAGCAAACTGACCGTGGGTATTAGGACGTTTATTTTACAAAAGAGTCAAATTCAGTAACCAAATAAACTACCCCTAAGTTGAAAAATATTGGAGGGGGCGCATTTACCCCTCCCCCAAATTGCGCCTATGGCAGCTTCTATCGCTGCTGTTCTAACAACAGTTTTTCATATTTAGACTGTTTCGCAACAGAGGTATCCCACGTAACTGCACGTTCCAAGACATGTTTCCGTGCACACATTCGCGACTGGAACTTTGTGGCTGTTTTTACCATTTGTGTTGTTACTACGCCATTTCGCATCCCTGCGGAGAGCCAAATAAATCAGTCACTCCGTCCGTCCGCCTACATTGGAGAACCGCTAAATGAATCTTCATGCAATTTGTTGGAAAACTGTAAAAGTTTCATTTCGAAATCTATACCCCTACATGTTTGGCTGACAGACTAGAACATCCGGCGACTTCACACAAGCACCGGCGATTCTATAAGAGCACTATGCATGTCGGTAAATTTTAAAAATGTAGTAATATATTTCTAACACTTCCGGTGATTTCAAAAGTCACTAACTACTGCACATAACTATGGTCAGTCTATCTACCTCCCTGGACCAGATTCTTCCTTCAAAAGCTAACAGTTGCTAAGCCAGTAGAAAATTCCCTGCCTTTTATGGAACCCGAATTTCATTACCGCATTCGCAACAGCCCGCCATCTCTCCCTAACCTGAGCCAGCTCAATCCAGTCCATGCTCTCTTAACTGACCTCTATAAGATTCAGTTTAATTTTATCCTCCCATCTAAGCCTAGATATTCGAAGTGGCCCCTTTCCCTCAGGTTTCCCCACCAAAACCCTGTATGCACCTCTCCTGTCCCTCATATGTGCCACATGTCCCGCCCATCTCATTATTCGTGATTCGATCACCCGAATAATATTTGGTGAGGAGTACCTATCACGAAGCTCCTCATTATGTAGTCTTCTCCACCCCCCCTGTTACACCGTCCCTTTTAAATGACATTTTAAGGCTTAAATTTACATTATGTTTTAACATTTAATAATAACACAAAAGTACATTTCCCCAAAGTTGCTTTTTATGCTTGGCGTTGCTAACGGATTGGAGGGCGCGAAGAGGTCCATTTATCATCATTCTGACACATAAAATAATATTTTACTAAACATGGCAGTGTCTTACGTCATACTGTAGAAGATTTTAAGAACGTTTAATTAACACGTAAAGCACCCTAACTCTGTAATTACAACCCAATCCCAGCTGTAACGGTTTCAGTGCTTCTATGCTCCCATCTGTTTTATTCATCCATTGACTCATTATTTCATGCTATCTTCCTCTCTGTCTCTTTTCTCCATATTTCTTAACGTTTTAATTGCCTCACTCTTCCACTCTTTCCCACTTCCTTTATTTCTTCTACACTTCTTTCTCTCTTCCTTATTAGCCGTATTTGTTAGGCGTGTTCCTAACTCCTTTCTCTGTTTACTTCCTTCTTTTATGATCTATTTATTCACCAAGTTTCTTTACAAAAACTAAGATAAGATTATTTAATTTTTATACGTTCTACTGTGTTACATGATGCAGTGGATTAAACTTTTGCCTGTTACTGCACTTATATAATTTAGTGCATATGGTTCATGTAACTGATGCAGACTTTTCTTTAAACAATCAATGCTTATTCAACAACTGGAAAAAGTGTCACTTGATACAGAACATAAATACATACTGTCTTAATGAAAACAATCTCCACCCGACATTAACCGAGGACAGGTAACTTGCAGTTTACAAGTTAATAACCTCCAGTTTTCGAAACGTTCGTCAGACTATAATCCTCTCACGTACGTCTCGGTCAACTACGTAATGTTTTCCATCCTTCTGTCACATTGCTGAAGACCTGGGCGTTCGTAACAGTTATGTGTAGGAAACAGCCATGGGGATAAGAATATATTTCAGGCAAACGATTCTTATGAGACCGATCTCACATCCGGTTTCTAATAGATTAGTAAACAGAACCACACAAGTTAATCCTCCGCAAATAATTTTATTATAACTGATAATGATTCAGTCGTTTAAAAAAATTTCCTGCTTACGTGGAACTCGGGTGCTTAATATGTGCTGATAAAAGCCCGCCATTTTCATTTGTTACTGTAAGACAAATATGCACGCTCTAGTTCCTTACCTATACAGTTAATTAACACAAGGAAACAATGAAAACGAAAAAGAGGTTGGAGCAAAAAAAAAGACACCTTGCTTACAATCAAATATTTTTATCATTCAGAATAAATGCTCTTTGTTATATTCAAGTGTTTTCAAAACCGCCTATAATTTTATGTAATAATGAATTATCATTTTCAATTAATGCATAAGAAAGCGATTGTACTTATGTTTAAGTAATACCTCAGTACTGTTGGGGGAAATTATAAGAAACATCAAAACTGAATGGTGATTCGACCACGGGCCCTCTGCAATTCAAGGCACTACTCAACGCTCTTTTGTTCCAGGTCTATTAGGCAGTATAATGTACAAAGTTCAACGTACCATTTTACCTTTCAAAATAGGTAACTTTCCTATTCCATCTGGCAAGACTTGTACATTCAGCGTGATGGCGCACCGCTGGCTTTATTACAACAGATCCACAAAGACTGGCAGATAAGATCCAATTTTGTTAGATATTACGTCACTTAAGCATCCAATACCCATGCCATGCAGCACTTATCTCTAACTCAGTTAACAGTAAGTACTGAAATTAAATGCATGCTGCTTACCTTTATTTGCGTAGTTAAATTCCCGGCTATGTCCCAACTTTTGATAGTAGAGCTAGCGATGTTACTGAAGCGAGCAAATGATCAAAATAATTAATGTTTATTAAACGACGTAAAGCTAATGAGAAGGATTATTGCTTTGGTACATTAACGAATGTTTTGACAGATAATGCAAAAAAAAAAATGTTATTACATCATACAACAAAATTTTTCAAGTCATTACATACCATACTGAAACCAGTCATTTTGTTTTAAAAAAATTTGTTCAGTTTTGTGTAGGACAATAAATGGAGAGAAAAAATCACACTGTACGTGATGGCGACATGTCAATCACAGTCCCCTCCATCAGCTGTCATGGTCATGGTCCTCTGACTTATTTTTAAGATTCAGAATTAATTCAGAATCAATGAATCATTCAGATAGTAGGAAAAACTCCTAAAAATTGACAGCCATTGTAAGGCAAGTAACATATAATTCCTGCAAGTACTCATGGAAAACACGTTCCTATTAACCTTTTAAAGCCTAGCAGTAAATTGACATACCACCAGGTTTAACATTAAAAAATTCTACGTGGTGCCTACATTGCGTTTATGTGTTTTGTACGGATCTCAGAACAAACAGCAACTTTTTCCTTATACAGCATTAAGAGACTGGTTTTTATAACCGAAGTGGAGAGTGTTTACAGCGCGGTACGCACTGAGTCCTTATATAAAACACATACGCTTTGTCTTTAAAGGGTTAAACATATTCCAAATCCAGCAAACAGGGTCCACTGAATGTTTCATTTAGTTAATTTTAGTTTAAAAGTAAACAATAAAATTCAACTTGACTCTTGGCTTAGCATGCCGGACTCATGCGCATCAGGCGACAGGACTGACTGCTGCTCTATTTGGAAATTGTTTTATTGTTGTTGACTTTAAACACAAGTTATTATTATTACTTTTATTATTACTATTATTATTTAGTAGTAGTATTAGTAGCAGTAGTAGTAGCAGTAATAATAGTAGTAGTAAAGAACATTTTGAAAAGAACTTATTACTTCAAAATGGATTGTGAAACAATACTTTTCTAGGATAGAAACTCAGCATCGACGTGTTTTGCAACTGACTATAAGCAGTAATTTGATTATCAAACGTACCAAAGGTCATAAATTGCCTTCATTGTGTATTCCACGCTCCTAGCCTCATTGGCTACTGAAAGCTAAATGAATATTACGCATAACTGCACTGACGTTGCTGTACATTCTACATGAACAGTATCTGGCTACCCGGCAACATCACAGCTGTAACGCTACGATCCACAACATGCAGAGTGTCTGAATGTCAGCTGGTTCACACTGCTCTGGATTACTGATATCCAGTCCAGCCTGCGGAAATGAACGACGACTCCTCTATCTGCACTTTGCTAATCCAGCTTCTGGTTATAGGCCTACAGGTGCAAACTGTCAATTTGCAACTCTTAGTTTCAACAGCCTGTCTAAAATTTTAGGTGCCTTCGCAAAATTGCGAAAAGCGACTACTGCCCGCCCGCCCGCCCGCCCGCTCGCCTTCCTGCCTGCCTGCCTGCCTGCCTGCCAGTCTGCTTGCCTGCCTGCCTGCCTGCCCGCCTGCCTGCCTGCCTGCCTGCCTGCCTGCCTGTCTGCCTGCCTGCCTGCCTGTCTGCCTGCCTGCTTGTATGCATGCATGTATGTATGTGTCTGTCTGTCTGTCTGTCCGTCCGTCCGTCCGTCCGCATGGAACAACTCGGCTCCCACTGGACGGATTTTTATGAAATATGATATTTCAGTATTTTTCGAAAATCTATCGAGAAGAACAAATTTCGTTTAAAATCTGACAAGAATAACGGGTACTTTAAGTGAAAACTTACGTACATTTATGACAAAATCTTCCTCAGTTCTCCTTATAATGATAAATATTTCAGACAGAAGTTGCAGGGAAAATCGAAACACACGTATTATGTTCGATATGTTGTTCCCGTAAATCGCGCCGTTTACGAGATGATGTGGAAAAATATGGCAGAGCCAGACAAGCCACAGATGACAATATAATACGGCGCATGCGCTTTGCATGCTGGATAACTACAGCTACAGACACACTCTCAGAATAAGTAATATTTCTTGCTTTTGGATGGCAACAATGGTTACGGGAACGCGACTCAGTGTTACGTTTATACGCTCATTGCCAGTCTTGTCAATTTTCGGCTCAAGATGTTGATCTTACCGGTTCATACGTCATATTCACTTCCCTGGACTAAGCATGAAGGCTTCAAAACCAAATTCCTGGGGTCCATCACGGCCAGTCAATGTGGAACTTTTTGTGGACGAAGTGCTTGGACAGTTTTCTCTCCTAGTTGTTTGGGCTTTCCCGTGTCAGAATAATTCCACCAATGTTCCATACCGCGATTTCACGCACCTACGACCGATGCTACATACTGTTTGCCATTGACAGCTCCGTTAAATAATGACATTTCTCTTGTCACACCGTGTCCGCTGTCCAGTAACAGGCGACAGTCCTCAACTTTTGCTTTACACGGACAATCGGACTCTGAAATGCCTCTGCCACTAATGAACTGACGGTGTTGAAGGTGGTTTCATCCGAAACGTACTTTGAAACTCTGTTTCACTCGCCCTCCCTCTTCCTCTCTCTCTCTCTCTCTCTCTGTGAACTGTCATTGCAGATTTGCATTTCTGAGCCACAGAAAACGACCGGCCGCTAGCATGTTACAGACCTGAACGTTGTTTTCAATGCCCCACAATTGTTACGTGTGTAGACAGCTTCACTATTTAGGAGCACTTGCATCATTGCAAAGAACGTATTAAAATCTATTTTTTCGTCTGTCTTTTCGCGTGAATATCCGTCTGTACGTATGTAACAACTCTAGAACATTTTGCACCACCTTCATAAGATTTAGTGTTGCATATTTTCAAGTTATGGAATGTAAGTTTTATATTTTACAATGACGTGTTTGTTGGTCCAGGCATTTCAGAATTACGAAGGTACAAGAATGCGGAAAGATAAGCCAACGGATATAACGCACTGTCTCTTGGGAGTCTGCATACGAGTAATGAAAGATACGCTTCAGCAAATATTGCAGAATTTCTTCCACACACAGAGTATAATACTAAACACTGAACTACGCAATAAAGCAAACAGTTTTTAAATTAATACAGAAATAAGATAAGCTGTTAGTAATACAGCAAAGCCAAAAAATAATGTTCAATGTGGTAAAACTAATACTTATATTCTAGCGCATGCGTGACGTACAGAAATTGAATTAATTTCCTTTTGCGAAAGGCCGTAACATTTCAAAGCATCCATCAGTCCACGTGACCCTACGACACGCATATCATCATCGTCGTCGTCGTCGTCGGCGTCACAGTGCGCGCATTACATTATATAATACGCCTGTAGAATGTTGTTACGAAGCAATATAAACGACATCTGACATGGCATTCTAATTAAGAGCTTCTTAGCATTAATTAAACCCGTCTGATGCTGTCACAAGCCTGCCACATCACAAAAGAGGCTGCGTTTCCTAGTGCCCCATTACCTGAATATTCAGTACACAGACTATAACTTATACCGTACGATATATTTATATGAGAAACCTTCGCAGTTTTGTAGTCAAATCTGTCACATAAATAAACACAGGAAAATCTGCCTTCTGAAAGTGATAAGAGGACAGCGGCTACAGTAGAAAATTACACAATTCGACACAAATTTTTAAAACCCTGGGATACCAACGGACGCCAATAAAGAAAAACTTGTCATGTGCAACTTACCTTCACTAAGGTTTTAGATATCGTTTTATTGCTTAACCTTCTAAAGCCTAGCGGTAACTTTACGTACCACCAGGTTTAACATTAAAAAATTCTACGTGATGCCCACATTGCGTTTATATGTTTTGTACGGATCTCAGAGCAAACAGCAACTTTTGCCTTATAAAACATTAAGAGACTGGTTTTTACAACCGAAGTGGAGAGTGTTTACAGCGCGGTACGCACTGACTCCTTATATAAAACAGATACGCTTCGTCTTTAAAGGGTTAAAGAAGGAGTGTAGGCTGAACATCTTGCTTAAGCCTCGCAGCGAGCACTCATAGTCTCCTTTACAAACACTAGTCGGTTAAGGCTGTGTAGAGGAAGTATCGCTACTCTGAGAATCAAATACGTCAAATATACAGAATGGCGCAAGTTACTGGACACTAGAGGCAACGTGTTAAACATCGAGTGTCAGGTGACGGTTGCGCCATCCTGTATATACTCAGTGTGTAAAGTACGTATTTCCTCATATTAAAACAGGTGGTACAAATAAATAGAATGCTTATCACGAATGTTCTATACAGTTAATTTGACGCCATCCGTCCCGCTGTGTACAAAGAATTACATAAATAACACAAGGTACTTCGTCTGACACAACCTGTATTCATTATCATTTTTTCAAACGCTAGTTCCAAATTAAAAAGTGTTAAAATGACGATTAAACTAGAATCCTAAGTTTTTAAAATACTTAAGTTTTAAATTAAACACTACATCATTTGCGTTAAATGACACACCATCAAGAATTACAAGTAGATTGTATTACATTATTTACGAGATCTCGCAAAAATTAACATTTTTATATACAAAATAAACACGTGATGATGATCGGCTTGACCGAAATATTTAGTGTTTGAAAAAATAATCATAAACACATATTGTGTCAGACGGAATACGTGGTGTTATTTATGTCAATACAGTTAGCTTGTTAGTCATTCGCCATATCTCACCACGATTGAATGGTTTTGTGTAATCTGTTAAACAAAGATTGAAAATTAAACGCACTAGATATTCTTATTCAGTACGCAGAGCACAGCAGAGAAATACTGGCGAAGGGATAAGTCGAAAGTAGATATAACTCAAGGTACAATGTTTATTTACCAATATTTCTGCTGCAAACAAAACAGTGATAGAAACCGTCAGAAATTCAGAGAACAGTCAATAAACAGCGGCAATGTAACCGAAATTATATTTTGTCTTCCCCCCAACAGCCTCAGCTTGCATATATATAGTATACTTCCAGCTTCCATGATAAGGTTACATATAAATAGCTGTAAGAGTAAGAAGCTAGATTATTCATAAGAACTGCAAATAAGAAAAAAGTAAAGCAGTCCCATTACAGGCCTGGACAGGCCCTGAGGGTTCCAGGAGGTTGAGGCTCCCAGATTTCTAGACAATCGGCACATGAAGGTGGTAAGGTTGTCAGCCATAAGCATCGGCGCGTTTACGCCCCAGGAAATATTCCTGGTACTCATTTCTGTCAGAGGCTGAGTCGACCCCAGGGCCATAGTGCGACCGAAAGGATTATGCCAGTGAAAAATTCCAATGGCACCATCGTGAATCGAGCCCGCGACCTGCTGGTTTGTAGTGTAGTGCCTCAACCAACTGCGCCACCGCGGACGATGGGTAAAGTCTATAAACCCATCGCCTCACAATATTATACACCATCGTCAAAACCTTTTAGAATTTAAGCTTAATTATGATTTGAAACCGCATCTAGCACGTTTTAGGAAGTTGTCTTCGTTGAGTTATCATTCTGATATATAACCAATCGACCGACCGACCGACCGACCGACAGACCGACCGACAAACCAACCAACCAATCAACCAACCAACCAACCAACCAACCAACCAACTCCACGAGCAGAGTCCTTCTTCAAAAGCTGACAATTCCTTAGCTACTGAAGAAATCCTCCAAGTTCTATGAAACCCAAAACTTCAAGACCGCGTTCTCAAAAGCCCGCAATTTTTTTCTTACGCCAAGCCACATCCACCCAGTCCACGCCCCCCCACCATTCTATTCCTTGAAGATCCATTTTAATATTATCCTCACATCTACGCCTGAGTCTGTCAAGCGTCTCTTTCCCTCAGGTTTCCCCACCAAAACCTTGTACCTACCTGCCCTCTCCGGCACGCATGCAGCACGCCCAAACCATCCCATCCTTCTTGACTTGACAACGCGAATAATATTTGGTGAGGGGCACAGAACACGAAGCTCCTCATTATGCAGTCTCCTCCAGCAACGTTTAGATATTTCCTTGCGATACTGTACTACGTCACAAAACAGTCGCACTTTAGAGACAGCACAAATTAATACACAAAGTTGACCCCTTAGTCGCCATGGTCACGTTGGGGACTGGGGAAACGTCATCCAGTTACCATAGGTAACTTTGAAATTGCAACATGACCTCTAAGCAGACGTAGCCAGCGACGATATGCAAGGTTACACACTGGGAGTTGGCGCAGACTTGGCAATAATCGCATACAGTCTGTGTGTTCCTGTCGGAATAGTCTTATCTTAAAACATTCTCTAAACCAAGCACGTCTTTACAACAGACAATATAAAGACTGAAAGACAACATAAATGGGATCGTACAGCGTTAATGGATACTGCAGAACTGGACGGCTAGGCAACGCAGAAAAAAATTAATATTTTCAAGTATCATCACTGAAATTTAAAACTTATTTGACGTTAAGCTGTGTCGACTCGCAAAAAATCAACATATAAATAAATACAGTAAAATCTGCGATATCCGGCACTTCAGGGACCAAAGGTTTGTTGGATATCGCAGTTTTCCGGATATCAGAATATCATATTTAACGTGTACCTTAGTGTACCTAGCAGCAGCATGGACAGACCTAGCCATTTAACGTGTAAGTTGATATCCTCTTTTCCGCTTTTTACCAGGCCCTTCGATGACAAAAATGAGACATTCAAGGCACTGCACTGTAACACCCTGTAACAGGGAAAGGCAGTAAAGCAACTGATCATACCACACTACAGAATCTGCCCACCACATAAAGTAAAGGGAAAAACGTGCGAGCCAGGCGAATTATCGGAAGACGGGCCCGTGCTGCAAGTTAATACAAGAGTGAAATATAATTGGGCTCTTTTTCAATTTACTGGTTAATAGAGATTTACGGATAATCCAATACCGGATATCGCAGATTTTACTGTAGTAATAGGTAACTATTTATCAGTCGACACGACGTAACATTCCAGAAGACTTGAATTTTCAGCTAAACACCTATGAGAACCGCAAATCTCACACTGCCAAAAGTTGGTTAAGACTTGCAGAGTACATGCCTGTATTCTCGTATAATCGCTGAAAGAAGATAAATACAACAGCAAAACGGGAAGTAAAATACGAAGTTATCATAGCAGTGAACATAAAATTGCTGTATTCAAGGACGTGACGCCGCGTAGTCTGTATAAACTGACTTGGGAAACAGGTCCGTCCGAAACGCCGAAACACCAGACTACAACCCGGAAGACAGTAATGTGACAATAATCTGCTGAAACACAATCAAGCGGTTCGTCACCAGCTTATAATCATGGAATATCAAGTTCGATCCCACGGCAGTCCATTTCAGCTTTTGGTAATAAAATGTAAATACGGCAGATTTCTGTCCATGACATCGCTTTTTCTCCCGTCAGCGACAGTTCCGCCAACGCTCCGTACTCATATTAGTGCTATTTACACACGCGCGCACGCGCACGCACGCACATCGCATATGTCCTGAGAGTGTCGCTTAATAAACTGGAAAAAGAAAAAGAATTGCGGCCAGGGCAACGTGGACACCATACAAACTACAGAGGCCCAAGTGGGTTCCATAATCATATTAACATTTTGAGTTGGCACGTTAAAAGTACGTAACACAGAATATAAGACAACAAACTTTAGCCGAACTGTATCACATATCTTCAAATTGCTGGACATTTCAGCGTCATGATGCACTTTCGACCAGCACTATATGTTGCAATGAAAGGTGCGTAGTAATTAAATATCTGCATACACCTGAAGATGAAACGATCATGTCGGGGCGCATACTGTATATAACGTGACTGCAAAAATTTATTAACGTTGCTTTCTGCATTTAAATATATATAACTGACTTTGAAATTTTATTCTGAAAATATTTGCGATACTGAAACAATTATGCATCATCCCACGTGTACGGGTTTGATAATGCAGAAATCAGGAGCACATCATCATCTGTGGATACTTCTCAGCCTAACAAAGGCGTTCGTTTCAAAAAATGCCCCACGAAAAAGAAAACAAGAGAAGGGTCTGTAGCGTGCTTCCACCTATTGTCACAGCGCACAATACACAGTGGTACCGAAAGGCATTGTCCTCATCCTAAGACTCGCATGATTCTGTTGCTGGGGATCAGGAGGGTCTGAATACCGGGGCTTTGCGGCTGTCGTGCGAAGAAAAGGAATGAGCGTTACTGTACCTCCTACAGCCGGACAGAGAGTCTACATCTCCGTGTCAAACCCTTGCACTGCCCAACCCACACGCACGCCCAACAGCGTGTGCTGTTTTAGTAACTCTCACGTATGCAAAACCAACATTTTACAAATACAAAACTCATTTGCAGAGGAAGATACTTCAAATACAAAAAATGTTAATAAAGTCAATATATTATTATTATTATTATTATCCGAATTTCTCACTTCTCAGCTTTAGCTGGGAAATATTCACCTATCCTGGGATGTATCATCAACAGGATTAGGCTCGATAGTCTTATGTGTAATTTAAGAAATTTCTTACAATTGAACGTGTGCCAAGAATTACCACTTTTTGCATTTGTATATATGTGTTTGGGTGCAGGTTAAGTCTCGTTATACTTTGTGACACTGACTTTGGAATTATTCCCGTAGCTGAATTACTATTATTATTACTAATTATTATTATTATTATTATTATTATTATTATTATTATTATGCAGTTCGGTATAGAATATTTACACGAAATGCTGTTTAGCAATTGCCAGTTTCATAAAAATAAGTTCAGTAAAAGTCATACTTGGGGTAGACGGTGGCTCACTGTGTTGCAAGCCCAAAGGTCTCTAGTTCGATTCCCGATGACGTCATTGGGATTTTTCACTCACTTATTTCTTCCGACCGCACTACGGCTCTGGGGTCGACTGATCCTCGCACCAGAAATGGGTACCATGAGTATCTCCTGGTGGTAAAGGTAGCCGGTGTGTACGGCCGACAACCTTGGCACATTCAGGTACCGACTGTCTAGAGATCCTGGGGGCTTCAACCTTCTACAGCCCTCACGGTCTATCCAGGCCTGTATTGGGATAGCCCTGTGTACCAATTCTGAAGTCATACAAAACTAAAAAATCCGTGTTTCTGCTGCAATAAATTTGAAGACGGAAATTGTCACTGGCATAAATTCAACATGAAATTGCTCAAACACTATGTATATATAAGGGAAACAGAGCCTGCTACACAATTGCTATCGGATAACCCCTACGTAAGAGATTAACTGCAAAATCTACACATAGATACGAAAATAAGAGCACAATAATTGTGACAGGACTCGCCTAATAGGCTGTGTACGTCTACTGTTTTAACTTGCTTCACCAAAATTCATACTTTATTTAAGACGTAAACGTGTTTCTATCGACATGACCACATTTTCCAATTTTGGTAAAATTCGGTCTAAGAGATCTGTAAATAATGATGTTCAGCATCAGCGGAGTTTTCGTAAAAATCGGTGCAGGTGAGGCTGTACGTACTTTTCTTACGTGCGTAAATAAAATTAAATTACGCGTGTATCGTGAAAACGTATGTTATTCCGATAGCAAAGAACGCCTTGGTAAGCCACGTGTTCTAACATCAAAGGAAAATAAAATTTCCATTCCTATTAAAGTTCAAACAAACAAACAAACAAACAAACAAACAAACGTAAGCGGTCCTGTCCAGTGTATTCTGCCCATTAATAATGACAGACAATAAACAGATTGCTTCAGTTAATCTTGATTAAGTAATCGTTAGTTCATTTGCTTGTCGCCACCGGGTTACCAAATCAGCGACAATCACATTATTGTTAGTTGGAATGGATTTCGGATGTTAATCACACACAGTTCCAGATCAGAGTGTCAACATGTGAGTTACCCGTATTATGAAAGACAGGCCACCCTCTGTGTTCCCGCATATGAATTGCGTGATCCCATACTACGATTCTGGTTAAACATTATTACATTTTATGCAAGAAAATCACATCTGCACGGTTTATACAAACTGAATGATGTGAATTTATGTTATAAACGTTTCGTAATAGCATTTCAAGAAAATCATCGCGTGTTACACTACCATTACGGTTCTAAAAGGAAAACATCCATTTCAGAATCAGATGGACAGCTTCCGCAAGCATTACAATTACTGTTTACACTTCGTTCGTTGGTTTAGTTTTCCCTTACTAAATTCTCTAGCTGCGATTCTAGAGTGCCTACTGCTCAATAAAAGATTCAGTTTCTGAAGAAATCAGTAAAATAATAAAATATAAACACCCGACGTAGTTTTTGCCGTCTGACAACACAGAGCAAGGTGATCCTTCAGAAGCTGGTAGTTTTTCAGCTGGTAAAGAAAATGTGGAATCCGAGAGCTTATTATCTTATACAGGAAATAAGGTTATTTCGATCATAACCTGAGCGAGATGAAACCATCTGACACAAACACATTCTCTTTTTATGAGATAAAATTTAGCACAACTTATTTCTGTTCATCCTACTACAGCACGTTGGTTGCAATCGCGTCATTTCTGGTTTCCGCCGCAGTTTAAACGAGATTTTCGCTCTTTTGGGATGTTACGCAGCTTAGGTTCATAGTTAGTTACTGACGTTTCGGGCCAAGCAGTCAAAAATTACACTTGAAGATGCGACCGATAGGTTGTCCCAAAACGTCGGTAGTTACCTACCAATCTAAGACGCGTAACATCAAAGAAAAGCGAAGATCTGTTTTCATTTACTTATCAGTCTCTTTTCTTTACAATTTTTTTTTAAATCGATCACCATCAGCCCTGTGTACGTACAAACTACGTGAATATTATTTCTTACGGTAAACTTTCACGACAAGCAACAGTGACGTACGCAAGCGCACTGTGGACACCCCTGCGACACAAGTTAATTGAAAAGTAAAGGTAATAGAGAAAGTGCTTATAGAAACATTTTTGGCCGGGCTAAATTCGTTCTTTGGTGATTCTTTTTTGTATTCCAAAGTCCGATATCTCTTAATAGTGCCTTGAATGCTTTTGTCCGTAACATCTGACCTGCCATGGGGAAAGGTCTGTCTTCCGACGGCAAAGCTTAATACCACAGCGTGTTTGCATAGCAGTGTACTTTGTTGGCCAGGCACAGGACAATTATATGTTCTGTTGGCTAGCCTTCATGTGCAATATTAATGTAATCATCGTCGCGTCTGCTGTGAGTATTTCGACAGCCACGTTAGACTGCAAATGTTGACTAGTTTCTGCGCTAATGAGCGCCCGCGAGTCAAATAATCTGTCACCTGTACCTGTTATTAAAAGCGTGGTATAAGAAACGTCACCACCACAATACTGTTCCATTCTTTTGAGAAACGATCTTAATGTCACGTACAAGTCTTGAGTCTGATGACTAAAGGAACACTTACTTCTTGCAATAGCAAATTATACCTTTCAGGGAAAGTTCGTTTCGCTAGGGATATATCCAAGAAATTAACGTTTTATGTGCGAGTGTACGCTGTGTGTACTAAACACATAATAGGAAATGAGAATATTTAGCATCTCTAGAAGCTTTATAGTGTTATTAGTGGTTGGGAAAACGTACCCTGCTCACTGAACTAATGTGAATGTTGCACTTTTATGGTGGTGACTGGAAAGTACCAATCTTTCCAGCAACTTAAAGATATTTTCCCTTTTACAGATGCTATTATTCGTATCGACAGATCAGATTTTAACGTCTTGTATACGACGTGAAATAAACTACAAAAACGAAAATCTAACTTGATGCAGAATTTCTAAAAGCAGAATACAGAGCTTCCCATTGTTTAGCCTGAATCGCATACAGCACAGTTATATAAGTATATTTACCGCAGCTTTCTTAACACAAAATACCGCAAGTGAGCTACCTGATATTTCAGCTTGGCTATTTATGCAATGGTGTTCTGTCATTCTCACTGAGTTTCTGTTCTTCTCCCTATCTCTGTTATTACTACTACGTTACAGACACTTGCAGATGTTAACAAATGGAATATTTCAACAAGCGCAAAGTATTCAATGTGAACTAAACGAGAACACTGCAGCGTATGGAAACTTTCAGATTTTCGGCACGACACGGAACACTAGGCATTTATTTTGTGTCCTGATGTGACAATATCTCCGTTATATACAAGTCACTGTAACTGTTTAGATACGTCTGTAGTCAGGTGTATCACCTACTTTATATTCAAAACTACATTTCCTACTCGCACCATCCCACAGTACCATCCTACGTACACAGTGGCCAAAAAGTAGCATAACACTCAATACGTAACAACAGGAAGGCCCTGGCCCGTCAAGTGACTTTGCTCCACCCTGCATATGAGGTACACACACACACACACACACACACACACACACACACACACA
>BLKM01006964.1:1486154-1789128 GCA_013340265.1 Coptotermes formosanus
ACACACACACACACACACACACAATGCACTAAATATGATTCGGTGAAGGTACAAAATATGGTGAATTTATAATCCCCGGTGATTTTGTACATGAACCACACAAATCGGCAGATGTGATGCATATATTAACCCTTTTCAGACTAAAATTAATCTCCTTTACATATAAAGATTCAGTTCGTACCTCACAGAGAACGCATTTCATTCCCATTATAAAAACTAATCGTATATTGTAGAGGGTAGTGTTCCTCGTTTATTATGAAAATGCATACGCAACACACGAATAATCTGTGAAGGCAAAATGCAGAGTTTTTGCGTTAAAATTACCGGTAAAAACTAGAACCACTTGTGTTTAAAGGGTTAGACATTTCTGATATTTACCAGTGACTGGCAGTTTCATGAAAACGCTATGGTTCTGCGGCGAACGTAATTAATTCCAAACGCGACACGTATGAGGCTACGTTTCGAGCTGCTCCTAACATGGCTGTCAAGAGTTCCTCCATTTCCCCCTGCTCCTGGACCTGAAATACAAGCTCAAGCACAACTTCAAAAAAGTAGTCGCCCGTTTCATGACCGCTGGGGGGGGGGGGGGGGATATGACACTGAAAAAATAAAAAAAAAATTCGTTGGTGACACTGCTGGCCATTTTGATTCAAATAAAACTTATCAGCAAAAGAATGGGAAAAATGTAAGAACAGCGAAACTAGTGGCGAACACCATTTCGAGGGAAATACTGTGTGCAGATTAACCAAGTTGCCAAGGAAAAGGAAAGGTAAGTGAGGACTCACGCTGGACACTACTTATGATAAAATGGCGAAAAGATGGCCACAAGAATAGCTTCCGATACGATACGAGGACGACTCAGCATGCCGTGTGTATGTCGCTCAGTCGTAAACATATCGCCACAGAAAGCTAAAATCTCATGGGTTTTTAAGATGATTTTACTAGGTTATGCAAGCAAGAGTGAGGGAGAAAATATTAAACGTGTGGAATTTGTCGGGGAACCGTACATCTCGTATGACAGGAAAGCTCCTGGTCAATCAAGAAGAGGCAAAATTTAAAACTTCCCTGATCTAAACCTTTAATTTTCCTGGTCCAGTTCCCTGGCTACAACACTACTGCCTAATTCACTATTTTTAAAAGTAAGGGTGAGCCCAGCACTTCTTTCTTGTTAACTCATACTTTCATCTTCTCATCACATAACAAATATATCATCTTCTTCTGATGTGCTCGTTCGGAAGCAGTGCATAGGGTATAGTCTGGGTGGATCGCCTCCAGTGAAAGGGGCCTACATCGTGTCGTGTCTGTAGTATCGTCATCGAATTGCCACCGTATGGTAAGTAACGTCCTATATGAGAGATGGCTACCTAGAAGAGCAAGCCTGAAAGCCACCGCGACTGAGAAAGATCCTTGTCGGGAGAATCGGAGACACTTCTTGCTCCAGATGTGGATCTGCCTGGGGTTAACCCGCGAAACCTTAGCTGTTAAGTTCAGTTTATAACATGACCACTATAACAACCTCCGAACAAAAACTGGAGCACTGACACAACACTTCACCGCAACCAGCCGCGCTGAGAGAACGTCCGAGGCCGACGAGGTAAGCAGGCAGCTATATCTTGGTCGGAGTGAGACAGCGAACTGTCCGTAACAGGCGCTCGACACTACCGGCGACGTACGAGTATAGGTAAAAGGAAACAGTCAAATAGGTGCAAATGTAAAAGCATCGTAGGTGGTTTGTGGCCTTATGTTGGGCCAAAACACTCTAAGAAACCATTTGTATTCTAGCGGGCACAAGGGCCTGTTAAAAAGGCTTACGCGCATCAGGCCTTTAATATTCTATTCTAAAAGCACCCGAAACATATGTAATTCTAAGTGTCATGGCAATCACTCCTGTTTTAATGAATATTATTGTAAAAACTTTCATTCTCCACTTTCTTTAACAGCTCACACTTTTCAGTTAATAATATACACAACATTTCTGCTTTTTGTTGTTAAATCTTCCGTAAATTGAGATCTACCCTCTTCTGGGACATTACGCTGCGTCGAATGGTAATCCTTGATCGACGTTTCAGGACAACGAATCGGCCCTATCTCCAATTGTCAAGGAATCTTTTTTTTTATTTCTTGACCCTTAAATATTGAACTGATACGTTGTCCCGAAACGTCCGTAAAGAATTACCATTCGTCGCTGCGTAATATCCCAGAAGAGCGCAGATCTCATCAACGTCGTGGCGGAAGCCTGAAATCGCTTCTGCAAAAAGACTGCGTTCATAACGTAAAAACATCAACGTGAAGTAACACTGGATGACCTGGACCATCGACATTAATGCAGTGATTTAATAATACAATATTTGTGCTTTTTGTTGTTAAAACTCCTGCAAACTAACTATTTCTGATGTGAAACCAATAACATGAAGTAACATTGGATGACCTTCATCACTTGGACTACCCACATTAATGCAAAATTAATTTCTTGGGTAACATATAAGGTTTTTATAATACAATATGATAAGCTGTGCTTATATTATCCTCACATGGGGTAATCATATTATCCGAATGACCAGCATTTGTTTCAAAGTGTAGTTGTACTGCTAGCTTTGGTATTCGACTTGTTCCAATAACGCAGTTGTACGCAAAGTTTTACAAATGTCCTTAGCATCACTTCGATTATTAGTACTGCATTACGAATAGCATACAGTCGCTTTTCAACAGACTAAATGTACGACTTTAACAAAAATAAAACTCACTGTTATTAACTACTTACGTTTCAGACCCGGTTTCTCAGAACACGAAACAGGACACTCAACACAACTCACACCACTACAGCCATGACACTGCATCAGGGTTGCCAAGCTATCAGCCATAGCTCCATAAAATTCCACTAGGCCACAGATACCAGAAAATTACAGGCACCCACATCATCTATAACTATCATATTTATTGAAATGATCCGACAGTCTATTTTGTAACCTACAAAACTGCCAATCCTGAAGGCTATTATTGAAGAAATGCGAGTGTGTGTGTGTGTGTGTGTGTGTGTGTGTGTGTGTGTGTGTGTGTGTGTGTGTGTGTGCGCGCGCGCTAGTTCCAGTTTTGAGCTTTTGCCCTTAACAGTGACATGAAAGTGTAGGTTCTTGTCGCACAGAAGTCGGAAAGACAGAAACAGCTATACTTTAAAGTAACTATGAAATACTGGGGTTTCATGTCTTGTGCGATGTGATGCTCTGTCTTCGATGAGTGCTGCCCGGCGTTTCGAGGAATCGTAACGTCAGCATAAGGCAGCCCAACGGACATGAGACATGACGGCGTATTTTTTACCACTACGCCCACTACAGACAAAATGACCTTAACGCCGTGACTCGTTATTTCAGGTTTCACGCACTATACTCGTAAAAGTGTAGTGACTAGGTTAAGGGCTGGAGGGTCCGGTGTTCTAACCCCCACAGGAACAAGAGATTTAACTCTCCTCCTAGAGGTCCGGACTGGCTCTGAGGTCCACCCAGACTCCCATTCGATGGGCACAAGGGTTTTTTCCCCGAAAGTAAAGCGGCCGGTGCATGAACCTTGACCTCTCACTTCCATCTAGCGCCGAGGTTAAGAATGGGTGGCGCTACACCTCTAGTCCCCCTAAAATGCCTTTATGGCGTGCACAGAGACAATTTTACCTTTAATACGTATCAGTATACTGAACACAACATGAAAGTGAGTTTCATTAAAACAGATGACGTGTGGAATTTGGATTCTAGACCATATATTCCAGGTCCCAGATCATTGTGGTCTTTCCCCCTGAATTTTGTACAAATATTTTTCTGCAGAAGTTCCCGTGGACTGTTGAACGTAAAAATTAGGATAATGAGTTATGAACTGGAATGATCTGGAAAGGAACAACCACAGCGTAATTTGAAGTACTACTCCGGAATTTACCCGAAGAAACCAAGGGAATTCACACAAACCCCAAAAGGAAGACCCGATATCAAGGCAAATGTTTGAATCTGAGACCTCCAGAATTTGGATGCAAGCTGACTGTCCCCACTAGCTTAAAGTACTAAATCTAATTATAACACCAAATGGTGGCACACAGTTGTCCACTTCGGAATCTCAAGCACTGCTCATACCTCCACTAACTAACACTGATGAAGCTCTGTGCAATATGGAAACAAAGTTGTGCTCCATTTGTTGTCAAGACTGCTAGTTTATCTCGCTAAAATACGAGTACGTGTGCGTAATTTATAATACACGTCCCTGAAACTTATAAAAATTGTGTATTATTTGCTGTGTAAATGACATAAATTACAAAAAAAAAGGAACAAAGAAAGAAAGAAAGAAAGAAAGAAAGAAAGAAAGAAGAAAGAAAGAAAGAAAAAGAAACGTAACTTTTCACTTTAGTTAATAATATAGAAGTTCAGTTTCAATACAAACAAACGGGAGACGTTTAGGAAGATGTGTTCTGCATACGTGCTTATCCACTCATGCTTTTTTCTTCACTATTTGGGCAGCGTCATGGTTCAGATGGTTAGTTGCTAACCTCTGGCACATAAAACGCACTCCCTTGATTACTTGCGAGTAAAAAATATGGTACAATTTTATTAGCAAGTTTTGTGAAAAGCAGGTAACATAACGTCCCAGACGTTATCGTGACACGCAATATCATAGCGCATGTTAGTAAAATATTAGTGTGCGTGGTAGACCTGCGGACTTGCCATCAGACCGCTGATACTAATAGAGATGCAGGGTGTGGGAGAAAGAGATAAGAAATGTTCTCTGTTGCTGGTCTGTCGTTCTCCCAACCCGAAGAGGCCGCCGGCAGTAACGTATTACAGCAAACTGATCGGCAATCCGCCATGTCAGAGAGTTCTTTGTTCACTCGTATGTGCCTGCAGGCACAGGATGACGAAGTTAGCACTAAATTAAGTCGTTCCTTCTAGTAGGAGTACGACTTTAGCATCTGACTTTCCCTCTCCCTGTCAAACAGCTTAAAGATAAAGATAAAACATTCCTACGCCATCCTGAGTTTTACCACACACGGATTTCAGGTACCCGCGTTTGTATCAATAACAGCGGAATTTTGTTTTACTTGTCTGCCGTTTTAACTTGCGAACACACAGTCAAATAGGAAACACAAAACTTGTTGGTGATAAGGCTGTAATAATTTTCTGATCCATATCTATGGCTGCTAGATCGCTGTTGTTTTGCGTGTCCCTGTGACAATTCTTCGTATTTAATTTTCGGTTTACATCAAGCAAAATATTTCATAGAGTGCGTACATGTTTATTGAAGGAACAGACAACTTCAACTGAAATAGGTATTAACCAGTGACGGCTGTTCCTCTAACCTTCTTATTTGTCTGAAATTCAAAAACATTTGGGAATTATTTCGTTTCAAAAGTTTATTGACGTCATCTCTCATCGAGAAGAGAATAACTGTACTGTGTTACGTGGCTGGACTTGTGTAGCTAGTCGGAAAAATAATTGTGACTCTTACCCAGAATTACAATGGACATGCGAACAATTACCTAATAAGCCAGCTGAATACTGTAGTAACGTACTAACTAGCTAAGTAATAACTTGCATATATGAATACGCATCTATGCAACTTATTATTTATTTATACGTAAATGCCAGTGAATTTCATATCGTATGTTGCGTGCACATTTTTTTAAGCGGGTGAAGTTATGACAAGATCTATTAAATTCGATTTAACTTTTACGTAAATTTTCTGTGCTCGACGCTGATTAAAATTAAATTTACTCTGCTATATTTTATATCAGCCACAAGTACGAAATTACATCAAAATCTACTTATTAATCTTGGCTATAAAATACGCAGATAGACGGAAAAAAAAGCATACCGTGTGATTAATGTTACCTAATTTCTCAAAGCTACCCGATGACGACAACCCAGTACGTCCCTGTTTATAAACCTCATAGTTTCAGGTGGCAATACACTATGCTACGGATCCGACACAATAACAAGAAGGCGTCTAAAGGTAGATGTAATGGTGCCCATGTGCGCAACCTAAAGGTTTATTAGGGAACAGACGTATAAATCCACGCATTCTTAACCTTGAAACTATATGGAATTGTGTGGTCGGTTTCAGGAACAGACAGCTTTACCCCCCCCCCCCCCGCCCCAGGGAAAGGGCCCCATCCAGAGCCTGTCTGGACCTTTTGGAGGGGAGAAAAATCTTTTGCCCCTGCGGCGATTCCAATTGTAACTGTTTTCTCCTCCAGCTCGTAACCTGAACACTATAACATCTGAGCTAACACGGCTCCAAATGCTAGTCTGTATTCGACTAAATGTGACCATATACGTTTTTGCAGCAGGTAAAATATATTCAACGGGAAATAATCGGCAAAACTCATTTTGGAATGTCATATTTCATTACACGTTTATCTGTTTAAACAATAAAACCTAGATCTCACTAGAGAGTACTTTAAATGGCTAACATAAAGAACAGTACGTTATTTGGCATACATCCATTATGATAACAGCGCTTGATGGTCTTATTTTAAGAGACAGGAGTGTAGTTATTATTTTGTAATGCAAAACAATGCAAAATAATTATTAATATGTCATAAATATTAATTCCCAAGCGGTACCAGCAGTGGTCGAGGTATGCGCAGTCGGACAAACATACACACACACGCGCGCGCGCGCATGCACTGCGAGCAAACTCATCAGAGTTGGAATATTTTGGGCTACTCAACTAGCCTCTCATGTAAGCCGGTTCACTGCAGCGCCTTATGACTCGGTAACTATAGTACTTGGACACCACAGCATAGCTTTCTTAGACCAGCAGACTTATACAAGCCCGTAAAAACTTAGGCGAAACATAAGGAACTAAGGAAGATGAAATAAAGTCTAAGAAGATCGGACAGAAAACAAGCAATGTACGTATAACGCAACATTGAGGCGAGTTCACGTAACCATTGCTGACGTGGAAAAAGCAGTAAGCATTAAATATTATGAGCGTGTGGCTGTGTTCTTGCCTAAGTTATCCGCCATGCAAACTGCGTCTTTTTTGCGCCAAATTATATTGTCATATGCGCCCTCTCTACCTCTACCATTTCTTTCCGCATTATCTCATAAACATCAGGATTATAGGAAAAACGTTATTTAACACAAAATGTGTGTCTTGATTTTCGCTACAACTTTGTCTGAAACATTTCTCATTCTAAGAAGAATTCAGCGAGATATTACCGTACACGTACATACGTCTCCATATAAAGTACCCGTTATTCTTGACATATTTTAATGTAACTTGAATTTTCTAGGCAGATTTTTCTAAAACTCTCCAATATCACATTTCATGAAAATCTGTCAAGTGGTAGCCGAGTTTTTCCAAGAGGACAGACAGACAGACAGGCCGACAGACAGACAGACAGACAGACAGACATGACGAAGCTAAGAGTCGCTTTTCGCAATTTTTCGAACGCGCCTAAAAACTGGAACTTAAGTTTTCGCATCACGTTATGTGTCAGCTATATAATTTACTCAACTAAATAATGTTTACTCCAAATCTTAAATTAGTTTCTAAAAATACGAATTCACATATTTCCAGACCCTTTGGATGCCAAAAAGTCCATCAAACTGTCTTAATTACTAAAACACAATACAGGAAAATACAGTCATATATTCATTTTCAGCTGCGATTCGAACTTGCCATCATGTTTTGCAAGTGGTGCAATTTATTAGGCCACCCGGCCATTGTGAACCGGTAGAGAGCAGTGACTAGGCCAAGGGATGAATGAGCCAGTAAACGTGGCTTCACTTCAAGCAAGTGGTTTAAAGCATCCGGACTGGCTCTGGGTCACCCGCCTTCCTATTCAACGAGTATTGCACCATCTTTCCTCGGTGATACAGCGGTCGGATCTTGGAACGGACCACTCACATCCATCTAGTAAAGCGATTAAAGTGAATGGAGCTATACTTCCACTTCCCAAGCGCCTTTATGGTTTTCTCAGGCATAACTTCACCTCCTACGAGTCGGTTACTCTGCTGGACAGATTTTCAGTTACTAAGCCAACAAAAAACAGTAAATCTATTAGCTTTGAAGAAGAAGCAAACGCATGATATAATCGTCACCAGTACGTAGGCAGAAACTTAATAACAAAGGAGCTCTACTGATGCGTGGATATGTGCAGAGTGGGCCCATATATTTTGAATTTTGGAAAGTGAGCAGTGTGAAAAATACTGCTGTAGTGGTTGCTGTACCAGGATGTATAGAACAAAACTTCTTTACTACCATGTATCTGAAATTGTGTCTGTTAGCAATGTGTTAAATTTTGTGCGGTTTATTGTCAGTTCCTAAACCCTGTATGACATAGATCTTACACACTTTTCTCCAGTTGGCTCTACGCTATAACCACACACAACACATCCTCATTAATCATCCCTATCTTGACCGTCTCGCTGCCTAAACCCTCACACTGTGCTAAGGATTAAGCACCCACAGAAACAGGAAAGGACACGCCTCAGTTCAATGACAGACTGCGGACAGTGATCCTACATTACGCTGTATAAAATCATGTATATGTTTCCAAATAGATAAAATAGAGCAGGTTACGTTTGCTGAAAAAGGAAAGCACAAACCAATTTTTTTTTTTTTGTGGACTTCAACCAGTTGAGGTACAATATATTAAAATTGACATCAAGCATTTGTATTGTAACAATGTCCTACATACGGCAACGGTGGTAGGATAATACCTTGTACGTGGTTACCCTTAACAAATCACGTTAGTGTAACATATATGGCCACCTTTAACAAATAATGTTTTATGTTCTGTATACCGTGCATATTATTATGGTTTTAAGTTAAAACAACAAAGGCACAAATTTATTGAGAAGCGGGGTGATGCAATCAACTTCTCAATAAATTTATGCGTTGGTTAGTTTAACTTAAACCCGTTAACAAATCATGTTAGAGTAACATATATAGCCACCATTAACAAATCATGCTAGAGTAACATCTTATACATGACCACTGACAAAAATCACATTAGGGCCACCCTTAAAAATCATGTTAGTGTAACATATATGGCCACTGTTAACAAATCATATTAGAGTAACATTTTATATATGACCACTGAAAAAAAAAATAGTATTACAATGAAGTCTTGTACATGGCCACCATTAACATATCACGTTAGGGTAACATAACATCTACTGTCCTGTAAATGTAAATCCAACAAACATATCCTTTGCCATAATCTACATGGGGGGGGGGGGGGGAGGTGGTCATCGCACATACCAGCAAAATAGTTTGATCCAGCCCTACATAAGTACGTGCTACGTACACACAGCAGAGCTATAAAGAAAATTACTTAGCGGACATTACGCGACTGTCACTATACTAACAAATCAAAACCTAAACTCTGAATTAAACACCAATTTAATCTGCAATCTTATGTACCACAGACAAGGTAACAGGCCATTTGCCATGACACAGGCTCCTCATTTAGACAATACATTTATCTGTTAACCACATGTAATGGTTATACCATCTTGACCTTTTTTCGGTCACACAACATATGCTTTAAACTAGATGTTATGGTCATACCGCCATGATTCGGTCGTCACAGTCTCGTTTCTGAGAAGGGTTTCTACCACATAAACACGAAGTTGTTGGTAAGATTTGGAGAGGGTTCATACTGTGTATTGCACCCCTTAACCTTTTAAAGCCTAGCGGTAACTTTACATACGACCAGGTTTAACATTAAAAAATTCTACGTGGTGCCCACATTGCGTTTATGTGTTTTGTACGGATCTCAGAACAAACAGCAACTTTTGCCTTATAAAACATTAAGAGACTGGTTTTTATAACCGAAGTGGAGAGTGTTTACAGCGCGGTACGCACTGAGTCCTTATATAAAAGAGATGCGCTTCGTCTTTAAAGGGTTAAAGGCTACATACACAAGCACAAACACACACGCAAACATACCATTAGCTGGACTCTTTCGGTACCATTGATTGTATACTAGCGTTACTGTTACAGCGTTACTCTTGTCTGTTTGACTACAAAGTCGCCGAAACAGTTCCACCCACACTGCTGTAGTTGTAGTATATAACGGCGTTTCTGAATAGTTCCCAGTGTCCTGCGGGCTATCGAAACGACGGTGTAGAGAGAGCAAGAGGCAATGAAGGGGGGGGGGGAAGGTTATGGCGGGTAATTTCCAACTAACCCGCGGCGAGGCGACGTGCTGTGCTGTTGTCAACTTTACTACGTCCATAACAATGAACTATTCATTACGTGAGGGCCAGTAATGTTATGAGTTTCCGCCCAGTATGAATGAATCGCCGCTATTGCCTCACGCTAAACACATCAGTGCGACGTGAAAGTAAAAAAAGTAGCTGAAATATAATTACGTTATTCATAATACAGAATACCATACATTAAGAACGGAAATGTCAAAGGATAAGTGTTCTTTCTCTCTCCGAATGTAGGCCCCTACGAAAACACGCTGAGAAACTCTTTATAAGGAACTGAATTCGTATAACTAGTACCACGGGCAAGTCCAAGTCCGAGACCTTGCTAATGTTTCCTAACATCATACTTTTTATGGTGAGGATTTGTTAGCATATCGTCCAACCCGTAAGCTGGAGGACCACCCTTGTCGGCTGTCAATCATTTTTATTCAATATATTCGCCGCCACCCTTGATATCTGGAGGCAGTTCCTCCACGCGCAACCTCAGGACGCGCCATGCATTTATGGAGAGGAAAATTATTTTTACAATAACGAAGGAACAATATCACTCAACAAGAAAATTACATCAACAAAACAACGTGTTGGACACACACAGAAGAACGGTTTGTTATAGCACGATTTATTTCACAAAGTCTCCAGATCCAGTCGCAATAACGTTAAAAACACTGGGCTAATATCATAAGTAGCGGAGAGTGCGTGAAGTCGTGTGCGCGTAGAGCAGTGTGTTTCTGCAATTAGATCGGTGGAGGCTTCAGTATGCTTTTCTTACTTAGTAGCTGCAGTTATGTGCCTGGTAAGAGGGCCGTAAGGTTTGTAAGACTCGCGCTGAAGGTTGTCACGCAAGTTGGCGCAGGATTTTTGGCCGTAATCCTGCTATAATGAACAGCAGGCAAGTTAACTGCAGTGTTTCTAAAACCAAACTCGCTTGTAACCGTTACTAATATATGAAAAACATTTTAGTCAAAATATATTATCTGTTCATATTCTTTATACCAGAAGAGTTTTGCTAAACTTTCAGTTTTGCCGTGTTAGTGCAAACACGTTCCGTTACTGTGACAACTTTAAATGTTGATATATTATAGATCACATATCTCTACCAGAAAAGTTTACACGGCAGGCCTAGTAACTTCACTGACTGTAACGTGCAGGAATTACGACAGTTTGGAATTAAAAGTAATGGGTTGCTCGGCTTGGCACTTATCTCAGTGTTGACATAGTGTTCGCCAGGTATTTTGCTGGCTGTGATTGATACTGACACTTACGCCAGAAACTGCAGAATACTGAACTGTGGTGCGGAAATGAAGGTGACGAATTGTAGGCATATGTAAATAATGGTTGTCGGCAGATAGGCGCAATCCGCCGGTTCTTATTGCTTCACACACCCATAATTTATGCGAAGATAACACACAGTTCCATACAAGTTCAGTCGCTGTAAATGAAGGCGTTTAATCCTGGAGTGCATACAGGGGTGCACAGCACTGAAGCATCCGTGCTTGTAGTTGATATTAAGAAAAGTGACAATATATTTTGCTTCTGTGTAATACATGGAGAAGGCTAGGTCCCGAAATTGGGCTGTTAAGGCATAGTAGTAGTATGATACGACCTCACGACCTGGACGACGGCAGACATATCGTTTTATCGGCATTATTTTTTCAAAGACAAATTATGCTTGAAATTTTGTAGCAACTCATGTCAGCATTAATGTTAAATATGTTTTATGGTGCAGGTCAGTAAACCTAGATATCACGAGTAGCCATGTCGCATTTCGGCCGTGATGACATGAGCTTGGGAAAGAAAGTTTGAAGAATTTTACTAAAGTTCTCAAAATTTCAAATATTTTAAGTTCCAATCACAAAATCGGAATACATACAGGCTATTTCCAAGTTCAATAATACTTCTTCTAATTGCAGTTTTTCGTAGTAATTTTGCATTCAGCTTTAATAAAACAAATATTAATAAGAAAACAAAAAATGCGAATTCCTTTAACTGGCATAACCGTATGGATTATTTTGAGGTGACACACTCCAGTTGTGTTACCAGTTTTCAGATGTATTTTTAAAATCAGTTCTACACAACATATAATACAAGATATAACAGGTTATGCGTTTCTGCTAAAATTAAGCCATCATCAGGCCTTCTATCATTAACATGAACAGGAATACTAAACCAGCACCAGCTGTGAGGTGTCACCGTTTAAAATATTAAAAATACATTATAAATGTATCCGAAAGTGTTTTCTTGAGGTTCTTCTACACAAAATGTGGTTTATGATAAAAGGTAGAGTTATATATACATATATATAGGCAGAATTATATGACAAAATACAACACGCTTGTTACTGGATTCATGGCAAAGTCATGGGGATGCATACCTATATATATTCAATTGGATTATGTTTCATACAAAAGTCGGTAAAATACAATGAACGCCACTCCTTTGACTTCCAGGGTAAATATTTTAAGTTTAACCGTTTAAAGCCTAGCATTAACTTTACGTACGGTTTAGCATTAAAAAATTCTACGTGGTGCCCACACTGCGTTTATATGTTTTGTACGGATCTCAGAACAAACAGCAACTTTTGCCTTATAAAACATTAAGAGATTGGTTTTTATAACCGAAGTGGAGAGTGTTTACAGCGCGGTACGCACTGAGTTCTTATATAAAACAGATACACTTCGTCTTTAAAGGGTTAAAGTTGCTTGGAACTTTTCCAAATGTTTTCTCAGAATCCCTCTGTATGGTTTTCGTATTTTTTCGTATTTTGGAGGTACTTGCTTAATGTTGTGTACATCTACAGTTTAACTGATATACATCGCATCACTATGCCGATCGCTACGTGACCTTTCGTGTATACCCATACAAGCAAACTGACAAGCGGAGGAATTTGCACAAGACAGTTTCGCAAAAAAGGTCCTATATCATGAAAATAACATGTAAGTTAGCCGATTAGTGACTCAGCAAGCATTAAGAAACAAGATCGCGCTGATTAACCAGTTGCCCTCTTTAAACATTTCAACACCTGCCTTCACAAAATGGGACGCCCTGTTAGTACGTGCTTAATATTTACGAATATCCACTACCTCAGAAATAAGTCTTATGGGAGAATTATAGACTAATTATTGGAGAATGTTTTTTTCCGGATCTCCAGAAGAGCATCTCATTTGCAGGAATGGAAGGAATCTCAGAACTGCACAGTGTGCACCTACATAATCAAAATCACGAAAAGAGAATAAAGCCTTGGGCGAAGACAAAACCAGAGTGCTTAACAAAATAAGGACGAAAACATAGCAGCTGTCTCCCTCACTAAAAGGAAAAATTAAGTCAAATCACGTACTTGGCCGGATTGAGTGGCAAATACTCCCAGACAAAGGGTCTCTTGGCATCCGGCAGCAAAAGAAAACAAATTTTCGTAAAACTATTACTGTCCAAGTAATGAAATCACACTAAAAAATCTAATTTTAAAACAAATATGGGAACTCTCACAAAATATACATTTTACATCGGTACAGAGTTTTGAGGCATTTCACGGCAATTCAAATATCAAATTTCATGTTGCTGCGCACATATTTTTGTTCAATTCCGTTTGAGCCAGTTTGCTTCTCCTCACTTTAAGTGTGAAATCCATTCTTATGAACTGTAGTTTTATTTGACGCCAAATTAGTCAATTACGTAGCGAATTATTTTCCAACTCAACTACCATGTTATTTGTCTTCTACTTAATTAGCCATTATTTAATTATTTAGCCAAACAGTAAGATGTTTACTTGATTATAATCAGCTTCAGCTTACTGCTTGGCCAATATCAATTAGTGATCTAGTTAATTAATTTGTTAGATACGGTTTAATTAACTAGCTCGTTAGTGACTAAACGAATGGTTCTTGGCTATTTGGCTAGCCAGTTAACTGTCTTCTTCACAAAAAAATCTCAGATCTTTCTTTCTTTCTTTCTTTCTTTCTTTTTTAGTTTGATATATTTTCGTCCTACTCATATAAGTGTAGAGGGTTATTTGTTGTACTTGACAACACTCAATGTCACACACACTCGGTAGGACTCCTCTGGACGAGCGATCAGCCCTACGCAGAGACCTCTACCTGACAAAAAACAACATTCACAAGAGACAGGTATCCATGACCAAGGCAGGATTCAAACCTGCAGTGCCAGCTAGCGAGCGGACGCCGATCCACGCCTTAGACTCCATGGCCACCAGGAATGGCTTCAAATAATGCACCAGGTGGATATTTAGACATCTCTGTGCCCTGACATTCTTAAGTGAGGCCGTATGTAATGCGAAACAGGTATTTACGTTAGTCACTAAGGGAACGACTACGGTGTGGGTAGTTGGTTTTGGACAGGGAAGTTCGGAAAGTTCGTCTCCATAAGTGCCTACAGAGTGTTTACGGATATTGTTTTCCATATAATAAGTTGTGAGCGAATGATGAATCCCTTACAATGGGCTGGACATATAGCAAAGATGGTTGATTTTTGTATCCTTTTGCCCTCCCAAAAACAAAGTAGTAGGATGTAAGGAAGGAAGAGGACCAGCAGGAAAGCCTAGATGTAGATGGGTAGATGCTGTTCCGGATTTGTTCTAGATGCTATTCCAGATCTGTCACTCTTCTTGGAATGCTTGACCCGAAATATGAAGGCACAACGATCTTCCGAAACGTCGAGAAGAACTCGCTCGACACAATGCCACATACCAGAAGACTTGATTCGTCAGCAGCACCGCTATGGTAGCCTCAAACCTTGCTCTTTCAGAACACTTGCATCGTCATATTTTAAACCCTCTCCAACAACACATATAAGCCCATTTATTATTTAACCTCTTGGTCCTTCGTCTTCCCATTATCTTACACACATGCCTGTACAATGTCCGATTTAATATCTGCCTGCCTGCCTGCCTGCCTGCCTGCCTGTACACCCACATACCTCACTACATACCTACCTACCTACCTACCTACCTACCTACCTACACAGCTACTTATGCATTTGTCTCTGTACATCTGTTTAGCGATATCTATCTATCCATACATCTGTCTTTCGAAATATCTACCTACTTACCTACCGCCTACCTACCTACCTACCGCCTACCTACCTACCTACCTACCTACCTATCTACCTACCTACCTACCTACCTGCCTGCCTGCCTGCCTGCCTGCCTGCCTGCCTGCCTGCCTGCCTGCCTGCCTGTCTACTACCTGTACCTCAGACAGCGGACAGTACCGCACATAATAATGACACACGTTTTACCACATCATCACCAACCGCATAACTTGTGGTTTACAACCAACGCGTTTTACGTTACGCTAATACTAAAACGAGAGAACATGTAAAGTGAGTCAACAAAACTGTTACTCCCACTTCTATGAATAAAAATGTGAAACAATGACGCGTCATAAACTGTTGTCTATAGAGGGATATAATCTATGTTGCTTTTATAGCACGACGGACATCAAAGCTCACAGCAGTTACCAAGTCTTTACTTCCTGCACGTAGGTTACAGATCTCGCCTCACGTGCGGTTTTTGATCAAGAAATCCTTTTTATTTCTGTTAGACAACAAATGTTGAGTGAAAACCGCTACGTTTCCCTTTACCCTCTCATGCGATCACGTTAGCCAGTCACCGGAAAGTAAAATGCTGCAATTTCGTTGGTCCAGCAACTGACAATAACAAACTCTACGCCGCTCTTTTTTTATGACACGTCGTAAAAAGTGAGATAAGAAGAGGCAGAGGCAGAGGCAGGAGGATGACGAAGAGGTTCCGTCTAACTGTGAACTCTTCTTGCTCTTATCCTGCTGCTGTAAGTCGCAAAAAACATAAGGAAAAAGACAGCTTTGATTCGTAAATCATCTCTAAAGTTTCACAAGAAGAAGGAAAAGTAGTCAGAAGGAAGAGAAAGAAGAAGAAGGAACATAGGACGTACCTGCTCATTATCAACCAAAAATAGAGACAATTCTTCCTAGGAAGCTGAAATTACCCGTCATAATTTCTTTGTTTTCTGTTCCTACCATTTCAATATAATAACAGACACAGTACGGCGTATTGTACTTCCATGTCGGAACTTGTTATCCGTTTGTACTGTGCCTTGCAATAGGCGTGCACGTAGCACGTATCGGGGTGAGTGAAGGTGCGCATACAGGCTTTTAGTGGGCAATGTGAGGGAAAGAGACCACTTGGAAGACCTACGCGTAGATGGGAAGATAATATTAAAACCGTAGCTTTAATAAATAGGATCACGTAGCATTGATTGGTCTACGTCAGGACAATGACAAGTAGCGGGCTGTTGTTAAAAAAGTAATGAACCCTCAGGTTTCATAAAATAAGGAGAATATCTTGAGTAGCTGAGGAACTATCAGCTTCTCAAGAAGGACTGTGCTCCATCGAGTTAGTTAGCTAGCTAGTTAGTTAGAGTCGGATGGATGGTTGGTTGTTTCTTTCTTTCGTTCGTTAACCGGTCAGGTAGTCCGCTTGTTGTATTATGTTTTCGTAAGAGAATAAGCCGTTCACGTTTGTACTTCCTGAACACTTTCAACATTATATGCTAGTTCCGAAGCGCAGATTCTAAGTACAGTATTGGGAATATTGCCATCCGTACAGTGACTGCGCCACAAGGTGAACGGTGCGAGGTTGATTCCCGGCAGATGCAAGAAATTTTCTTTTCTCCACACTGTCCTGACAGGCCCTTAAGAACCCCCAGCGTCCTATTCAATGGGTACAGAAGGTTCTTTCCCCGGGTAAAGCGGGGCTGGCGACTTCCTCCTTCTAGTGTGGAGGTTAAGAATGTGTGCAGCTACACCTCTCTTTCTCTCATATGCCTTCACGCCCTGCACAGGGATAATTTCCTTTGCCAGAAAATTATATGTACTTCTTTCCACAGATATCCTGCAATAACTGTAATAACAAGAGGCAGTCTTTACAAATCACCGAGTTCCTCTTTATGTAACAACCTATACTACTTATGACAGTCCACTCGGTTACACATATTCATACGCACTTGGATGTACACATTTGTAGTGTATGTGATTACAAAAACAAAAATATAATTTTCAATAGGGTCTCACCCATAAACAGACTGAGAAATTGACCATTTTTATCGTTTTCGGATGAAATAGGGTAATAATTTTCGAAACAAACACTAGGCATTTCAAAATGCCATTCTTTTAATACAATCAGGAAAAACTAATTACATGTGTTATATCCTTATTTTAATTTACTGTAATTAAATAATTTAGTGGGAGCATCCCATTTTGTGTGTGTGTGTGTGTGCGTGCGCGCGCGAGTATGTGTCTGTGAAGATTAAGTGCTTATTGTTTTTATGAGTGTTTTCCAACCAGTCAGCAGTACTTCGTTGTCTCAGCTAAACAGGGCTATTTGCAGCAAGCGGGAGGATCTCCATTGACCTCAGTTAGGTATATAGCATCATACTAATGTTGGAGAAGGGAACACAATCTCAGAAATTGGAGTTCTGTCTAAGAGACTTAAGTTACTTAGTTTTCCAATTACAAAAAGGGCTATATTTGAGTCATTCTCGAAAATTTCACATAGGTATAATGACTTTCTTCATATGTTGCATTAAACACGTGGCTGGAACATCTAGTTTCCCTCGATCTTGTACGTAGCCTTTTTGCAGTCTAGTTGTTGAGAAAATGTTTTTTTATTTCATGACTTCGATAACAGTCTCTGCAGTTCACAAAATTACTTTGGGGATTTCATCATTTCTCCTACGTTTTAGCAAATAAACAAATACGATTGCATTGACCATATGACCAGAAAAGTCTCTCTTATCAACTTAGAAACTGTAATGAAACCACAGAACTTCTTTAAAGAGATGTGATCAGACATAACGGCCAAAAACTTTCTGTGTAGGGATAAACCACAGTAATTTATTTTTATTTGAATTTCTGACATAAGTTCTATTTAATGTTGAAATTTTGTAGTTACGATAATACAGTAGAAAATTTATTTTAAATAACCGAGTTTGTATTAAATGTTCAAGTAAGACCATATACGCTCAAGCGTGAGAAGTCCGCTGTGTTCTTAATTAAGTACCAGGTCTTGAAGGAATGTAGGGATACGTCCCTATTTCTAACCTCAGCAGTATGTGGACGGGCGCGGTGAGCTGCACTCCACCACTACTTCACCTACGCAGAAAGAGCCCTTAGTAGAGCACGATTAAGATGACATGGCACACTGCGACGTGTGGGAGGGGAAGTGAAGGGGTAACAGGAGAATGAAGTGGCTACCCAGCAGCCTAGCAAGGCCCCGGTACATACCCTCTCCAGCACAGTACAAACGCTACCAGCTGACCCGCACACCTCGGCAGCCAGTAGTCGACTGAATTGTCCCCCCCCTCCCCCCGCCAAGTCACATGGACTCTTCCGTTTCGCCGAAAGACGAAATATGGTTTCTGCGCATATGTCATCTGATCTTAACTGCAGTATATCCACTGGATAGCGGCTGGTTGGATCTTACGGCAGGTCTGTGCGCTTTACCGGGAAGCGGTCCCAGATATATACGTACGGGTAATTTTTATGGAAGCAGAAATACACTTTATTTGTAAGGAACATTGCATTCAAATCCGTAAACGCAATAACAAAAACTGCAATAAAACTTCAGGAATTTTGGAAAGATAATAACCAATGGAAACATTACTCCTAACCAGATTACAGCAACATTGAACCCAGTGAAAATAATGTACTAGGTAATCATTGTTGTGCAGACATAAATAGAGATTTCAGTAAACCGCGACTGTGAAAAGTATTTACTTCATTAAAATTTTCGTCCTTTCAAGGCCAAAAACAGTTTCCTTCTTGACGGAGTCATTGTTATGACTTGGTTGCTTGGCACTCAAATTCACAACAATTTTTATATAACACTAAAATAAAACTGTGTACAAAATCTGTCTTGAACACAGCAAAAACGTCACACTAAGAGGTGATGCAGGAAATTATTTGGTTATTGGGAATTCATTCGCGATAGACTCGTACGTTTATCAAAATATTTTGTAGCAAGTTCTGTCAGTTTTACTTTAATATTTATTATTGATATAAAGCTAAGTACTTATTCAATTTAACTACCTTAAAAATAATTATACTTTTTAATAGCTTACGTATGTTGAATATTCATAGTGTAAAATGGGGAGTACTGAAAGCGTCAGTAGGACAATTTCACATTTTTAGCACTTTCTTTATGCACAAGAAGGAGAGTATTAATGTCGGCGTCTGTAAGTTTAACACATACTAACAATCCATTATCAATTAGAAGTCTTAAACTTGCACAACAACAGATACATTACAAACTGCTGAATTTAAGTGAGTGATTTAATACTGTAAGACACTTGTAACAGAGTCCTCTTAATTTATTAACGACAAAAGTCATCTACACTTTAGCTCCAATTTCATATAAAAAATTATTTTGAGGTTTCAAATTTAATATTTAAACAATCAAGATGACCCTTGACGTTCACATGCAACGCTGTCATATTAATAAAATAATAGCTGTAGCACACACTGAAGTTTCAGTTGGCTATAGGTTTATCGGTAACAGTACGACATAGAAAAACGCCGTAACATTCTTCTTCTTAAAGACTTGCTGAACAACGTAATTTATTTCTTCGTTCTTATTCAAAATGTCATGTGGAACATACTCCTTTGAAAAAGGGCATATGGCGCTTCTCCGGAGTGCGGATATGGAAACGGCCAGCAGTTGTAAAAGTGGCTGCGAATATATCCAAAAGCGGTAGAAGCGTGTATGTTACGCGTTACACCCGCCCCACTCTCTTTATCCTAAGCATAATTTCAGATTGACAGAGTATCCGAGCTGGATTACAATCTAGCTTCAATTAATAATTATTATTAATTGATGCCTGAAATTTGTTTAACGAGCAAGTAGAAATCGGGGAGTTACGGTGACTGGAATGTCCAACCGTTCAGGTATTAAGAAAATACTTTCCGTCTGACAGGAGGACAATCGTTTTTTATTCGTATGACTGTCAGCTTGGCATCGCTAGTGGCTGTGATGGGCGGTATTGTTCGTGACGGATATAAATTGGGCAATTCCTTCTGCGGCTCTTTCGTACGGCTAGAGGACAGAATACATGTCTTGATAAATGGCTGTCGGCAACATTTGATAATTTATCATGTCATTTCACAAACTCGGTCACTTGAAACGCAATTCCTGTTTCGGAAATAATCAAATCTTTTATTTGGAAGAGAGATCAACATAATTAAGTCTTTGAAAACTAAGATTAATCTAAATCATGTAAAAGAATTCAGTTCCTGCCTTACACAAAACAAATTTCTTCTACTATCAAAAGGCCAGTTCTTTATTGTTGTATATGAAATTAACCCTTTAAAGACGAAGCGTATCTGTTTTATATAAAGACTCAGTGCGTACCGCGCTGTAAACACTATCCACTTCGGTTATAAAAACCAGTCTCTTAATGTTTTATAAGGCAAAAGTTGCTGTTTGTTCTGAGATCCGTACAAAACACATAAACGCAATGTGGGCACCACGTAGAATATTTTAATGTTGAACCTGGTGTACGTAAAGTTATCGCTAGGCTTTAAAAGGTTAACCCTTTAAAGACGAAGCGTATCTGTTTTATATAAGGACTCAGTGCGTACCGCGCTGTAAACACTCTCCACTTCGGTTATAAAAATCAGTCTCTTAATGTTTTATAAGGCAAAAGTTGCTGTTTGTTCTGAGATCCGTACAAAACACATAAACGCAATGTGGGCACCACGTAGAATATTTTAATGTTGAACCTGGTGTACGTAAAGTTATCGCTAGGCTTTAAAAGGTTAACCCTTTAAAGACGAAGCGTATCTGTTTTATATAAGGACTCAGTGCGTACCGCGCTGTAAACACTCTCCACTTCTGTTATAAGAACCAATCTCTTAACGTTTTATAAGGCAAAGTTGCTGTTTGTTCCGAGATACGTACAAAACACATAAACGCAATGTGGGCACCACGTAGTACTTTTTTAATATTAAACCTGGTCGTATGTGAAGTTACCGGTAGGCTTTAAAGGGCTAACCGCCACTTACTGTGAGAAACACAAGAGATATGAAAAGTACACTCACTGACAAGAGGCAGCTTCTTAAATGTCAAATCTTGAGGTATATATAAGAAAAATTGAAATTTAAATGGTTAATCAGCGATTTATTTAGAAAATTTAGACTATTTTAAAATTAATTTTTCTGTCTATTAAATTTATTTTTTCTGCTTCGTTGTGGAGGATTCCAGTCTTCGAAATCTGAGAGTATAAATAGAAAACAGGCGTGGATATCATTACACAGCTATACTGATACTTTGATAAATATGTAAATAATTACATACAGATTTGTGTATAGGTAATTAAGATCGTGACTGAGTGGTTTGTATCCCCGCTTCGTATTCCGGAAGTAGCCACTCAGATACCTGGTAGGCCACTGGTGTTATTTAGCCTTCCTAGGTGCCAGGACCTTAGGTCTACGTTCTCAGAAGAAACTACCGCCTCCTGTGAGCAACAAATAGCGTAGGAGTAGGTGAATTCGGATTTATTTGCCGTCTTTTGCGTATCCATGTGTGAAATTTAATTATACCATGGACGCAAGAATTAATTCTAAAAATTACGGATATATAGTGGAAGTACCCACTGTTTGAGACTAAGTTAAGTTAGTCACTGTGACAGTCGGGTGAGCATGGGTTGATGTGTATTACTCCGCGCAACTGCGCAAAACGAAATGCGAAAAAGTGAAAGACCTACATCACGATGCATAAGTGTCCGAAAAACTTTCAGCAAATAAACAAAACCGCGAAGCGAAAATCCGCGAAAGAGATGGGTATGCTGTATTTCGGATATTCTCGTATGTAATTTTAACTGTGATTTTTCGTGGGTTCCTTTACACTCTCATATCCTACCGTAGTGGACAGGGGAGTGGCGAAGACTACATAAAGAGGAACTTAATGACCTGTACTCATCACCAAATATTATTCGGGCAATCAAATCGAGAAGAATGAGATGGGCGGGGCATGTAGCACGTATGGGGAAACCCAGAGGGGCATATAGGATTTTGGTGGGGAGACCCGATGGAAGGATATCACTTGGGAGACCCAGGCGTAGATGGGAGGATAATATTAAAATGGATCTTCAAGAAGTGGGATGGGGCATGGACTGGATTGAGCTGGCTCCAGATAGGGACAGGTGGCGGGCTCTTGTGAATGCGGTAGTCAACCTCCGGGTTCCATAAAATGAGAGGAATTTCTTGACTATCTGAGAAACTGTTAGCTTCTCAACAAGGCCTCCGCTCCATGGAGCTAGTTAGTTAGTTAGTTAGTTAGTTAGTTAGTTAGTTAGTTAGTTAGTTATCCTACCGTAGTTCCATACACTAAGTCATGTCTGCTTCCTTCATAGTCCTTCTCAATCTACCGTTCTTCAAATTTTATGGAAGCAAATCGGTGCAGCTGGGAGAGATCTTTAAACAAGCTAATAATATAGCCTACCATGCACAGTCCAAGGCCTGCCTAATAATGAAAACCAAATGGATCCGTGAACCAAATCGACACATTCCACATACGTAAGGCTAGGGCTTTCTTAACGTCATTTGTAGATGGAAAAGAACGTTTGAACTTGGTGACACGGCCACTACATTTCAGCCGCAATAATCACCGGTACTCTTAGGACAGGAGGCTGGGTAAGGTTCAGAATCGGTCTAGACGCAGAAGCAGAGGGAATCATCCAATTCAATGACGGAAAATAAACATACGCGCCAAGCACTTTCTGTGATTATTTTCTCTTTGTTTGATACACGTCCTTCGCAGTTCATCCTTCTTTACATTATTTGGCAATTATTCAAATTGTGTATCTACTATGTAATTCTGTCCATTCCTTGTAACTTCATTTCTCTCAGGTCAAATATTCCCCTTAGTAAAAGTTTCAAAGTCTGATTACACTAATCAAGAATTAGTTTCGCCCTGAAAAATGGACTTTTTGTCATTAAATTGTGGCACACAGTCGGTGGAATGAATCTTTAAACTGCCCATCCATAGAACTAACGCGACCACTGAGCAGGGGTCGTTTAACAAAACTGCCCTGCCGAATGCTGGACATTTATGGCTGCATGTGGTCCGTAAATGTAAATTAAATTGAACACAAACAAGACTGTCGTTGACACTTCACTAAGCCGAAGCATGCAGGCCTGTTCTCTGTGGTGTAAATCACAACACGTGGACCTGTACCGACACAACTGCTGATTTTCATGAACAACATTACTTGTACGCAGTCACTGGTTTAACGTGAATAAAACATCAGGCGGGATATTATGATGTCCTGCGTTCTAAATTGCTAAAGTAAACAGATGGATTACTACATAGGTTTATTTTAATACTTAGAGGGGGTAACAGTGTGTGAATCTGAGCTTACCGCTGCCCCCTACGTAATGCCTAAATTAAGAACAATTGGAGATATAATTCCACTATCCCATACGTCTTAATGACGAGCACAAAGAAGAACTACACCTTTAATTAATATTTGTTAATTTCTTTCTATCAATTATAATTATAATACAAAATATATTCAATAAATATAAATGACATTGATACAGTTATATTTATGAATCGGACGAGATGACGAGGTTTTTAAATTGACCGTCATGAACAAGGATTTTATTATTTTCTTGGTGGGCTCCGTCCGTACTATATGTGTTTCTTTATCTGACATCATGGAGCAGAATTCTTCCTGAAGAGATGCGAGCCAATTAATCTCCACCGTTTATGCAGACGGAATGTTCATTGCTCTTTCACAATAGCCAACTGCTTTTCCTGATACAGAACCAGGTAAATCCAGTCTCTGTTCTTACATCCTCTTCCTATTAACCATTTTTAATATATAATTACAACACTTCCACCTATGCGTAGGTGGCCTAAGAAGTCTCTCGTACACGGATTTGTCGACTAAAATTTTGTAAGCATTTCTTTACTTTCCCACGCTTGCTACATGTCGTGGCCATCTCATCCTCCCTGATTCAGCTCTGTACCAACACTTAGTGAGTGTAAATTATGAATCCCACATAATTCAAGGTTTTTTCATCCCCCTGTTAACTCCTCTCTCTTATGTCCATAAATTATTCTGTGCACTCTGGGCTCAAACATTCTCATCCCATGTTCCTCCCTTAAATACTTGAACTTCATCGTTTTACCTGCTGGTGGACCGATGGAAAGTTGCGATAGCATTACACTGCTCATACCAATTGCCACTGTCTACGTCATAAGCTTAGTATCATATTCATGAGCATAACTCTGTCATTTCACTCTGTCGTAGAAAAATTACACAAAGAGGAGATTGAAAAATAAATTTATGGTTCGATTTCTAATCTGTAAACTATGTCTTCATATTTTAATGCTATGGAAAGTTGTAGTAAGAATCGCTTTTCTCTATTTCAGAGTTCTCGTCTAGAAGGTAAACAGTTAATACATACTTTACTCTGGCTTCACTTCACGTACTTTCTTCGATATTTGCGATATTGAAAACTGCCGGGACACTTCACGAGCAAGATCCACGTGACAAGAAGGGCTCGGCGTAAATGTAAGTCACTCAGTTTTACCTCAGTAAATTACAAACCGCTGGAGGGTGAAAGGAAAACAATCTACTTTTAATCGTATGTACTTGTAATTATGGAATTTCTATTGTTTTTAGGATAATCCTCACTAGTACTGATTTCCAAACCTTCTGTGTACCAGTTTAAATTCATAACAAAATATGTCTTATCCTCATAAGATAACAATTTCCAAAACAAAGTACGTATTAATAACATTGTAAGCAATATTCTACTGTAGAAATATATGTTTTTGAAGAAAGTTTGACACTTAACATTATATATATTATGACGTTCCCACTTCCATTAAACATTCGAGTAAAATTCTGGCAAATTTTAGAAGAGTACATCCTACGGAAATGCATTAATAGTTCAGACTTAGTTTCATAACGTGCGGACCCAGATTTCTTTCTCAGCACCTTTCCATTTAGTAACTGTACAAAAAGCAATATTCAGCGGAATAAAATCGCAGTTTGCTACCTTCTTCAGATAAGACTAGGCGTAAAATAGAATATTTCTATATAAAAATTATTTCACTGAAGTCTGTATCTATTATTCAAAATTTATTTCAGAGCGAGTAGAATAATTACATGAAGGGAGCGTTTACCAACAGAGAATTTCTCAAGCAATATAAAAATTTCGGATTGGCAAACAACAAAATTAATTTTTTGAACTTCTATTACAGAATCGTAACAAAAATTGCGTTAAGAAAAAACGTGTACGGAATAATAAAGCGACAAAGATGCGTGGCCTAACTATCAAAAATCTCTCCTCGCTCCCGACCTAAGCCCGTCGATTGACGTTGGGATAAAATATTTTGGATCATTAGGCTATCTGAGTACATTTTCTCAGAGGGGGATAGTCTTTGTCCTTGGATTAATCGGTCCCGTAATTCACTTCCACCAAGAGTAAAAGCAAATCTCGGTTACTTGCTAAAGCTCAACTATGTATCATAAAAGCAACAGTGCAATAAATGTCTTTTTTATATCATCGTGTCTATCATAGCCGAATATGTTGTCACTACGTACATATTAACATTCTTCTATTACATTTATATTTTTTATTATTACACCAAAAAATGCACACAAAATCGTACAATTTTTATAAGTACTCTTACATGTTTCAGTGTTATGACACCATATTCACGGAGTTAATAAACCAAGTCCTCTAAAGACCCGTTAAAATATACAAATTACCTACCTAATGATTGTACGAGTGTATAGCTATGTATAATAATTATAGAAACTATATTATTATAAATGCTGTGTGTGTATTTGTTGGTTTAATAATAAAAATATAAACAGGATTAAAATGCAAGGAATAAACAATTTCACAACTCTTGTGTCAGTCTGCCCACGATACCTGAAGCAAGCCGTGTTTATCTCATTAAGAATTCACTGTGCGCTGAAATAATTCGCTGGAGCAGTGCCTTTCTTCAGACGCTAATAATTTTTAGATTAATATGTCAAAGAATGATTCAGTCAACACAATTATCTATTACGAAAACAATAACTGCTTTTACAGTTCGAACTGTAAAAAGCAGATACTCTTTTTATAACAGAAAGGTAGCTGTGTTTACTAAATTACACTTTGATATTTAATGTGTTCCATGTCCGTGCACTATATTATACAAAAACACTAATCACCAACAAATGCACAAAGGGAGTTTTTCATCAATCCTAACACACTCCTACATGTGTCGACCCTGCTTGGTCATCTTCAGGGAGAACTTTTTTGTCGTTACACTAAGGTTGTACTTTATAGTTGAGTGAGAATGTGCTGTTGACTGTGTACTGCGTTTTTTTTTTTGGAGGCGTGAACTCTGAGTGTGTTACGATTGATGATAAAAGTCTCTTTGTGCATTCGTTGGTGATTAGTTTTTTTGTATACTTTGATATATCAAGTTATTATCTGATATATAAAGTTGTGAAAACAAGGGGATGTCGTCTGTTAAAACAATCCTTGAATTAGTCAAGGCAATCTCTGCATTATATAGAAACTGAGGACGTTTCATCACGTTCAGGAGAGTCCGCCACTGGTCCCTGTTCTAGCAACTTTCATGCAGACTAGTCTCCGTCCTTCTGGGATGTGGTCGGCCATCGGACAACAAATGACCACACACCTAGGGACGCGGCGCTACTTTCCACAAGAACGGAGACACCTGCACTGCTGTGGAAGCCTGAAAACTTACAAGGTTAACTCAGTTCACTTTCTCCAAATTTAGTTCTCTAAGAGCCATTTTAGTATTACACTCTCGCCTACGTCTATGTTTCCCGAACTGTTTTCTTGAGATTTTCTCGCCAAATCCCTGAATACAATTTTCAACCATACCTGTCTCATGCCACTGATTTCCTACACTTTGTTTATATGTACTTCGTACGTGAAAGGCAAAGAAGTTTTGAATGACGCTCTAATGCCCTATTTTATGTCTGTGGACCTACACTGTAAATGGAAATAAAGGGTCAACAGTTTTTTAAATGGATTTTCTATGTTACCAGACCGGTCTTTTGAACAGGCAATTATTTCTAACTCACATAAATGAAACTGAGAAAGATTCATTACTCTCGTATCTCTTCCCCTTGCCCTGTCTATCATGCTAAATTGCTTGTTAGGGAACACCGTACATTGAACACCATAAAGAACAAGCAGTCAGTTTTAATTCCCGCTACTCACCTGCATTAAAATTTGTTTCTGAGTAAGGGGGAGGGGGTGCAACATTACACAGCGTAACAAACACCGTATCAGTCTACATCAACAGCAGTAGCTAAATTTCATTAAGTGAGCTCCGTCATGTACGCTAAAGTATACTCATCATTCCTTCCAATGAAAGTTCATCAAAACGTGTTATTAGAGAAGTGTAATTACTTTTATTGAATTGCAGGCCTCTTGTCAACTTAATGCTGTTATTTCACGTATAAGCTGATCTCTGAACCGGCAGACTTAAGCAGATTAGGAAACGTATTCCATTCCCGGAATACAGTCTCCGTGATTGAACATCCTTACTACGCACTGGGTGAAGGTCTGTGAAAATGTATCGCTTTCTTCGTAAAAGAAACATCCATTAACCAGGGATCGGAAAGAAAATACACGGTATACAGAAAAACGGAAAATGAAAGGAAGGCAGCAAAAGAAAAGTTAAAGAAAAACGTAACAGATAAAGAAACGTAAGTGGATTATGCGAGATTTCAGGCTACCGCCCGTCTGTCCCATCTTCAGGGACAGGGACTCCTTGACGCTTGAAGATGGAACTGACAGGCTGTCCCGAAATGTCGGCAAGCAATTGCCAACCTACTCTGCGTAACATCCCGGAAGAGGGAAGACCTGAACTGGGCTATGTTATCTGCCATCGTGGCCCTTCCTTACGGCATACGAGATGTGCAGAAAAAGACAAACTTGTCTGTGTGCTTAACGTGAAATCACGCCACGAATTATGTGTGGGAGGGTGGAAGCCTACCTACATGCTTTCTCATCTCGTCATTACGTAAGGTGAGCAGCACCTTCAAGCCAAAGCCGGTTTACTCTCAGGGAAAGAAACCCCGATGTACAGGTGACTAGGTAGGCCCCAGGGCCCCTTTCGTCGCTACAGAGAAAAAGAGGAATCTCTGGCCCTGTTAGAAATTGAAGCCTGTGACGTAGTCAGAGATGTGTAACGAAACGCCAGACACTATAACCCGTGATTAATACATCAACCAACACAAATTTAATGTGTTCCATGTCCGTGCACTATATTATACAAAAACACAAATCACCAACAAATGCACAAAGAGAGTTTTATCATCAATTGTAACACACTCCTACATGTTTCGACCCAGCTGGGTCATCTTCAGGGAGAACTGCTTTTGTTACCGTTACACGAAGGTTGCACTTTATAGTTGAGTGAGAATGTGCTGTTGACTGCATACTGTGTACTGTGTATTGGAGGCGTGAAGTCTCTGTGGTCCCGGCTTGCTGGTCCCGCCTTACAAGCCGGGACCACAGAGAGTTTGCGCCTCCAAAAACAACGCAGTACACAGTCAACAGCACATTCTCACTCAACTATAAAGTGCAACCTTAGTGTAACAATAATTCTCCCTGAAGATGACCCAGCAGCGTCGAAACATGTAGGAGTGTATTACAATTGATGACAAAATTCTTTGTGCATTTGTTGGTGATTAGTGGTTTTGTATCAACCAACATATTCACTTAATAAAATACAATTCAAGACAAGTATAAAACTCCTACGTGTTTCGGCACCGGGGTTCCATCATCAGGGAGTTATTCAGAACAAAGGAGTACAAGCCCAACACTTGCGCAAAATTCGACTTGCGCCGCATCTTCCGGAAGGTAACGACCGCGCAAGTTGGGGAGCGTCTTTAGTGAATTCGCAAAGATATGGAAGGAAGCCTGGATGTTGTGAGGAAAGCCACGAAAAACACAGTACGGCTATCCGGTTTTAGATTTGTACACAGAACCACCCAGACCTAAAGGCAGACGTTTTGACAACTCGATGGTGCTGCTGGAGGGTTAGTATAGCCAGTATACCACAAAAATTGGACAGCTCCAGCACATACTGTATCCGGTGTACCAAAAATATTGTGCAGTTCGAGCGTTACAGTAGAACAGCAACTTTGTAATAATTATGCACTTGACATGGGGCACAGGTTGTTTGCCTCTGACCAATTTCATTTTTCCTTGCTTAAGTTCATGTGGATTGTTTTACTGTTTTGGTCAGAAGTAGAGAATCAACGCACAATTACGTATATTAGAATATTATATATTACATATATTAGAATATTATCCATCCGCCTGTTCCTTCTGCGACACCTCACAGTGGGTTCTGATAAAATCTTTTAACGGGGTTTCGTCTGAATGTTAGCGTGTAGATTTGTTGTTTCTTCAAACGAAGCCCGAAAGTAACTGTATTATTTTATTTAGATATTACTCAGCGAAGAAAGGAAAAATATACGAAACGCAATACACAAGTCCCATTATGATCTCCGTGATGTTCTGCTTTTGCTATGTACCTTGTCCACGTCACTGCCTGGATGACTTTTTCAAGGCCGCAAAGATTTATATTGACCCAATTCTACTCTGAATGTGGAGACAGCAAGTTAAGCCGTAACGTTGCTGACGCCTGACCACTCCACATGGTTTGATAAATCAGAACGCCACCGCAACTCCTACAGACCTTAAGAAGAACCCTGCACCTTGTTGCTACCTGTTTCTACTCCTAACGCTCCTTTTTTCCCCCCCCCCTTTTTTTCCATTTGTCATGGTGTAAGTTTGCTGTGCGCCTTTGCTGTAGGGAGTATTGTTGCGATAAATTGAAGCGCTCCTCTCTATCCCAGCAAGTCTCCTGGGAGATGACCTGAGACGAAACCCCCACCTCTCTCTCCTCCTGTCTCTTTCTCACTCTCCTAAACCCTATGGTGACAACAACCGCAAAGAAAAAGGATTTCCCCATCCCAAGAAATACTGCCAGCACTACCAGCCCTAATAGCGTTCTGTTGCACATAATGTAGCAAACAGCTCCCGGACGGGTTTGGACGTGTTTTCAAAACTGACATGCCTAGATCTTGCAACTATCGTGGGAATGCCGTGCTTTTATTTATTTATATGCTGAAGACTATTGTCGTATTTTGAGAAATAGGTAAGGTTCTATCAATGCTAATGTAGGGGTTTACTAAATAGTGTAAATATACGAGATCTTAGGCTTCCGACGCGGTGTAGTTGAGGCCAAGTAACGCCTATGGTTGCCAAGAGTTTGCTTCAGCGCTGAGGACAAATGAAAATCGTTCGGCGACGAATCCTGACTTAATCACAATCAGTGTATGTTCTGTACATAACACATTATAATATCTGTGTACTTACTTCCTGGCCGACCCTTCTATAAGTACATTATTTCTTCTTCCCTTACAGATACCAGATTTTACTCGTTTCCTTCCGCCTCAGCTACTGCCGTTCGGAAGATCACGAGGGCAAAACTGAACTGTAGTATAGGAGTTAAATTCTCGGAGAAGTGATGGACAGACAACAGCAACCTGAAGTCGCAAGAATCAGACCGGAAGTTCTGGGTTAAAAGAAGCTTTCCTTGTACACGAGCAGGAGTGCGTAAGACGCACAAAATAGGGGGCTGGAAATTCCGTTCTTCTAACTGGACAAAGGAGTGTGGGCGTATGGGTATGATGTAAATGGCCAATCGGATGGAAACGATGAGTGTGAACTAGTATTCCTGTCAGAGTAGATCCTTTGTTGTTTTCAAAATGGTACTGCATCAGCCTTTGTGTTTGCTCATTACACACACAAACCAACTGTTTCAAATTCAACAGCACTACAGAAATTGTTTAACCATGCGTTTTGTTGAATTTTTCCAAAATCGAAATATATTTCGAATATGATCTGTATGCCATAATTACACTATATTTTACGTCCTATACAAATTATATTTTTTCAGGAAATAGAAAAATTTCGGTTTGGGCTTTGTGTAAAGTATGATTTTATCGGAAAGATACAAGGCAAAATTAAATTCTCCCAACAATTTTTATTGTAGACCGCTAATGCCAAATTGCATTAAATTCGTTTGGTTATATACGGTCATGAGAATTGTGGCCACACGGACGGATATGAAAGTTCTTTTTCGCTTATACTTTGTGCATTTTTCAAGAAGTGTATAACAACACTCTTAAATAAGTCCTTTATTGAAAGCTGACAGTTTCTCTGCTCGTTGAAAAACATGAGGCTTTTTATTACACCCAATTTTTCGTTTACCTTATCACAAACTCCGTCACTTGTTCCATGCCCTGAACCACATACATATATCCCACACTACAAGCCCTCTTTCTTTAAGATCCACCCTAACGGCCTAGTATCCTACCATCTACTTTTAGATCATCGAAGCTTCCTCTTGCTTTTGCAATTTCCGACTACTACGTTATATGAATTTCCCATCTGCCCTGAGCGTGCTACATGTGATGACCATCTTATTCTCTTTGACTTCATCATAACAACGCCTCGAGGCTCACAGTGTGTGGACATGCCATCCTCTCTTTCTCAAATAGAAAAGTTTAATTCAAATTGCAAACTCGCGTCAACGCGCACGCATTTATTTATCCTACACATGTCACGTGTGTTTACTGGTACGAACTTATGAATATTGTTCAGTACAGTGCGTTTTCAGAATAAATATTACAGAGCATAAAATTGTACGCAGATTCTCGGTTCAGAGACGAGTCTCGGAAACGGGTAATTTTATTCCCTCAAGTAAAAATATAAAGAGCTGCGCATTTACCGCCTGGAAGTGTGTTACGTTGCGTCAGACATTGAATATTTTCAGGTCAAAAGGGCAGAGTTGTCCCTTTACAGATCACGAAGGTAAACATTTGGAGTGAAGGTGTACGCCCACTCACACTTAACTTCGAGAGATGGTAGAGGATAGTGGTTAGCATCACGCCCCGGCCGCATTACTCCTGAGAAAAAGCCCCCAGTACCCATTGTGTAGGAGGTGAGATGGAACTCAGAGCTGGTCTGAAAGTTTTGGAGACGAGATAAAATGACTAATGGATGGAGAGACATTTCCTTGTGAGATTTGTCTACAGAATCCGTACAAATAAAGCTAAATCACATAAAAATTCCAATCAATACTTTGTATTGGACGCCAGCCACAAAACCTGTCCGAATGGACTGGCTGAAGATTTTACGTCCCTTATGTATGCCGGAAAAGATGCAATACTCAGTTACGACCAAAACAGGCAACCATGAATGAATAAAACACGAAAATTGTGAAGAGAAAGTCGTCTTTTGTGGACAGCAGACAAAATGCCAAGTTTGAAGGAGAGTGAATGGAAGATACATTTCTGTCCCTCCCCTCCCTCATGACACGCTGTATCCATGGTCAGAGAGCAAATCTTTCCTTGCCTTGAAGGCCAGTCTTGTAGCAGGGTAGGCTTTGGTTCAAGTTCGGTTCGGTGCGTAATCTCGTTTACTGAATCAGTTCCAGTTCAGTGGTTTGAGTTTAAATCACCCGATACCTTTCGGTTTTAAGTAAACATGGCTTTATTTAGTCGCGTAGGGAGTGGGGGCATAGCTCCAAGCATTCTTAATATCTTCACTAGATGGAACGTGGTTGTCTACGACACGGACCTGCGGCATTATCACAGGCGAAGGAGCCCACTGTATCAATTTGACGCAAAGTTACGTGGACCTCACAGCCGGTATAGACACTGCGAAAAGCGAAAAGCCTCTAACCCCATCACCCTACAGTCTCATTACGATATATTCTAGGTCTTTGCTGCTCGTGCACGTAGCAGAATACTACACGACAAAACGCGCATATTACTTACATGCAAACATGCAATATGTACGAACGTAGTTAAAGCCATGCAAAAGACGACTATTGCACAACAACATTAGCAATTAAGCTTTAACTATAAATGCTCCTATGTCTGTAAGGATGACAAATTCCCACGTATATTAAATATCTGTTCTACAATTTGACAATATTTATTCCAACAACAGCACAAAAATAAAAAGGCAGTAGTTTTACAAATATACAATACTCCTCCTACATGTTCCGAGTTAAAATGTCCATCTTCAGAGAGGTGGTCAAAAAAGGAAAGAGTTGTGGCTAATTATTTTACAGATGTGCAGTAATAATGCTAAACCATTGTTACTGCATATGTTTCAAGAAATAATCACTCTTTACCTTGAGAATCCTAAGTAACACATAAATTAATTCCATAGGCAAAATGCAGGTTATTTTAATATTAAATTTGTTGGTACATACAGTAGTCACCAGATTTTAAAACGATTAATCGTACCTTGTATCTGAAAATAATCATTTTGTATCCACTGTTTCCCTCATCTCTCTCACCCCTCGCTGCTAGCTCTGCAGATTCCCTTCCGCTGTTATTCTTCTACGAATGTTCCGCCTTCTGTAACTCCTCTGTGTAAATAAGATGCCGCAACTCGCTGTAAAAGTCACAGGATGCAAGACACTGCCCAAAGTGCCCCTACTGTCCCCACGCTCTGCATTATACCTGACCAAGAACGCGCTGTCACCTAGCCAGTGATGTACATGCCTGCCATGAAACTACTGCAGCACAGAATTGCAGTGCTTTGTTCCCCAGCCAACCGTTCGTCCATCAAAAGCACTCTACAGACCAGTATAAGCCTTCCAATTGCTACATAAATCGGAAAAGAAAAGGGGGTAGAGAAGGAGGTGAGGGGGAGTCTAAAGCCAATCCCTTCGGCCGCTGTGCGGATATAAGAAGCAGTATACCATACACATTATTCTGTGGCAAAGTTTTCTTATGGAATTTGTTGTTCAACAACATACAATATATGACTATGGAGCAAATAGTACTACTCTCAACATATAGCATGGTTGCAAATTATGTAAGGGTGAGAAAATTATAAGGTGACGCTATGTTATCTAATTAAACGGCTCGTATAAATGCTGGTACTAATGTAAAATTAGTACAAAATTATTATAATTTATAACCCTTAAAAAAAGGTCAAAACTCATATTTAACCTTTTAAAGCCTAGCGGTAACTTTAACCCTTTAAAAACGAAGCGTATCTGTTTTAGACAAGGACTCTGCGCGTACCGCGCTGTAAACACTCTCCACTTCGGTTATAAAAACCAGTCTCTTAATGTTTTATAAGGCAAAAGTTGCTGTTTGTTCTGAGACCCGTACAAAACACATAAACGCAATGTGGGCACCACGTAGAATTTTTAATGTTAAACCTGATGGTATGTAAAGTTACCGCTAGGCTTTAAAAGGTTAAGTACCACCAGGTTTAACAGTCAGCAATGCTCCACGGTGCTCACATTGCCTTTATGTGTTTTGTATGTATCTCGGAAGAAACTGAAACATTTATCTTCAACGTCATCAACTGATTCGTTTTTTATAACTGAGGTGGCAAGTGTTTACTGCGCGGTACGCGCCGAGTACTTATACAAAACAGACTACGTTTCGTCTTTAAAGGGTTAAACCATATTTCAGAATTAATTCTGAATGGGATACATAAATGCCTGTGATCGATAAAATCAAAGATTGGTGGATACTTCAACGGTTATAGCTTATAAACTTTGAATCTCTGGTGCAGTTATCTACACCATACATTTACTTTATTCATCACAGGCTGTGAGAAAGCCACATTCCACTTAATACATTGTTCAGGACACCGGTTACTCCTTAGGACATCGTGCCCGAATTATATATTAATAAAGCTACCGTCATGCTTTTCAGTAAAGTTAAAAAGTGCATTCAATCATTGAGAATAATCATCAGCTACTTAATTTTTAAGTACCGAAACTTTATGGTCAGACTCCCATATCTGTTGTGTTTTCGAAAAAGTATTTTCAAAGCATTTACTTCCGTAGCTTCCTTCAGGTCTTCAATATAAGTGTATGTTGCTCACATCAGGAGGTGTATTTTAATGGTTCAAATATTTAGTGTCTCATTTTCGCCACAAGTTATTACAACTGCGTAAACTCTTCCACATACGTCAACTTTAAATGCAACATCGGCTTGTTTCTATTCCAGAACTTAATACATGTTACAAAGACGTGTACAGTGCAGTTCCCGCATCTTGAAACTTGCGAGCTGAAGAAATAAGAAATGACGACGGGAGAGGGAGGGGCATGGTACGAAGCTAGCAGCTGCTTTGTGGCAGGAGATACGAGTATCAGTGAATAATACCAGTTCCAAATACATCGGCCGCTACAACATTACCAGCCGGCACAGTAACTTTAACATAAGTGATAAGTGTTTTTGAACTGGTGCTATTTGCTGAGTCATATACGTACAGTGGCCAGGGGAATACCTACCCCACCCTCCCCGCATTCCTTAGATATCTTCCAAGTATCAAGATACGGGAACTGGACCACAGTTACGTTCATGAACCGCGCTTGCACAGTATTTCACATATCTAGCTCAAGTGATGTGTCAGCTGTCTTAAAACCGACAGCCAATCTACTTGTATATTATGCATGATCTTCAATTTCTTTTGTACTCTAGAAGATTTTCGTAAGGTGCTCAAATCTTGAAGGCTTACACTCACAGAAGATTTCAGAAAGCTATGTTAAGTGTCGCTAAACAAGCCTTCCAAACCAGCAAGTTGGAAAGCATTCATATTACCGTTACTGATGACTAAAGGTTCAGCATTAGTCTTATAAAAGTATTGGCCGCCTCTTAAAATAAATTTCGTCCCGTGCAGGCCATGAAAGCACAGGTGGGAGAGGAGGTATACTTCCACTCATACATAACCTCGACACTAGTTGGAGGTACGCAGTACACATCACGCCCCGGCAACTTTATCCCCGTCTTGCTGGATTCCAGGCCGGTCTGGACAATTCGAAGTCGAAGAGAATCCCTTATCTTTGCAGTAAAACGAACAGCGATTCCTCTGGCGCCCAGTCCTTAGTCTCGTCACTATTCTGACTAAGCTAACGCATGTCTGATGGTGGCCTCTACCGGCGCTAAGCTCGTACAGAATTTCACGAATATAATTTAATAGTTTTCGGTAATTTTGCCAGATATGTGGTTGCCTTAAAAGAATAAACCTATGTTTCGTACATATTATTTTGAACTTATTATTTGTAAATGATGCCAGTAGCACGTATTGTCGTATAGTGAGTTCAGTACATTTATAATCGTGAAATGAACCAATTTGACATACATTTTGCTTGGAGAAACTGCAAGAATACGGACAAGTTACCGAGAAGAGAGATGATGTCAGGACTTTTCGAAAACGAAGTATCTGGATTTTCTTACAGAATTAGAAAAGAGGGTAACATTAAATGAGTATCTGTAGTGTAGAGAAAGCTATACGCAAGGGACCCCAATAAATACTGCAGGCGCGCAGGATATCATTGTGAAGAAAACAAAAACATACAAATATGCAAGCGTCAAACACGGCTCTTCATTACTGAAAACATAAACACAGCTACTCTTTGCATATCCTGTTAAGTCATTTTCAGACTGTATACAATTATATATAGAGAAAATTGTACAGCCCTATGCGTAATGTATTTTAGAGATTTCTCTACGTTTAATTGCATGCAGGCTGAAGAAGGCTTACTACGAGCCCGAAACATGTAGCTGTGATTGGGGTTTGAATAATAAACAGCAGTCTTGACGGCTATTTATTAGCGTCTTTGCATATATAAGGCAAAGGAATGATTCACATAACGAAAGCAATAAATATGGAGACAGAAATTTACTCTTCAAATTCGGTCAATGACCACCAGCCTGCACGGTCTCACATCCTAGAAGACCGCAATCTTTATATTCACCGCCGTGAGAACCTCAAATTTCGTGTCTCACTCACTTTAGAGGAAGCATGAGAAGAGAAAATTTCTTCTGTCGGTCTTTGAACGTGATGTGTATATAGCAATGCAATAAGGAGCAGAATTCTGAGATGAAGTTATAAAAAAAGGGGGCAGAGGCGGGGAAAGGGGGGTTTCGTATCTACTGCTTGTCAAAAAGAGGAAGAAGAGAGGATGTCAGCTGTCAAAACTCACAAGAAATGTTGATACTCTCAGACATCAACAGTGGTTCATCGAAGACAAACATAACTTTGAATTTTAAAGAGAACTTCTTGTTGACAACGAAAATTCAATTGTCAGTCTAACTTTGGGTTATTTAACTACTGTCTTTTAATTCACCAGTTATTATAGGTCGACTGGTAGAATTACTACGAAAAATGAAACGCAAAGAATGTGGAAGGAACCAACGGATATTTCAAGGTGTTACCATAGCCTTGTTAGAAGGACAAACCGAAGAAAAGCACGAAATCCAAAATTACAACATGGGACTTCTTTGACTCTGAATTTCTGTAATATGAAGCAGTACTTCCAAATGTGGCAACAGATAGACTATCTAAGTTTTCATCTACTGTGTATCTAACGCTTCAATAAACGGGGAAATATATAAATCTACCACTTAATATTGACCTGGTATTTTGTTTGTGGTATAAACTTCGCAGTTTCTGTTGCATTATTCACAAGTCAAAATTTATAGTTCACTGCCCGGCATACGGCACCGAAGACTTTACCGACCGTTATTTTATTTCTATTGAGCACCACTGGCTTAGACCAGAATCATCCAACTTTTTTCAATATTGGACCACACTGCCAAAAATTCATGTGCGTAGACCGCACGAAATTTTGTTGAAAACTGCTGAATTACAGCTTATTGATTTTCCACAAATGCTGGTATTATCAGCAGTTCAAAAGTGGCAGTCAGCTAGTTAGACCCTGCTAGCCTGCTATTTCATGTGTGACAGCTAATCAGTTTAAAACATTTTACTAAATATACGAGGCATGTCGCATCTGGCCCGCGTGACGCATGTTGGACACCCCGTTTTCACACAATCAGTGCAGTGTCTCACCACACTCGTTTGAGTAGTTTCATAAAAGAAACTAGTGGACAAACGCATGTTATATCCATATTATGCTCTCATATTTGTGCTTCCTAGAATTATCGCATTCCGGTAGGGACGGGATTTTTCGCACCAGCCCAGACCGACCCTGAGGCCCACCCAGCCTCCTATAGTATGGGTACCGGGTCCCCTTCCCGGAGATAAAGCGGCCGCGACATGGCATGGACTACTCAACCCCGCCCCCATCTAGCGCCAAGGTTAAAGAAAAAATTGAGCTATATTTCTGCTCCCCTCGGGGCCTTCATGACCTGTTCTAGGGTGACCTTCACATTTACTTTTAAAATTATTGAACAAAATTAGTAAAATATATAAATTCGCGTCCTAGGACTACGCTACTTAACACCTTACAAATTTTCACTCAGTGTTAGCACCTGAAGCCTGAAAAAGCATCCAAACAAAACAACTTTCTTGTTATTTTTATCAGGACACAGGCCTGCCAGGTTCTCCAGCAAAGCTTTAGGGTGAAATTTTGGAAACTGATTAATAAATTTTGTGGGGGTGCGTTTTTCCCAGTGTTAAACTTCCGAACCAGTTAACTACTTTCATGAAACAATGTACGAAAATTACATCACTGGAGATCACCCCAACACCGTAGGTTCTAAATTCTCAAAAATGGTAATAACATCTGTGAAGTTCCAAATATTATACATAGGCCTATATATATAGTGCTCCTTCTTTGGAGAATAACATTATATTGCATCTTTAAGAAACAGGCTGGGAGGGACTGGACTGTACTTTTTTGGCTGAGGGCGATGGATAAGGGATGGGCTCTTTGAGTGCCACAAAATGCAAGTTTTCCTGACTAACTCAGGATATATAAGCCATTCACGGAGAACTCTGCTTCATGAATAAATTAGTAAATTAATTAATATTTACCTCTTTTCTCCGTCGCCATTAACTTCTGCATGTACACATAAATAACCTTTCGTACATAACTCAAAGTATAACATCACTAATAACAAAGCCGAAAATTTTACGAATCTGTGGACAAGCACAGTCCAAATTACTTTTCTTCGGTCTATCCGCGAAATATCATTTTTTAGGCGCGTTCGTATAATCGCGAAAAGTTTCGTCATGTCCGTCTTTCCGTCTGTCTCTCCATCTGCTTTTATCAACACAGCTCCCACTGGACGTTTTGCCGTGCAATTTGATACTCAGGACTTCTACAAAAGTCTGTCCAGCAACTCCAAATGCGTTTAAATTCGGACAAAAACGTCAGGCACTTTACATGAAGAGTTAAGGATGTTTTATTGTTGTTGACAACATCAATTTGCCACAGAAACATTTTCGTGCAACACTCAATACTGCTATATTGTTAACAGTGACATGCAACTCAACAGTACGTACAGAACGCATTGTTGCTTTTGCGTTGCAACAATGGTTAAGCAAAAGCACCACAAGTTACATTACACTCAATTGCCTATCTTTATAAAATTTATTCTCTTCGTTCTCAGTTACTCACTTTTCATTTGCACCTGATTTCTTAAACAAGTTCTTTATTATGCCATATTAGTTAATGTTTTTACTCATGAAAATATCAAGCAGCTGGTGAAAAAACTTATCAGATTTCAACGTCATATTAAGAGTCTATTTTATAGTAAGTCTATGGTTTGCCACCACGTTGTAAAAATCTATTTGCTTCAGTACAAGTCTACGTCAAATACAACAACATATCTCATGCAATTTAATTATTTTAGAATTCAGCTAGGTTCGGCGAAATCACAACAATTCGAGAAGTGTAGAAATACCAGAATCTAGGGTCTCTGGTGCGCATTAGGGTGATGGATGTTCCACCTATCCTGAGGTCAGCTAGCAGATAAGGAGATATTTATGACATGGCGGCATACACAGCACTTTGTGTAAGTTCTTCCTTTGAATTTAATATCCAATCCAAGCCACGTAATGAATCATTTCAACACAAAGGAGATGGTATTTGTTTACTGCTATGACTTTTGGCTAAAATAAATGTTGTTTCCAAAACAATTCCATTTCCCTCCCTAGGAGATTCTCAGCTATTAATATCCTGCTGCCGAAGTTAGTGTAGCCCATGCCGACCTACAGCCGGAAGCCGAGGTTACTTCCGGAACGAGTAGGTATTATCGTCTGTGCGATAGCCTAAGTTTCTTCTATTCAGGCTAGCCACAACCAGTTAAATCGATTTCGGTAGCAGTAAAAGGACAATGAAAGGCTCTTTATTGGAGGTGGAATAACAACCATTGCGAGTATTACAAAATGCAATCTAAAGGAAATGCCTTAAAGCTTCTGTCTTTCGGAGGTGTGTTGAAAAGATTAGGTTACCGAAATATGAGTTTGTAACTGCAATGTGGATGAAGACTGAAGTCTTCTGGAATGATACGCCGTGTCGACTGGTAATGCTAAATGGCGCAGTAACATCCCAGAAAAACTGAATCTTCATTGTACGCAGACATGCGATCTGAGATCTACAGAAATGAAATACTGAGTCAGCCCTGCTTAGAAGGATAATAAAGGTGCACGATTTCAGTTTTCCGCCTTCGACTGCTTGAGTCTTGAAGACTGGACCGATAAGGTGTCCCGAAACGTCGGCAAATAACTACCAATCTACGCTGCGCAACATCCCAGAAGAACTAAGATTTCACGGTAAATATCTACGTATTGTTTTGTTTATGCGAACTGAAGAATACTGTGTAGGATGCTTAATGAACACAGCAGAACAATTTCTTATAGCTTTTAACAATGTTCCACCAGTTCTGTTTTCATATAAGTGTTATTTCGCTAAGTAAATCGTAACACGCGGTTATCCGCGGCTTTAAATTTGAGATATATGCGCTATATTTTTTAAGAATTCTGCAATTATCATGGTTTCCTTATGTTTCATGGAATAGAGTATATACCTGAAAATATTAATTCCTTTCATTCCCTCATTATTAGCAGTTCATATTTATTTTTAACACTTTCTTAAAAAATCCCTGTGGCTAGTGTCATGCATCGAGCGCATCCTCCTTCTTTAGGAAATATCACTCCTGTGATTTTGGACTTAGGATTTAAAAGATAAGATTCTTAAAAACGCACAGGTGAAGCCATGCATGACTGTTAGTTCTCCGCGTATGTTGTAGGATAGGCAGTCAAAATAACTACGTTTCTTCCCGTTCACTTTTCACAAAATTACTCTTGCAGTATATCTATATTTGAACTTTTCAAACATCGTGTGATTACTAACAAATTTAACAATGCTCTTACCCTTCACGGAGCAATTTCCTTTTGATGTTCTGCTACCGACTGAAATGAGAAGCTGTTTATACACACAGGGGTCCGTTTATACTATATATATTGCATATAGCAATTAAAATAAAATAAAAAATAATGTATCAATGTAATGAAACTATTTACCTCGGCACGAGAGTAGGACTCTCGAAACGTCGTGTATAGTAACCACCCTTCACAACAGATACTGCCCAGTTTAACTGCGATATCATTAATACAGAGAGACAAATTTTGAATCACAATGATTTCCCTTTTTCAGTGACACAATGGAAGATAATGGAATCACCATATTTGTGTCTGTCTGTCATCACCAAATGACAATGTTAGTACATCGGTGCCAAAAATTCGATAACACATCACTCTGCTCACGGTTTGATATCCGAAGGCTGGCACAGAATCGGGTGAATAATATACAAATGACTCCCACCACACATGGTATATAAGCTACACAAAGGGTGCTCTTCCTCTGTCCCCTGCAGGCTAAATGCTCATTTCGTTCCTAGCGTCCCAGGAATGGACCAATGAGAACAGAGAATTTAAATGGAGTCGTACATCAAAAGGAGTAAGCTTCCTTCAGGCAAAATTAAATGTCAATTTTAGATAATATATGATTCTAATAAATCGCTTCTCTGGGGATTTTAATTCGTAATGACATTGCAGTGCTTTCAGTCCATATCCCCCAAACAGCCCTAAGCTAAAATCTCTGGAACATACACATATGTGTGCAGACATACTGTTTCATGTTATATTAAAATCACCTGAACATAGGCGGAAAGCCAAATGAGAGTCTAATTTAGAAAAGGGGCATTAGTATTCTTTTGTACACACAGCTGTGTGTGCTACGGTTGACAGGATGCAAATCAATGAGTTGTCTCAAATTGCTGCTGTAGTTATTTCAATTTAAACCCCTCTGCCATATCCGCTGGATCATTTTATCTGTTTATTCGTATTTCATATTGCCTTTTTTTTTCGAGTTAACAATTGCTCAGTCTCGATATAAAAGCAAGTTAATTTCACAAACGCCCCGATTTTATATAATTACTGAACACGTTTAAGAGAGAATTGTATAATGAAGAAAATTACTTTCCTTTGGGATGTGATACTGTGTATCTGGGCACACAGACGCCAATAATTCGAATTAACCTTTCGCCACCTCTTCATCAAAGCACAACTATACGACCTTAAATTCAACATGATAACGGTTTTTAGATCTACTGTCTGAGAGGTTCAAATCTTACTAAATGACGAACTTAAAAATTTATTCTCTTTCCTTTATATATTAGCGTGATGCGTCAATATTTTATACAAAGTAGCTACGTTTTACACAAATATTGATGTACGTTCACTGAGGATGACCTACAAAGTTCGAAAAGGGGCGGACTTATGGTAGTTTAGTTGTAAAAACTTCGTATTTTAATATAGTGCCTTTGCTGATATTTCCTTCAAATTTCCACATGTGTTAAGAGCTGAGATGTTTCACGCACAAAAGTAACAGTCCAAGTTCCTTTGCTACACAACAAGTATACGTATGCAACTGTCTAACAACGGTTACGGAATCCGTGAGTGAAGGCAGTGTCAAGGAATTATTAGAACTGAACTCTCGTAAGAGAAGTGTGGTCGTGTCGTTGAGTTCGCGCATTAAACTGACAGAGTAAATGGAGCCCCGTGATATACCGGCAACTTCTCCAACAGTTATGCTTAGCAAGCAGTCTATATTAAGGAAGCAGGTGCAAACTACGAGTGTATGTGCTGTACTCGACTTGCCTTTCTTACTGCGTTACGCAACAGAACTGAATAAGGACTTATGAATGCGGAAGAGACGTGTAAACAAGAACTGTAATAATTTACTGGAATTCCTAACTTGGCCTCTCAATATACCTGTTTCCTTTTGTATTTTCTAACACTCTATCGAGAACCTCGGCAACGGTTTTGTGTACATTAACCTTTTAAAGCCTAGCGGTAACTTTACATACCACCAGGTTTAATATTAAAAAATTCTACGTGGTGCCCACGTTGCGTTTATGTGTTTTGTACGGATCTCAGAACAAACAGCAACTTTTGCCTTAAAACATTAAGAGATTGGTTTTTATAACCGAATTGGAGGGTGTTTACAGCGCGGTACGCACTGAGTTCTTATATAAAATAGACACGCTTCTTCTTTAAAGGGTTAATTCAACGAAATCACAGGTGCACAAATTTTCCAAAAATGTAAGAGACATCTCGCAATTTTAAACACCAGAATGGTGACAGGAATCAAATTGTATACTGAAGATCCAAAAATACTTGGCACCACAGTATAAAATTCGTTCGCCACAGCGACCTGGCGACCGGACGGCTGGGATTTGTGCACCCGTGAACTAATTTCATAGTGACGTACAAAACCGTCCTTCAAAGGTTCAAATTTAAAGAGCTCGTGTATAAATGCCTTGCCTACATGAAAGCAGAGAATTAAACAGGCCAACCAAGTTTTAAAAGCAACATCCTTTCTGATCTAGCTGAACTCAACTCCTAATTTGATGAAAATCCAGTTTAATATTATCTTTCTAGGTCTTCAGCACGGCCTCTTTCCTCCAGACGTAGCTTCCAGAGCTCTGCGAAGTGTTAAAATTAAATTCGTCATTATGCCATTTCTTCCAATGCTTTGTCACTATGATACCACTAATGCTCCTGGCACTCGTATTTCACTCACCTACCACCGATGCTACATAACCTTAGCAACTGAAAGCTTTCTCTATCACGTCCTCAGTTATCTTACTTAGGGCGAAATTCTGTTTTAGTCCTAACTTCTTTCACACACAGTATATCTACGTCCATCTCCCACAGTGAGAAATAAGCTCTGATGTCACTACAAAGCCAGACAGGCACTAGGCCATGCACAATAAAAACCCCAGAGCGGGTTATTCCGATATACAACAAACGGCCAGGTGTTAACAAACGGAAGAAAATAAGATCGGTGACATACAAATTACACCTACAGTGTCCCAAAGAACTGACTAACTACATGGAGCAGAGTACTTCCTGAGAAGCTGATAGGTCCTCAGCTGGTCAAGAAACTCCCCGAATTTTATGGAATCTGGAGGTTCATTACAGCATTCACAAGAACCGGTCACTTGTCCCTATCCTGAGAGAGATCAATCCAGTCCATGCCTCCCCATCCCACTTTTTAAAGATCCATTTTAATATTATCGTCCCATCTACGCATAAGTCTTCAAAATGGTCTCTTTCCCTAAGGTCTCCCCACCGAAACCCTGCATGCACCTCTCCTGTCTCCCACACACGCCACAAGCCCCGCACATTTCATTCTTCTTGATTTAATCACTCGAATACTTGGTATGGATCACGGATCATAAAGCTCCTTGTTATGTAGTCTTCTCCATTCCCTGTTACCTCGTCCCTCTTAGATCCACACATCCTCCTTATCAACCTTTTCGCGTAAACCCTCAGCTTAGGTTCCTCCCTTAATATGAGAGACCACGTTTCACACCCATAAAAAAACGACAGGAAGAATTACTCGTGTAGTTCTGTATATCTTAATATATATTTTTTTTGGATCGCAAACTGGAGGGCAAAATATTCTGCATAGTTATAGGAAGCATTTCCTGAATTCAATCTGCTCTTAATTTCTTCACGAAAGAAATTTTGATTTGTAAGGGTTGTTCCCAAGTATTTAAACTGTCCAACTATGTCAAAGTATTTATTCCCTATCTTTATGAAAGTGCCAAAGAGCATTCTTTAATGGAAAAAAAAGAGCCTATAATATTCATAAAAAGGACTTTATCTTTTTTTTTGAAAACTGCAGATTATAATTGTGGTCTCCGTAAAGTCTAACAATTTTGTCCAAAGTTTAGAAAGAAAAGTAAGTGCTTTTTCCTAATCAGTGTAACAAACGTAGTGCATTAATCCGTCTGTTCGTCTCTGCCTTATATGATTCGATTCCTGACAATATTAATATAGCTGTATGTGACCAATTTTCTTGAAACTGTATAAGGTGTTTTTCAAAATCTTCACTCGAAATTCTGATATGAAACATCCTGAGTCACATACAAAATCCCAAATTACGGGACACATAGTATTTTGCTGCAGCACGGCAGGTCTTAATTAGATTTCATTAAGCATTATTAACACCTACGTTGATTAACAATCGCATTGTTTCTCACTTTCTCCTCCTTGTCTCTTCACAGTGTGTAATATACCAAACGTATGGTCACAGTCTGCCTAATTACTGCACAGTTTTATAACGAGCTCCATCGTATCGACAGTCGCACCGTCACATGACGTCACCCCAACCTCCTTCTCTTCAATATGAGCAGCTCGACGAGCCTCTCCCCCCCACCCCCACACCCCATTCCCGGCAGATAGCATTATTTTCATGCCTGGAGGAAATGGAGTGTCAAACGTGATATTTCTAGTAAAGTTACTTAATTTCCGATATTGATCATGTTCTTCGAACTCAAATCATGTAATTTGACGCAACTGCACTTTACAACACGTTTATGGTAAAGTTACAGCACAGGTTTGGCTTAAAATAAAAATTTTTGGTCACGAAGAATTACAAATGTTGGATTTGAACGGAAGTCCACCAGTTATTTCAGACTATTGTGGGAAGTCTTAGTGCATGTTAGCCAAAGCTGATGCTTCTGTTGTGTTACAGTTATTAAAGTTACAGTTTAATAATAATATAATAATAATAATAATAATCAATATTTTAATCTGCGAATCACTTGGTAATTTCACTTTTGTTTCAAGCTATTTTTAGCTAATTTAAGCGGTTTTATTATTGTTATTGTTGTTACGCACTCCTTTTTAAATGAAACTAGACTCGTGTTATAACAGGAAAGACTCAATAATTTCGTCTGTAGATACTGCAATTGTTACAAGGGCTTCGTGAAACGTATTTGTGTACATATGGCATGTATTGGATAAGAGAGGTTCTCGTATTGCTAGTGACAAGAAATTCAGTTTCATTTTCCCTAGTTCTCTGTTGATTTGATATTTCGAAGGGTTATGACTAGAACCAAAACACCCCGTGGCCAAATATAAACCAGTTTGTTCCCACACAGTCTTGAATTTTAGCCAATTCTAAACAGGGTGTTTTATGAGCTGTGTACAATAAAACAGCAGGTGATTTCGTACGCCTCTGTGATAAAAAAATTCGTATCGATGTGGGTCATATTCTCAATGCTTATGGTGTTATGGGTGTTTTTTTAATTCGCGTAAACGCACTCCCGTGAACCGCGCGTCACTCCTCATGCATTCGACTGAACAATACGCAACCTTGAACAACCAGTACTATTCCCATAAGCACATTTCAGGCTTGTCTCTACATCTTGATGCGCTCTGTTCACAACCGACTGGCGAGATGCGTTGTGGCTGAGGGAGCGATTTTAAAAAAACTTGCTTTAAGCACATGTCAGTGTAAACTAAAGGCAGTTTTATTTCAAGGAGTCAAACTTAGAAGTTAAATGTATCGGAGAATGTGTTTATTATTTTATTGCACATCTTTGTCATAATCCTTACCCGTTACTCTAAGTTGCAAACGGTCATAACTCCGTATCCTTTAAAAACTGGACAAATGTCTACATTCATTATTTTGATAACAGAGCTCTAGAAAATAATCACCTACATTTATGTTCACAACTCATGAAACGCCCTGTATAATTGTTAATTTTGTGTGAGATTGCACACTACAATTCCCAGGCACTATTATATCACCAACATCGACGCAATGGTACTGTTCTCTTCGGCCTTACGTAATACCCTTTGGGACTGAGTGAGTGACTGTGTCACACTCATGTTGCAGATGTTCTGAAAATCGCCGATGGGTGGAGGTAAAATTTTACATCTAGGAATAGCTGATACATGGCGCTGAAAATTTTAGTTTTCAGAATTCCTTTTAATATATCATATAAAACTAGCATTTTTAAAAATAAATAAAAAACGAGTACCAGATAGTAAGATGTGCTCAAAAAAGCTTTAAGTAAAATTTTAAATTTCTTTCACAATTTTATTGTAAGATTAGTATTTCCTATCGTTTCATGAGATGTGTTTCACTTTTCTCCCTTCAGAAATGACGGGGTTACCTAAAGGTAACAAAAATAATAATTTAATAACCACCGTTGCAATGACTTCAACAATCACTGCAAATAGAGAAATGCTGTAGAACAGATAGTATTATATTAAGCTCTTCACAAAAAGTTCTCATTATCAGTTCTGAAGTAAACAATTGTACTTAGTTAGAACGATTATTATTATTATTATTATTATTACTATTATTATTTCCTCTAATGTCAGTTTCATGTTCCTGGTAATTATACTCTTGGACCAGTGGTTTATAAAACGTGACCCATATCATATTCTTTGGAGCAGAAACGTCATCATTTCAATAAAATTTCTTTAAAATAAAATCTGAGAGAAGAAGTAGAGCCGTATATAGTGGGCAATATATCTTAAAGTTTGGAAGTTGGAAGATTTATCACGGTAGGATTTGCCCATCTTGCTCCATAAGCTGGAGAAAATCACATTTCAGGCTTCACAGAGCAATCAGGCTCAACTCTTCAAGTCTGTGTTCTCGTAAAGCACTATCAATGCCTCGGCACGCAGAGCATGTTCATGAAGTTTTAATTTAAAATTTAGTACTTTACGTGCCCTCCGAAGCATGATCCCAGTATGGGACAATTCCGTCTACAGTTCTGAAAAATTCATAACGACGTGTTTCTTTTGTAATTTCATTCAAATGCATTATATTTCACGCATGTGATATGAAACTGAATTCTTCGTGGATCTGTTCCCCTTGGAAGGCACACATAATTTTTTTAGCAAAAATATAAATTTTTATAATAATTTATTTTCTTAGTAAATAAAATGGAGTTTCCGATATAGTTGTCTATGTGAGATGAAATTGTGTGTGTGTGTCACCTGTAACATCTGAAAAGTTTTTCGAATTTCATGAAAATAGTCATAAATATTATGCCCCCGCTAGACACTGTACGTTTGAACTACTAAGATTCCTTGCTTTAACAAAAAAGTATAACGTCAGTGTGAAAAGAGAATTCTATTCATGCGCCAAGAGACCTTTTAGAAATATGAAAATTTTCGTAAGATGAGGGGTAGGTACAAATTAACTTCCTTTGTAGTGACGGTAAAGAAATAGACGGCCTCTTTGTAACACTAAATTGCCTAAAATATTAATTATCATCGACTTAAAAAATTTCCTTAAATTTCATAAATCGACGAAGTAATAAACACCAACTAATGCACCAAAATATATCTAACGGTTATTCGTGAAAGTCTCCTACATATTTCGATCCTGCTGGGCCATCCTCAGGGAGAATATTTTGATACACTATTGTTGCGTTTATGCAGTTAAGTGCGAACGTGCCCTAGGTTTCATCCTCCGTTTGAGGGGTACAGTGTATCAAAATTATTCTCCCTGAGGATTGCCCCGCAGGGTCGAAACATGTAGGATACTTTCACGAATAAAGATTGTATGTATTTTGGTGCATTAGTTGGTGTTTATTATTTCGTATGATACAGTGCACGGACATGTAACACATTAAATTCATAAATCCAGTCAAACCCCAATTCGCGCACATGAGTGGGTGGACATAAAATTCCCCATTACTTTGCAATATTTTGATTTAACGTCACAAAGTGTGGTAACAAATAGTGGCGGTGTCGCGGTTTGATTGTATTGGTATTTAGTATAAAAATAAATTCATTGTAAACACGGATTACCTTATGTAATTATCACAACAAGTCCAGCTTAAATTCAATTCTCTTCATCCTTGCGATTTTGTAGGCCTCTGCTCGAAAATTGTTTTTCAGATTCGCAAAAGAAACAGAAGTTTAGATTTATTCATTAACAGATATTCAACTTTTTTATATAGAATGTAGACTTACAAGAAAAAAACCATCAATTCCGACAAGTCGTCTCTGCCCCAAAATCGGAGAGTTTGGTTCCAACATCCAACAGCATTCTTACGTTTTTATCAAGTGTGTGAAATATTTAAGTGCAGAAACAGCGTACAAACAAAATACAGTACATAAAGCACCTCATTAAAATACTAAAAATAATCGTATCCGAGTTCGTATAAGTTTAATGAACTGTAACTCTTACTTAGTTCTGAAATATGTAGACCATACGAAAGGACAGAAAATTGCATAGAAATGTTCTATTTTTCCAAAACGCAACAGCCCCAAATGGGCCAGGGCTTCTTCTTTATCTAGGCTTCACCATCAGTCTCACGTACGCCACACTGGGTGGGACTCCTCTGGACGAGTTATCAGCCTGGCGCAGAGACATCTGTCTGACAACAAACAACACTCACAACAGACAGATATCCACTCCCCCGGCGGGATTCGAACCCCGAATTCCAGCAAGCCAGCGGCCGCATATCCACGCCTTAGACCTCGCAGCCACTGAGATCGGCAGACATCGGTAAAGCAGCTGTCAATGTCAATGCCTCCAGCAACACAGTGGCCTCTTCTGACACCTCACATTTGATTCTTTAGATCGCATGGACTACAGCTGTGTACATCCACCCCAGTTAAATCCGCCATGGATGGTCTCATCAGTGCTAATGACGGGTCTCTAACAGCAGTACCGTAAAAACTGCATGACAGAGATGGGGACACAGGAAATTGAAGCCAGGACTGAGAGACGGAGCGGAGGTATTAGGTTTGTTTAATTATTAGAGTGGACGCTGGGAAAGTTGTAGGATTGGTTTAGTGGGGCGGGGCGGGGCGGGGCGGGGCGGGAGACAGAACGCAAATGAATAAACATAACTTCGCTATATTACAAGCAGCGCCTTTGCAGAAATGACAGCTGAAACAGCCACGTGTTCTGTACAGGCCCGTGTTGCCTTTCAATTCTGACGTACGTTTGTAACGAAAAGTTGCAAAATAATGCTCCTGTCAACGACATAATATGCCAGTCTGTCCGTATGTTTCGCATAGAAGTCGAGAATTGCTACTGATTTTTATAGAATTTTACTTCGGATAATTTCGCCAGAATTAGTCGGTACATTCAAGTTTCGGTTAAAACTGTAAAATAATAATTGATGCGTTGCTGGAAAAATAGATATATGCGTGTCTGCCTGTAGTTAGAGAGTAAATGGTTAAATATTTTTCGGTGCGACCAATAATTTGAACAGAAAATCAGGGTATTTTAACAGATATTTGATCCCTAATATACTGCAATTTTCCAGTTAGTTAAAGAAAAGTGAAAGAACATGACACAATCCATGTGCTATTGCTGGCGATTTTTCTTGATGGCATCCAAACGTACATTACCACGTATACAGATACCCGCCATTGGTCCCCGTTCTAAGCCAGACGAATTCAGTCGACGTGGTACTTTATTCTTTTAAGAAACATTTTAATATTACCTTTAAATCTACGCCTACTTCTTCCAAATTAGGCTTCCCGAAACAGGTAAAATAAAGTTGCCTATGATCGTAATTTTAAAAGTAGAGGATATCGTATACTAATTCTAATAGGAAAGCGCTGTGTATCAGTCATATATGTATATATGGATTTTATTTCTATGTTTCAGTACTGCATTAATTAATCTGTTAGATTAGGAATATATCTTGTGGAAAGTTTAAAAGTCTGGAACCTTAAATTATACTGCATCTTCGACCAGTCCCGCCCTTTGGAGCCCTGCTGTGGACTGAAGAGTTTCGCAGTACAGTGTTACAGGAACGTAAGCCTACAGTGTTTACTTACGTAGACAGGAGACGGTAAATACAGGGAAACAAATGCTATCACAATGCATATATGTTCCAATCTATTTAAATAACTACAATTCTCCACTAACAGATTACAATTTATAGCAAAGACAACTGCTGACATATAGATTTATTCGAAGAGTAAGAAAAACAGTTTAATTCCATACAGAACTTCAAAACTTTAGTTTATTACCTTCCTTCTGATTATTCTGGCACATTTAGTGATGCATTTGTTTAATGATCACGACGATGTTGCTGAGTATCTCGCAAGGACGACTAAAAAAATTATCTGAACCTAATAATATGAAACCTCAAAATGTTTTTACTGTCAATTGACCTACGAACTGCAAAATCTGTCAATGCAAACGTCAGAAAACATTGTTATTAGACGAATACTGAAAGGTAGTTAGTTCTACAAACTGTACACTTAAAAGCAACACAGTACTAAATTTATCATATTCTCTATAATGGCCTTTTTCCGTTGAGTTAAATGATTAGTTCCCAAGCAAATAGTAACCGTTTATATTATAACACGCCTCTGTCTGTATGTTCTATTGAGTATAACAAGGCAGTGCTTAAAACCGTTAAAAGCGTTGGTTGTAAAAAATAATATAGAAATTTACAGTTCGTGTGTGTGTGTGTGTGTGTGTGTGTGTGTGTGTGTGTGTGTGTAAGTGCGCGCGTGCACGCGCGTGTGTCTGCTTAGTCTGGTAAACCGATTGTAATCAGGAATATTTGTGGTAGCAAACTATAAAATGGACAAAGGCGCAAAATAACACGAATACAATCTGCATAGCCCACATCCGTATCAGTTTTCCACTCCGCCACATCACATGCAAACGAATGCAACGTACATGAATAATTTATAACAGAGATATCGAACGGTGCCCTTTATTGTTATTAGTAAACCCCCTGCTGCCATCTTTTGGAAGATTATTGTATTGAAATCTTCCAAGGAATTCAATTACTCAGCGAGATTTATGTCTGCAATTAATTATCTTGAATTTTCAATTTTATACACCACTGTTTAAAGTTTTCCTCTTCCATTCTACATGATGGAGATCCAACGAGGGCAAGCTGATTTAAAAGCCGCGTTGAGAAATTGAGGTAGAAGCCTCTGCTGTATACAACCGCGCAGGTGACGTCACAGATAAGGATTACACTTACTGGATGAGTTCTTACAAATATGCTGTGGAAAAAGTATTTGTTTGGAATATACTAAAGCGGAATATGCATAAATTAATGGTTCACATTCACTTTGTATACTGAAGGCTTTAGAATATACTTTCGAATCTGGAAGAATCAGAATTAAGCGACCTGTGTAACCTGTTTCGGAAAGAAATGCATACAACTTTCTTGTCGGAAAACCCGGAAGTAAAGAGCGTACTTGAAAATCCCAGGCGTAGAAAAAAGATAATATAAGGACGAATCTTTAAGGAATAGGGTGTGAGGGCACGAAGGGGCTGCATCTGGCTGAGAATAGAGTCCTGTAGTATTTCTTGTAAAGCAAGGAACAAATTTGCAGTATCAGAAAAAGGTGGGGAATTGTTACGTAAGCTAAGCCACTGCTTGCGTCGGAAGGAGAATTATATATATATATATATCATAACGTCTTGTATCCTGTGTTCCATGTCCGTGCACTATATTATACAAAAACACTAATCACCAACAAATGCACAGAGAGAGTTTTATCATCAATTGTAACACACTCCTACATGTTTCGGCCCTGCTGGGTCATCTTCAGGGAGAACTTTTTGTTACCGTTAAACTAAGGTTGCACTTTACAGTTGAGTGAGAATGTGCTGTTGACTGTGTACTGCGTTGTTTTTGGAGGTGTGAACTCTCCGTGGCCCGGGCCGCGGAGAATTCACGCCTCCAAAAGCTTAAGTATTTGGTAATTATAATTCCTAATGAGAAAACTGTATTCTGGGTTTTGTAAGTTAAATGTTTGTTTCTCAACATGTAAAACTGAATAAGCTTCGTGGTTATTAAAATTCTATCAACAGTGATGATAGTATTATTATTAGCATTAGTAGGGGCCTAGTAGTAGTAGTAGTAGTAGTAGGAGTGATTATTTTTATTAAAGGCTTCAAGTGGCAAGCACTACAAAAGAAGGTACATAAAAAATAAACGAAGAAGTTACGCGTACAATAAAAGACAGAAACTGCAAAAGTAATCACGTACGAGTGTACGAAATAAGATATACATGTTCTGCACACTGGGATAATGAAACGTTAAATAATCAGTAATTACGGATAGAGAGTTCAAGAAAGAAGAATGCAGTCCTTGGTGAATACGTCAGTATTCCTGCAGATGGTGTTAGTGAGAGATGTACGGCCAGGTGAGCAACTGACCTTACAGCAACGGTTTCCTATGACAGGAACTTCAGGCTAACACTATCCAGAGCACGTAACTAGTTTTTATTTAAAATGCCGGTGAGTAATGCGGCTTCAAGCTGCCTTACATTGGAAGGGTGACTATTTTTAATATTCTTGGCTATTTATCCTTACATACGCCATCCATCGTATAAGAAGGCAGAGAAATGATATTATTCACATTCACAATCTTCTCCGTTAATATTGTGATAGGAGGGAAAACAGGGCGCAGGTGGTGAGATAATATTAAAATGGAGTTGAGACTGAATGGGAAGCATGGGTTCAGTCAGTCTGCCTCAGGTTACGGAAAAGAGGCCTGCTTTGTGAACAGGCTAGTAGACCTGCCGGTTGTATAATATGCGGTGAATTTCTGAACGACCTAAAGAAGTATTATCGTCTCTAGCACTGAGTGACGGGAAGGGAAGCAAGCAGAAAAATATGCATCGCAGCCAGTTTGTCTCATAAGTAAAATCAATTTCATGTAAAACAATCCCTCCTACCACTAAATAAATGCCTAGGGCTTTGCTGTAACGGTAACTGCCTTCGAGACGTACCCAACTCGTTTAAAATTTTAATCGACTCACCGAGAACTGTGTACAAATTTCCCGTGATCTTCTTCAGTATCTATAGTTTAATACCTAGGTAGTATTTTAAACACACCTATACTAGGTCATTTCAAATTCTTACCTATTTATCATTAACGTTTATCTTCCAATTGCAACCAACGCTTTATAACGCATGACGTCGAAGCAGCTTCTTGTATTTGTCAAATTATTCGGTTAGATTCCCAGGACCTATACAACCTCTGCTCTGATTAGCATAACTTAACCATATTTGCTTGAACAGGCTTTTAGAGGTAGTTTGTCCAAGTACTTCAGCTGAGTCTTGTACCTGGCACAAAACACCATGCTTAAGGGAGAGATAAATCAACAAGGCGCCATAACAGATTTTAATCATTTAGAACTTCCTGAAAGTAAATGTTTAACCGCTCGAGGTCAAAATTTTTCCTTTTAATCCCAACAGTCTGGTACAAACCAAATTTCCAGAAAATCTCTAATCTTCAAAATTCAAAATTAGCCAGTATATAAAAGGGTTTAGGGAAACCCAACGTAAAACAGTTTAAAATAACGTGTCGACTTAAGCTCGACATTGCACCTGGTTTAGCGTAAAGCGCAATCGATCTGAACTCGACACTGGACAGATAACAGTCAAGCTGTATGCTGCTTGGATACTAAAACTTCCCTAAGAATGTGCAGCTTCTGCTTTCTGACTGTTTGCATGGTTTCCAGGCAAATATTTCGGCAGTCTACATCCGATTGCGACCGTATCTACAGCAGCAGCAACACCAGCTACAGTCACTAGACTGATAGTTTCACAGATCTTAAAGACCAAGTTCTGTGTAGGATAATATTACATAGTATCATTGGTAACCCGTGTTTTACCAAAACCTGTGAAGAACACAAAGGCCCCTCCATCAAGTGCAATTTACATGACGAATATAGCAGTAACCCTACATTAACAAGTATACCGGTAGTTACCCAGTGGTGAGCTTCACTTCCAAAAGTGAAAGGTGAAGCTATCCCTACACAGGCCTGGACAGGCCCACATGGTTCCAGGAGGTTGAGGTTCCCAGAGTTTAAGACAATCGGCATATGAAGGTGGTAAGGTTGTCAGCCCTACGTATCCGCCGCCTTTACCCTTCAGGAAATATCCTTGGTACTCATTTCTGTTAGAGGTTGAGTCGACCCCAGGGCCATAGTGCGGCCGGAAGGATTGTGCCAATGAAAAGTCCCAGTGAACCCAGAAATTCGAACCCGCGATTTTCTTGCTTCTAGTGCAGTGCCTCTACCAACTGCGCCACCTCGCGTCCCGCCCCCCCCCCCCCACAGACTATCAAAAGTAGGCCTGTATATTCGCATTACTTCGTACTTTGCCATATTTAAGCACAAAGCTTTGCATAACTCCATTTTCATAAAATACAAAACATGGCAAGAGCGTAAAATATTTTATATTTGGTCTCTCCATATTGACTGATCCGACTATAGTACAAAATGGCAGCGCTTTGCTTATTTTCTGAGCGCAATGCTGTATTTTCCCAACATGTACACATGTTATGTAGCATAGTTTATGAATAATCTCTATGTTTGTGCTTATGCTTACACGACTGCCATGTACAGACCTTGCCAGTTTTGAGAAATATTCAGTGTTCTTAATATATAAGAGCTTTTAACGCTATTTTGCTATATATTTGCTAAGGTTTTATTAATTTTTCTTCCGTAGGACTACCCATAGTTTTTAAATTTTATATCTTGCAACGTAAAGAAATTAAATTAGTTTATGTGTTCTGGTATGTAATTCTTTGCTACTAACTCTGTGCTGTAAGTTCTATGCCTCTGGGAGTTACTGCTTGTCTTATTGTTACTGAAATTGAAATAATTTAGACACTAGTTATTTGAAGGCCAATAACAAACACTCCCTTTCTGCTGTAAATCCCATGCTAATTTCACTGCCTTCCATACCTGATCACAATAAATACTACATTTTACATTGTACAAAAAAGGAACGCTTCATGCAGACTTACATAACGGCAGTAATAACTCCGACCACGCCTAAATGACACAATTAAGACCTTATTTACATTTGAACAAACCTGCATACAAAACACTATTCCAGCAGTATGACGATCCCATTTACAGTTACATACTAATTACGACAATGCGTAACGAGATTTTGAGGCGGGCTAGAAACACAAAGCCCCAGCGACACTAAATGTAACTATCATTAGAATAGGAAATGCAGTCTTTTATGATTTGTGCTTTGTAACACGATTCCAGCTGTTTTAAAAATATCACATTTTAAACCTCGCCGTCTAAAACTGACAACTGCCAGTCGGCTGATTAACCCTTTAAAGAGGAAGCATATCTGTTTTATACAAGGACTGAGGGCGTACCGCGCTGTAAACACTCTCCGCTTCTCTTATAAAAACCAGTCTCTTAATGTTTTATAAGGCAAAAGATGCTGTTTGTTCTGAGATCCGTACAAAACACATAAACGCAATGTGGGTACCACGTAGAATTTTTTAATGTTAAACCTGGTGGTATGTAAAATTACCGCTAGGCTTTGAAAGGTTAAAGAACGGATTGGTAAAGAGAATTTAGAATGTATAAAAATTACCGTCACCCGTGGCTACCATCCTCGTTGTTTGGACACAATGGTGTATGAGAACAGCATAAAGTGTACCCTGGTAAAGTGGCCATTGTGGTTTCGTCTCGTGTAGGCGAGTGGCTTATACCATTTGCGTGACAAAAATCTTGCTCTCTATTACCGAACCGCAAGCCCTCGCTGCGGCTTTGTCACATCAGACGGCGACTGACTGACTCAGGGAGTCACAGCCATTTTTACAAGCTAACAGGTTCCTGGTAAGACAAAAATAACCGCATTTTGCGGAATACATATCTTTTATCACCGTGTCAACAACACACCGCCAACTGTCACAATATTTGGCCATATGAATTGACTCTGCACCATACCATTACTTTTCTTTAAGAAATATTTTAATATTATACTTCCATCAACGCCTACGCCCTTCAAGCGGCACTTTTCCTACAGATTTTACAAATTCTTGCATTTATATCTTCCGCCATACGTGCCACATGCGCTGCCCACCCTGTTCTTCTTTATTTGATCACATAATAATATTTATTGAGAATATAAGTCATTCTCAAAACTCCCTATTAAACGTCACAGCTGAGTGCTTAACCTTTTGAAGACGAAAGGTAATCTGTTTTATAGAAGGACTCAGCTCGTACCGCTCTGTAAACACTCTGCACCTCAGTTATAAAAACCAATCAGTTAATGATGTATAAGGTAAATGTTGCTCTTTGATCTGAGATCCATACAGAACACATGAAGGCACTATCAGTGCAATGTAGAATTTTTTCAACTTTAAAACAGGTACTACGTAAAGTACCCGCTAGGCTTTAAACGGTTAATACACTTCCTAGGTTCATACTCCAGGAACCCTGATTTAGATTTTCTGTTCGACAGTCGAACACTATTAGGCGATGGTATTTCAAATTGGCCACGGCAGTTACCTTCGCTTAACTTCATGGATCAGAGTCCTTCCTGAAAAAAAAAACCGTATATCACGCCAAGCAATTACCAGCACTTTATCGACCCCGATTATCCATTCCCGTGTTCACAAGAGACCTCCACACGTCTTCGCATGGAATCAAATTTATAAAGTACAAATCTTCACGCTATATTACAATATCACCCTACCAGCCACGCCTCGGTCTCTCACGTTGTCTTCCCTCATGTCTTCTGAATAAACCCTGAAGGGAATACGACACTGTGGAAACCCTGATCACAGAAGGGAATAAGATAATATTAAAATAATTCTTCAAAAAATCTTTTACGTTCCTTCCAATTTTGATATTCTGAAAACATCGTGTGCGTACTGTCACTTCCAAATAACTGAAGTTTGCTAACCACTGGCTTGTTGCGGAGTCTTACTTTGTAATCTTTACCTATAAGTTCTTTGTCCTGAAACTTTTACATTAACTGTTCTTCCTTCAAAACTTAAGGAATCTGTAGAGTACACACAATTACTGCCCGGGCTAGGCAATGTATTTTGCATAAGTAAGTCGTTTAATTTCAAAAAACTACATAGCCGATGTAAATTAAGTTGCTAACAGAATTAGCTACAGATTTACTCCATAATCCCTGGAGTATCGGCTTAATGAGTTGAATTTCTACCAAGAGAAAGACCGAAAATCATACAGAAAAAATAGAGGTTTTGATCTTAGCATATAGGTCCAAGAAACTGGCAAAAATTGCTGTGTGACTCGTAGTGCAGTTTTGTATTGCGTTTTGCCTGTTTGAAAAGGGCACTTCTGTAAAACAAAGCAACGCTGTCGTGAACGAAGAAAGAAACGCCGCATTAATTATGTATTCTACAGGACATGGTTGAAAGCAGGAAGGGCGCAGTTTTATTCTGTGTTCTACCGCGGATCATTAGCATGCAATGTTTGGTGTCTGCCAGCTGCGCATGTCATCGGCATGCTGACATCAGAAAGACAAACCTTTTCAAGTTTTTATTTAAAATGATGGTGTGGGTAAATTGTTATGACACATGAATAACATAGCACCAGAGGGGCACCGATATAAAGTTCGTCGTCAAAAATAATCGGCCCTGTCTCTACCTTGTTAGGTAATATTGGATATAGCACACTTGGCTGCTCCTGCTTACTTACTGTATGGAATAAAGTCCTTCTTCAGACGCTAACAGTTCCTTACTAGTCACAAAATTCCCCGCATTTTATGCAACCTTAATAATCAGCAGTGTGTTCACAATAACCCGCCACCTGTCCCTCTCCGCAGCCAGATATGTCCAATCTGCGATATCCCTATTTCTTTCAGATTCATTTTAATATTACCCTTCCATCTACTCCAGGTGTTCCCAGAAAGTCTCTTTCTTTCAGATTTCCCCACCTACACCTTGCTGTCCCTTTATTTTATAACGGAAGACACGGTACGGTACCATACTTTTCAGTTTTCTCCAGTAAAAATTCAGACGGAAGTGACGGATTTTTTAAATCTATTTAGTCTCAAGTACAACGTTTCAAAATCTCTAAGAATGGATCCGAGGCTTCATCGATGTTTTAGACAAAACACTTTGGGTTTCAGTCGCACAACTACACTGGCTGTTTCCCGAATTAAAGTTCTGTGCAGTCAACCTTTTAAAATGCACTGGTTAGTACATGGAGGCCTAACACTATGCTTAACAATAAATAATCCGCACATTTCCCACACAATGCATTTATGTGTTCAGTACGATTCTCACAGTAAACAACAACTATTTCCCCACACAACATTAATTGGTGCCTTCTTACAGTGGTGAAGAAGAGTGTTCCCCATAATGTAGAAAATGTGTTTTGTACATAATTAAGATTAATCGTAGCTTTAAAGGGTTAATGCCGATGAATAAAATTCATATTTAAGCTGTTGTTTAATAATTAACCAAGTAAATACGAACAAATACGTACGTCATTATAGCATCCAAAATTCCTTTTCTGTTCTAGAATTACGCGAGTAAGCTGACTTAGATGGCAAAGGTCTTGCCCATTTAAGATCTTGCACGATACGTCATGCGCCGCGTCTGAGGTATTTCGTTTTTTCTATAATTTACTCCAAGTCAATGTGACTACAGAGTAGCACAGTAGAGTCCGCAACTGCTTCCTCCCCAGCCTTTTCGATTTAAACAAACGCGATGATGTGCGTAGGCAGACAACCGCGTGCAGAAGGCACTGCATGCTTCAACGAAACGTCTTAAAGGATGCGGTATAAACTAAAGGCAGTGCAATCTGCTGCTAGAGATTTCTTAATACGAGCTCTAACGTAGAAACACAACAAGCAACGTGCTGACAGAGGTAACACTGAGGGGCGTGCGCAAAACCATCTTTGCCGTGGAAAAGCAATAAATACTATATATACTTAGTACGTAGCCTTAGTTACCCAGCATGCAAGGCACATGCGCCATATTATATTGCCACTTGTGGCCTGTCTGGCACTACCATATTTTTTTCATATTATAAACCGCGCGATTTTCGGATAGAAGTTATTGATCATAAAATGTTTTGATTTCCGCTACAACTTTTGTCCGAAACATTCCTCATTCTAAGAAGAATTCAGCGAGATATTGTGATATATGTGCCTACGTCTTCATGTCAACTACCCGTTATTCTTGTCAGATTTTAATCTAACTTGATTTTTTATGATAGATTTTCTAAAAAAAACAGTTGAATAACAAATTTCATAAAAATCCGTCAAGTGGGAGCCGAGTTGTTTCAAGTGGACAGACAGACAGACAGACAGACATGACAAAGCTAATAGTCGCTTTTCGTAGTTTTGCGAACGCGCCTAATGACAAGATAAAACAAAAGGCTTTATACCCTGAGGTCTAAAAGGAATCGATCTGTTGGTCTGTTGTCTTCTGTGCAAGGTTGTTATTACTTGCACATTAGTGTCACAGCAGGCCAGTAAATTACCTGCCAGTTCCCATCTGTCAAAGCACCATGAAACATGAATCGTAACAAATTACATCTGAAGTAATTGCAGTTTACATTATTCAAACAAAGAAATGCCAATATCCACTTCTGAAAAATCTAAGAAAGCAGATTTAATGTGTTCCATGTGCGTGCACTATATTATACAAATGAACAAAGAGAGTTTTATCATCAATCGTAACAAACTCCTACATGTTTCGACCCTGCTGGGTCATCTTCAGGGAAAACTTTTTTGTTATCATTACACTAAGGTTGCACTTTACAGTTGAGTGAGAATGTGCTGTTGACTGTGTACTGCGTTGTTTTTTGAGGCGTGAACTCTCTGCGGTCCCGGCCTGCAGGCCGGGACCGCAGAGAGTTCACGCCTCCAGTACACAGTACACAGTCAACAGCACATTCTCACTCAACTGTAAAGTGCAACTTTAGTGTAACGATAACAAAAAAGTTCTCCCTGAAGATGACCCAGCGGGGTAGAAGCATGTAGGAGTGTGTTACGATTGATGATAAAACTCTCTTTGTGCATTTGTTGGTGATTAGTGTTTTTGCTTAAGAAAGCAGCTTACAGCAATGCGTAACTTCCCGCCTGTATCCTACAGGCTCTTATTTGACAAAATAATACTTATTCAGCTGTTCAAATTATTCCCGTTTCTATTAAATCTGAAGTTTCTTTGGCGTATTTGCAACTATTATCCCGCTGAATATAGCCCACACCTTTTGTCCACTGTTCCCTCATATCCATGTTAATATCATTCACTCATCTATATCTAGGTTTACAAATTTTTCTTTTACTTCCCTGGCAGAAACAGAGACTGTTATCAACCACCGCAACTGAAAGAGTGCAGGATCGACCAAACTTCCTATTCCATAGGTACCTGCAAAATTTTCACTTGGAATCAAACAGCCGGAGCGTGAAGGTTACAACTTCATCTAGTTCTGAGATTAAGATATTCTTGGATCTACGCTTCCATCTCTCCATACGTCTTAATACCCTAACGTTGGAATAATAAATTCGCATTGAAATTTATTCAAAATTTATTATGGCAATTTTTGGTATAATAAACAGCATGACTTCCAATGGAAATCAGTACGTATTTAGTTTTCTATTTGACGAGAATATATGAGGAATTTGAGTTTGGCATGTGTAATATTGTATGGCGTAGATCGTAAAGAGACCAGTAAAGTGTCTGTGAAAGCGCATATTCATTAATAAAGAATAATATGGCGATTGCACGAAATATTGTGGCCATACCTCAAAACGACAACGAAGCTGAAGTCTGTGTTACTGTAAATTATTAACATAAATGGATCGCGAAGTGTTATAATTCCTAATTTATAAGTCGTATTTCACTTTGTATAATCGATTAAAATATCTGATGAAAACAGACAAAACAAGATATGTATAGCACACAGTTCTTTATGTTGGTACTCCGATTATTGCTGTTAAGACTGCCTAAGGATATTTTGGAGAACTCTGAAAAAACTATCATTAAGTCCCACTGCGTGCCAGCGTTTGATTAGGTCCCACTGCATGCCAGCATTTGATTAGGTCCCACTGCGTGCCAGCGTTTGATTAGGTCCCACTGTGTGCCAGCGTTTGATTAGGTCCCACTGCGTGCCAGCGTTTGATTAGGTCCCACTGCGTGCCAGAGTTTGATTAGGTCCCATTGCGTGCCAGCGTTTTATTTAGTAAACACAAGTGTTGTATCATTTCACATGTCATACATCTAACTTCATTCAAACATTCTGCAAAGATAATTGAGAGTCTTGCTACATATCCACTTAATTAACTGCGTAATTAACTAACTCAATTAAGCAGGACAATAAATAATTGATGTCATCGTGGGTATCGGCTTGTCACATTTTCATGTGTTTTTTTTTTTTTTTGCTCGTGAAAAGAAGGTAATATTGTCCCTGTCCGCGACATGCAGGCATGTAGGGGGAACAGAAGTACAGATCCATTCATTCTGTAACATGGCGCTAGATAAGGCGAGTGGTCAACACCAAGCCACGGCCACTTTACTCCCAGGAAAGGATCGAGGACCCCTTGAGTAGGAAGCTGGGTGGGTGCCGGGATTCGAACCCCGGACCAACCAGCCCCTCGTGTAGTCATTATACTGACCATGCTATCCCGGCTCCCATTTCTCGTATGTATAGGCTTACTGATGAAAGAATTAATAGCCTATTTTCTTCTTACAATTATGAAGAATTTTTCCTGAACTGTGTCCTGGTCCAAAACTTGGTATCTCCCTTTTAAATCAGAACAGATATTTGACTGCTTACAGAGGGGGTTATTAGACCATTTAAAAGAAAATATGTAGCAGGTGAAGTAATATTATTAAAAAATGAAAAGCTACATGCTTTCTCGGCAGTTTTCTAGTTTTATGGCATCGTGCAATGTGGCATGTCGGTAAAACATTTCAAAGAAAAGTACTGGCATCACTTACAGGCAGTAATGCAGTAATGCCTTCCAAAATGTTGGTAACCACTCACCAGATTACAGGGTGCCATAATACAGACGACCACACGAACGTGAAGACTGAAATATTCACAATTTTTACATTTCGTATGTTTCTCTGAAGGGGGGTGGGGAGGAGGTGGGCGTGTGGAATCAATGGATTTGAGGGGGGTGGTGTATGTCCGACGTGTCAAATATTTTGCTGAATTCTTTTGCTGAATTCAGAGTATAGCTGTTGAGGCCTATCGACACGGTTATTACAAATCATGTATAAAACAACCTTTTAAAGCCCTGTGATAACTACAGACACCACCTGCTGTAATAATCACAAAACCTGCATTTTCCCCTACGGTGTACACAAGCGTCGTGTGACTGTCAAAAGTAAAAGGTAAAGTCGCCCCTGCCCACGCTATGAAAGCATACAGGAGCAGCAGAGGCATAACTTCGGCGCTACGGGGAGGGAAGTGGTCAGTTTCACGCCCCTGCCGCTTTACCCCCGTGGAAGAACCCCTATACTAGAGCCTGGGTGGGCCTCAGGGAGTGTCTGGACAATCTGGAGGACAGACAAATCTGTTTCCTCTGTCGTGATTCGATCTCTGCTTCTTCCAGCCCGTAGCCTAAGACCACGATGTCTCGGCTGCACAACAAACAGCAATATTTCCCTCAACAGCCAGTGTTACGTTAAGATCCAGCTGTTTCTCTTCAAGTTACGAAAGCACAGAGGGGAGAAGAGTTAAGATCCGATCGTTCTTAACCTCGGCACTAGGTGGAGGTCAGTGGTCAGCTTCACGCTCCGGCCGATTTACTCACGCGGAAAGCGAGCACGATACCTTTCAAATAGGAGGCTGAATGTGCCCCAGAGTCGGTCTGGACGTAGGAATTAGGGGCAGTCTGTTGTCCTGCTGGGAATGGAAGCTAATCGTCACGAGAAAATAAATTTCTTACTTTAACTCATAATGAAGCAGAAATTCATACAGAAAAATGTTTTAAACTAAAAGACATTATAAGTGATTTGCAATATATTCGCGTGTATCTATTAACACTCGTCTGAAATTTTACAAAACTTTAGAGCCTTATAATTTTTGAGTGCATTTATATCTAGAGCCTGATTGACCTGAATACAGAGTGGTACTCTAAAACATACAGCACTTGAAGCCACACATACAATTCGGAACATTCATGCCAGTCTACTGCCCTTCTATTCAAGAGACCGGCCTGTAAACCACTGCCCTAAGCGATGGCTACAATTTCTTGTCAATGATGTCTAAACATTCAACACCGTAATGTTATACATAGGCTACATATTCTAAAGCAGGGGCAGACACAGTTATGACACATACCACTTATTCGTTTAGCTGGCTGTGACATTTTATTATTGTAGTTTATTTCAGACAGAGAGGATCTGGGCTCAAGTGTCACACGCAAAACTCATGGTGTGCTTTTGGACACGTCGTACAGCGAGCACTCATTATTACAGATCTAATGATCAGGGGACCGATAACTTGTTGCTGAACTGCCGCGAACAGCAGTTAATGGCAACAAGTGAAATGATGTGGGTGGCTTGAAACTTTGTACTGCAGTGTTAAGAGACATCGTACTTGTTAGTTGGAAGGAAAGGATATTTTTCGGGAACGTATGTTATGGATGCTAAAATTGTTTAACACATGAGGTAATATATTCATATATACAGTAAAAACTGTACTGCCAAAGCGATAAATTAATGTAAGTATTAAATGAAAAATTCTTCAATAATCATTTGAAAAAGAAAGAAAGACAACCACAGGGCACCTTTCCTTACGTGGCAACGTAATGTTAAAATATATCCAACGGAAACACAGTTTAAGCGTGTAAACTGTCCTACTTTTTTTAACAGACTTAAGGTAATTTATTCGGCAAGTAAGTGATTTCTTAATCTGTTGGCCAACTGATGAAGAAAGAACGTCTTCCCTAAGTTAGGTAGGGGAATATAGCCTTTATTGTACCCCCCCCCCCCCCCCACGCGACAGGTTTAAAACAAACATTTTCTGTCAAACTCCTGTGGTGGCAAATCCACTTCAAGAATTGGCTATAGTGTTAGATCGCCCACAGGAACTTCCAAGCAGTTCACTTTTCTCAAATCGCGTGATGGTCCTCACAGTACATTCCCGGACGGACCCATCTTCCTCATTCCTCATTCAAATACGCTGGAAGTGACCTAAGAAAGTCCACAACGACTGGCTGTAAGCGATGTGTAGTGGGCTGCACTCGAATGTACAGCGGTAAAACTCCATTCTCTCTTGCCATACTCGCATTAATAGATACATTATTTGACCTATGGGTTACATGACCATCCAACAGAAGCACTATATTCGTCTTTTGTTTGGCTTAGTAGTCTGTACAAAATGTTTGAGCCACAGCACAAAAACGATGCTCGTGATCCGGCCACTCCTTTTGCGATCAAAATGCCTACCTGGAGTAGCACCTGTCTTGAGTTCGAACTTGAAGTGTGGCCCCGTGGATATGAACATTATTACAACAACACACCCCGGCAGCACTCTCGCAATACACAGATGTTGCCTTCGTGCCTCTGTCTGCAATGTTGTTGCCCCAGCGTAATGTTTATCACTAGCAGGCAATACACTTTCATGTTGAGGACAGTGGGAAGTGCAGTTCCACCCACATTACGTACACGAGTAGCATCCAAATTACTTTCAACAACTTTACCCAGGGCACAAAAGTTTTACACTTCCTCTGCATAACCATCGAAATCTGCCCGGAGACGCATCAATAAAAGGATATTTAAATTTAACTTGGAAATTTGCGTAATGAATTCTGGTCCCAAATTTAGTCGCTAACTAATAAACTCCATATTTTCGAAAACTTATACAGAATGGTTTGGTCCCGTCTTCCTAAAACGCACCATATGAAACCCGTGGTCCAATATCAGAAAGTCCTTCGCGTCCAGTTTAGAACAACACGTCATTTTTCTTTCCAGCAAACTTGTTCGGATTCTGAATGACAAGGACCTTATTTTTTCCAGAAGAAATTGTTTTTACACAATTGTTGATGGAACTTACATCAACTGACCGTTACTCTTTTCGTAAAAGCAGATGTTAAAGTGAAAAGTAAGTTGAAGTACATATAAAATTCAAAGCAGCACGCCACGCAGAACCACGCTTTCTTATCACTGTTGAACTTCCTTCGTTGCCCACAACGACCGGAAGTTTCAACTTCTTGCCGTGAGAGTGACGATCATTGTTAGCTGTCAGTCTCTAAATCCAAGGCTCCTTTTCGAAAATGGTCCAATTTATGCGGCCTTTCTTCTTCTTCTTCTTCTTCTTCTTCTTCTTCTTCTTCTTCTTCTTCNGCGGCCTTTCTTCTTCTTCTTCTTCTTCTTCTTCTTCTTCTTCTTCTTCTTCTTCTTCCTCCTCCTCTTCCTCCTCCTCTTCTCCTTCTTCTTCTTCTTCCTCCTCCTCCTCCTCTTCTTCTTCTTCTTCTTCTTCTTCTTCTGCTGCTGCTGCTGCTGCTGCTGCTGCTGCTGCTGCTGCTATGGTGTTTTGGCCCATTTTGGGCCATGGCCTCTCCGAGACTCTCCTGCTTAATTCCTTGGCTTAAATTACGTACTTTTCGCTATTTGAGATTACATAAGAATGCTTGCAGTCAAATACTTATACATAGCGTACCGATTTGTTCCTATTAAAAGATAATAATTAGTTTAGTAATATTGAATTTAAAAATAAGTCCTAATTATACCGGCGGTTAATTACGCTGAAACCAGAAATACCTTCCAAAATTCAGTAAAACATTCTGTTGTGTCTTGTTAAAGTTATTAATTCGAATGATTTCCTTTGCAGCTATGGCTATTGTTTTCGCTTCACTTTTCAAGATTTTAAAAAAGAGCTCATTACATTCTGTGATTGGTTCATAAGCAATGATATACGAACATCTCGTCTATAAATTTCGAGATAAGAGTAATGAACAAAATACACGTAAATACATAAGAAGGGTGCGAATTCGAGGACAGGCGTTTCTACCCCATCTTCAAGTGTTGTTGAAGTATTTAGTGTGGTAACGGAGCCTTCTTATTCACTTACTCTTGCTTTTTTGTAAATAATTAACAAATGACACTACAACATTTCTCTACAGGCCTCTACCAAATTAAAACACGGTGAAATATGAAAGCAGATAATGAGGGGTGTGTTTATCGCTATAACAGTATCAGTGTATTCAACTTGTGTTGAACAAGGAATGTCCAGATTTTGGAACCAGACGCGTACGGAAAACTGGCTTTCCCCTTCAGCCCAAGTGGTATATGCTACTCTGGAACGGCTGCACCTCGGCTGTGTCTACATAGCTGACAACAGAACAGCCGCCTTCGGAAAGTTCATGTGTCACTTTCTGGTCATTAAGGAGAAGGTTCAAACAAAAACATTGTATTATTTCTTTCTAGATTCCAACGAACCGCAAATGATGTTACAATTTTGGAAATTTCTGTCACGGCACGAGAAACAGGCATTATTTTCTGGTCCTGAAGTACTCGATCGCAAACTGCTTTGCAGATACAGGGTCCCTCTATATGTCATCCTTTCGGAAGGCAAGAGTACAATCCGCTGGGCACAACAGGTAACAACTACCCTCATGCCTCCATTGTTTCTGCAGTCTTTCGTACCTGGCACGCTGACTTCATCCCAAACTAAAATAACGTCTCTCTGCACATTTAAGTAAATAAATCATGCAACAGAATCCTTCTTGAGAAGCCAACAGACGATCAGATATTCAACACATTCCCCGTGTTCCTCAACACCTGCAAAACCGTTACTGTTTTCACAAGCGGCTTCCACTGGTATGCAACCAAGCCTGACTCGCATATTGTCCACACCTTCATACTGTTTTTGTTATGATAGTTTGAAATTCTAATCGACACCTAGCTCCCCAGGACAAAGCCTTCCATCTGCTATTCAACTAGCTCCTTTTACTTTCCATTTTACGTCTTTTTTTGGCTTGACAATCAGAACAATAATATTTGACCAATGCTAGAGATCATGACGTTCTCCATTGTCCAGATGCTCTTTCATTTAGCACTATTTATTTCTCAAGCACAGCCAGTTTTCCTGATTCTGTCTAGTTCAGTTGCGAACCCAGAATTTTTCACTGGGGAAGGGGCCTGACCTTATGCTGTGTATAATTTGTGTTTGATTTTAAAAATTATGTTATAAAAATCTTGTCGTAAGTATAACATAACACTGTTTGCAACTGCATTTATATACATACAAATATACCTGCATGTTCCATGATGGATTTACAGTGTCATATCTTCTTGTTTTTGTTAATTTTATTAATCAATTTTTCAAAATTCTAATGGACTAGTTATCAGCTGATTTCAGTGCCTGATTTTAGCTGAAGGGTTAATAACGTAAAACGTTTGATATCGTAATATCTACAAAATCTGGGTTTTTTTAAATTTCGGTTTTGGGGAGTTTGGGGGGCTGGGTTGCAGCGCGGCAGCGCCGCCCTTGGGTGCGCCCCTATTCTAGCTTAATACAAGAGCGCACAACATCACACGCAGCTGTCTTCCGTGTGAAACAAACTTCAAATTATGTGTGAGATACGGTCCTGTATCCGTACAGCAGGTCCCATATATTGAGCGATTCAACAAATATCTAAATGTGCGGAAGGCAGCTTATTTTATACTGAAAAATGTGGGCATTTAAAATTTCGAATGAACATCATTAGTAAAGGATATATGCCTAATTGTACTCAGGGTTTATGACACTTCTTGAAAACTTCGTGCTTACTTATTTGATCAAGGAACGAACATGAAGTGTGGTAACTGTTTTAACTAAAACCCGCCGTTTGAATCTCTCCTAAAACAAATAAATCGAATCCACGCCCTCGTATTCCATTCTTGCAGTGCCATGCAGTCTTCTTGGACTGCTTGAACCTTGAAAATAGGACCGATAGGTTGTCCCGAAACGTTGGTAGTGAATTCTACGCTGCGTAAAATCCCAGAAGAGCGTCGATCTCGAGGTTATGAACTGTTGTTTTTCAAAAGGATAAAATGTCTTTCATCATACAATTTATTAGATTAGATACGGTTCGTTCAGGTCCATCCAGTGCATTTTTTCCCACATTTGAGTAAATCTAGTTCGCCAATTCTACTCTGGCAGCCCACGTGACATTTCTATTTATCACTGTCACGTCAGGTTCATACAAATGCACGGACGTAAAACCCCACCTGTTCATTCCGTCTCCACCTTCCCTTTTTCAGGCCCAGAGTGCTGTGTTTTATTTCGATAAATTAAACCAATTCTGTTGTTCTTTTAAGTGTACACAGCACATATATCAGGTGGACGACCATTTTACACAAAAACACTGGGAAAAGGGCTGTAAACATAACATGTACGAACTCCAATCTGAATGACGTTTCAGCACGTCAAATGAATGAACAAAAATGGCTCACACCGGAAAAAAACTACAGTAACTGACACGTCAAAATTGCGATGTGTACTGTCGTACTCATGTTTTTGTGTGTTTTTCGTACAAAACGATATTCCTCAGAGGGGAGTTTGCAAAAACCGTAGGTGCGTAGGGTTGTATCCAAGGGGTTCGCAAGTCGAATATACTCTACTCAGAAAAACATGGACTTGCTCGTTTCCCTTAACTTCCTCCTAATCTTCGCTTTCTTGTAATTTCTGCTAGGAAAATTAGGCATATATTTTAACAAATATTTACATTGAATAAATAACGGAGTTTACATTTGAAACACTTTTCTTATTTTTAAATATTAGATATTGTATTTGTACTTTACAGAGAGGGCCTCCAGTGTTTAGATAATTTTAGGGAGGGATCCCAAGAAGTAGTGACTTCTCAAGAGGTCCTTTGTACCAGAAACGTTGAGAAACACCGGCAAGAAAAAGGTATTGTGTATAATTTCAGGGACGGTCTTCCTGTCGATGTGTTTTGTCACGCTATGACTGAAACATTTTAAGGTACAAAATTATCAGCCCTACACCTAACCCCCAAACAGCATGACCACTTTTACATGACTGTCTTCAACTACTTATTCAGTGCACTGTAAAGTTCTCCCTATAAACGTTACAGGGAGAACTTTACCGTATACTGAATAAGTGGTTGTTATAGTATAACGCACCGTGAAGGCACAGCGGGGAAGTAGAATTATACGTCTACCCAACCTGAACCTTGCCGCTAGATGGGGGTGGGTGGTTAGCGCCATGCCCCAGCTGCTTCACCCCATTGTACAGGATGGTGAGTGGGCTCCAAGGCCGCTGTGGACACGTGTAAGAAACAGAAAATCTCCTATCCCCACAAGGGTTAGACCCCCGGACAGTCCAACCTGCAGCGAGTCGCTATACCGACTAAGCTATCCCGTCCCCCCGCTTATGTGGTATCCAGTGATGCACCACGTTGTGGTAACCAGGTGTCCACTTAACATGGACAGCTTAAAAGAGACAGCCTTAAACTGGATTATTTTACCTTACATTCAACAATTCCAAATAACACTGAAATTTCATTATGTTACGCAAATTCTTTAAAGTCTAAGAAATTAACTAAAGGGAAGTTGTCCTATACCTCCCATTGACGCTTGTAGGGGCGAAGAATTATACCTTCACTAATTCTAAATTCTGCACTAGGTTGGGATATGTGGTGAGCTTCACGTCCCGACCGGTTTAACCCTGGTGACATCGTCCCTCGGTATACCTTGAGTAGGAGACACGGTAGGCCCCAGGGCCGGTCAGAAGACTGTGGAGATGAGAGACGTCTCCTGTCCCTGCCAAGAATCGAAGCACAATTCCTCAATTGTCCACCCCGTAGCCTAGTCTCTATTTCCACTACGCTATGCTTGACTCAAATTTTTTAAGAAGATACAAAATTAAGTTCGACACACCAAGTTTTACTGTGGGCCTTCAAATAAAGGGCTAGGTTAGGTAGATCAGATTGGGAATAGTCTCATTCACAATAGTCGGCGTCTGGGCCGACGTCCTGGGTGCAGAACTCAGAAAACAGAAAGCAGAAGTGCTACCCACTGCACCACGTTGTCCGGTAATCATTGATCGAACTTTGATCTTTGTCTTTTCCATTTCACAAAGAGGCGTTTCCTGTCAGAAGGCATCTGGCTTTTGTTCCTTAACACGACAAAGGAAGAAGCGTTTGAAGACGTGAACGTGCCTTTCAACAGTCTTGTGTTCGTGGCAACACAGCTAGGACAAAGACAGTTCCTGCTTAAGGAAGTACACCGTGTAGCACCACACCTGCCCCTGGTAACACGACCGGTTGGCACTTGGGACAGTGCGGCCGGGGGGTTGACCTGGGCCCGAGAAGCGACTCGCACAGGCGAACTGCATGGCCTGACTATCAAGGCGGCCATGAATCACGTAAGCAATTTTGCTCCTCCAGCTTCTTTGACTTCTTGGATTTTTCCTTTCATTAGCGTAACATCTTCCTTCTCCAAACTAAGCCGTCCACATTCTCTACATTCTCCGAACCTCGATTTTCCGTAGTGAAACGGTCTTCATTCTTTTATGCACGGTTTAACCAATTAAGTTGCCAATAGCTAGGAGAATATTAGATACGTCAACAAGATTCTGATAGACCTTCTTTCGTGTGGGAGGTTAAGCAACATAGACTGGTAGCCACCGACGCTTCGGGACAACCCATTCGTCCCATCTTCGAGGGTGAAGCAGTCTTCTTGGACTGCTTAACCCTTGAATATGGGAACGATAGGTTGCGCCGACACGTCGGTGACTACAAATCTGCCCTGCGTAACACCTCAGAAGAGCAGAGATCTCATTTACACAGCAGCACATGACTGAAATCAAGATTCTGATAAAGTACAAGGAAACTAACTATTGATTCCATATCTGACAATGACAGGTGTGCAACATGTCAAAATTTTGAAGAAAACTCCACAATTTTTCACACACACGTTTAAAATATAAGCATTGTTTAGTGAAAGTTAGCATAACTGGTAAGTAAAGGCCATGTATGATGTGACAGTCATAATATTGTGTTTTATTAGTGAATCAAACCATGTCATTCTGATCACATCATTTATTGAAATCGCCTGATAACTGGAATATACTTTCATATGTCCTGTACTTAAATGATGATATATGAAGATAAAAAAATCTGTAGTTGCCGTAACTTCCCGCAGTTCAGTTTTGTGACAAGCGTACCGGAGGCAGACGAAACCAGTTTTTTTTCGTATTTTTTTAAAAAAAGGTTAAAATACTTTGCCTAGTGTAGGTCCGTGAACAAGGATTCTCTATAAAATATGGCCCGTTGTCTTCTGATATGTCTCTCTCTCTCTCTCTCTCTCTTATAGACGTTTCTTCTGTGCACTTTATCAAGTGCATGTGCGTGCCTAACCTTTACCCGTATAGAGTGAAATGTCGAACGTGAGGCCACTCTATCAGGTTGACAACAACCGTCGCGGACGAATTTCCGTACAGGCTGAACGATGTAACAGCAAAGGGATTCCTGTTGAACGGACGTAAAGTTCGTACTGGGGACTGGAATTAATATAGCTTCTGCTGAATTATAATTTTTAAGCATAATTTTGAAATTGTCCGCTATATTTGTAACAGCCAATTTAAGGTTTTTCTCAGATTACCGTCTTCTGGGATGTGACACTTCTAGCCTGATAGATGTTTCGGATGGATATTCAGCTTCCCCCTTCAGAGTAAGATGACAAAAGTAGGTTTCTTCGAAACGTCGGTACATAGCTCTCGGAATAAACATTGTCACGTCCGAGACGATAGTGTGTCACATTTCTTCTTTCAGGTTCATATATTTCGTCGTCATGTAAAGAATAATCCTGTACCTAAAACCTATTGCAAATAAATATTTATGATTTATTCTAATATTATTTCTAGGAACCACCTTTCACTGCAGTAGAGATCTGCAAAAACGGAACAGTCTCTATTGGCGGCTTGTTTGGTAAAGTATGGAGAATCCTGGAAAGGCATCTCGGATTCAAGTAAGTACGCCTACAAGCACATTCACGCTTACCGTGTATAGAGTTAATAGATTATTTGTCTGCAGTTAGGACTGTAATAAATAAAGCACTTAAAGGCACAGAGCAAAAATCTACGAAATTTTTAAAAATTAAAAGTTCATTCCGCTGACCCCAGAGGCCGCGCGGTCTAAAGCGTCGTTCTGCGGCCGCTCGCTTGCTGTGATTGTGAGTTCGGAACCCACTGGCACCATGGATGTCTGTCCCGTGTGATTGTTGCGTCTTGTTGGTCTGCGACGGCTTCGTCACTCGCCCAGGGGAGTCCTACTGAGTGTGTGTGTCTGATTGTGATCGTGAAGCTTCGTCACTCGCCCAGAGGAGTCCTACTGAGTGTGTGTGTCTGATTGTGATCGTGAAGCTTCGTCACTCGCCCAGGGGAGTCCTACTGAGTGTGTGCGTCTGATCGTGATCGTGAAGCCTCGATAATGGCGACGGTCCAGGCCCGCTAGGGGCTGTCGCACCATTGGAAAAGAAATGGCTATTTAATTCCAGAAATTATACCTGTTACATACCGGAATTCTTACCCCCTCCGTCCGTAAGAAAGTCCCTCCCACGTAAGGTGCAAGTCCTTATCTAATTATGAATACACACAGGTTTTAAAGGGTTGTGACATTTTAGGTTGTCATGGCGGTGAGTATCAATATTGCGGTATACAAGAAAAAGTCGCCCGGAAGATGATGAATAAGTACCAACCACGAAAAAGAAGGCGGCGATTTCCTTCGAAACACTGGTACAAATCAAGCAAGCCAAACGGTGCCTTATCCTAGGCGACCACAAATAATGCACTTGAGAATTTTCATCCCCCATTAGCATTTTCTTTTATTACTCCCATCCTTACTTTACGACCTAGTTACCTTCCTGAAAAAGTGGGCGTAAATCAGAAAGGCCAAAATGAACAAGAGAGGCAATGTACATGTAAAAGTAGCAATAAGGCGCATTCCTATAAACATTGTGGCCGTCGAAAAGCAATAAGTATTACAAATTCTGTGTGTGTGTGTGTGTCTGTAGCCTTAGTTATGCAGCGTGCAAAGCGCATGCGCCTTATTATACTGTCACCTGTGACCAGTCAGTCTCTAACATATTTTTCCACATTATCTCATAAAAGACACGATTTTCGGGAAAAAGTTATTGAACAGGGGAAGTGTATTTTGATTTTCTCTACAACTTTTGTCTGAAACGTTTCTCATTCTAAGAAGAATTCAGTGAGATACCATAAATGTACACGAGTACCAGTTATTCATGCCAGATTTTAACGAAACTTGAATTCTGTCGACAGATTTTCTAAAAATACACAAATATCAAATGTAATGGAAATTCGTCCAGTGGGAGCCGAGTTTCTCCACGCGGACGGACGGATGGACATGACGAAGCCAATAGTCGCTTTTCGCAATTTTTCGAAAGTGCCTAAAATTTATAATGTTCAATAAATAACAAAAGTATCTCTTTTTACCAATTCAAAATAACGTGAAACTCTACACGCAAATTGCCAATCTTGTATTTTACTGATTTACTTCCTACATTCGCACGAATAAGCCGGTATGGGACAGTCAGTATAGTGACTAGGTTAACGGACGGACGTCCGAGGACTCGTGGTTCGAATCCCGGCAAAGGAAAAGGAATTTCATCTTTTCGTTTTTCTGTGGGGCGGCCATACAGCCTCCTATTCAGTAGATGCTGAATCTCTACCCCCAGAAGAAAAGTGGTAAATGCGCGAAGTTGACAACTCACATTCACCTAGTACCGATGTTCAGAATAAGTGGAGCTATACCTCTGCTCCCACGCCTACGTCATAATGGCGTGCACTGGGACATATTTGCTTTACTTTCAACTTGAATTTATGTTAATTAGACACATGCACGCACGCACGCACGCACAAGTACACGCACGCACGCGCACGCACACGCGCGCGCGGACAGACACATGACTAAAGTACTTTACAGACTGGCCGAAGGGTTGTTTACCAACTTTTGTTGTCTATTCAACTTCCACCAGTTTCACACAACATTCTAAACGGCAACAACTTACAGGATGTTTCCTTTGTTTTCATTTGTATCCTCACTGTCAGCACGGAGTGGTTCACACCACACAACACGACGTGGAATGGGACCACGGCAAACGGAACGGAAATTCTACAGCTAATTGCTCAGAAACAAGTTGATGCGGTGGTGTCTGACCTCACAGTTGCACCGTCAAGAGCAGATATTGTCACATTTACTGTTCCATTACTAACTTACAGGTAAATTCTATATTCCAGGTGCGCACCCAGAATTTTTCCTTAGGGGGGCTGAGCCTGATGCTTTATACAATTTATGTTTGATTTTAAAAAATTATGTTATAAAAGTGATGTTGCAAGTATGACATAACACTGTCTGCAACTGCATTTATATACATACTAATATAACTACATGTTCCATGACTCAATCACAGTGTCCTATCTTCTTGTTTTCTTTTCAATTTTATTAACTAATTTTTCAAAATTTTAGTGTACTAGTCACCAGCCAATTTCAGTGGCTGATTTCGACTGAAGGGGAAATCACGTAGAACCTTTCATATCATAATACCTACAAACCCCTTTTTTTTAATTTCGGTTTTGGGGTGTTTGGAGGGGGCTGAAGCCAGGCAGCTCCTCCCGTGCCAGGGGGGGGGGGGGCTCGGCTCCTGCCATATTCTGTATGTAATTCCGACCTGCATCCCAAAATTTTTTTTTGGATCATTTTCTCCGGTGTCTCTAAAATGAATATAGACACGGATAAGGAATCGACAGCAACAGGGGCAACAGCGTTTTCTCTTCTCCAAAATATGCCTATATAGACGGCCTCTGGGCCCCACCCAGCATCTTATTCATTGTGAACCGTGTCTCTTTTCCGGAAGAAAAGCGGCTGGGGCGTGACGTTTACGATTCACCTCCATCTAGTGGCGACGTTAAGAATAACTGGAGCTATAATTCTACTCCCTCTATACTCCTTCATGTTGTGGACAGGGACGCGTTTTACAGCAGGTTGTTATGAATCGCGTGCAAGCTCATAGACGAGTGCAAGGATTCAAAGGAGGTTGAGTTGTAAGTAACTGTCAATTATAATATGCGTACAAGAAAACCTAACAGCGCATCAGAGATAAACCAAAGAATCAGCAGTGACGAAACTGCATCTGGAAGAAGTCAATAAAACAACCGATGCAATAATGGATTAAGGCCCAAAGAAAATATTTTATTTTACTAGTATTGGAAAACTTTTAGACCGTTGCAGCACATTGAATGAAAACCAGGGAAACTCGATAAAATTACGGCACGCAAACATAAAACAAACGTGTGATTATTTTACAGAATTTAATATTTTATAGAATGTAAATTTGTGTTTCCCTCTCCTAAGCGTGGACCTAACGGAGGACAACCGAAATATTAACATACTTAATGACGGCCATGTTTCCATTACGTACACAATGGTAGCCACAGATTTTACAGCGATGTTCGTGCATTGCGGCAGGTTTTTGGATGTGATTCAAATCCTCATTCCAAGTCATTCTTCCTAACGACAGGAATTAGGTTAATTCCTAAATCTTTCTCCTATTTCTTATTTCAGATTTCAGCTACTAGGTGTATGCATTGTGCTAAAGACAAATAAATGGCATCCTACTTGTTTTATGAATAACAGAAATCTTTTTAATTGTTTGCACAGTTCCATATTTTATACTTAAGGATAGATTCTTTATAAACTTTATGTTCACTTAAGTATTCTTTTAGAAGTTTGCTTAACTCATTTTGTAGCAATCAGCAGGAAAATTTCACACATACAGTAAGTGTATTTTATCTAGGTTCTCTGTATTCATCCGGGCACCGGAGGACAAGGGTTTGGATTGGGGGACATATCTGAAACCTTTCAGTTTCAAGCTGTGGCTTGCAGTAGCTGCAGCTGTTCCCATATTCGCCATCTTTCTTTCAACTGCCCAATATCTTGAGCGTCTTTTGCGACACGAGGAGAATGACGGCAGCGAAGCACATTTCACCTTCTATAATTCGATTTTCTACGTGTTTGGTGCATTCTGTCAGCAAGGTAAGATTTTTCATCCCATTGATTTCGTAGTCTGTCTTGCGACAGGTTCATGCCGCCCTGCAAAGAGAATTCCCCAACTCTTTAAATTTCCAGTATCCTCTGGTTTCCTTAAGGTCATACAGTAGCTGCTTACGTCTCCTTCCTCCTCTTTGCATCACTTTTATCTTTCCTTCAATAATATGTTTTAGAAGGCAGTTTCTAAGCCATATGTGACCAATCCTATTAACCTTCCTTCTTTTTATTGTAATGGAGGATATTCCTTTCCTTCTTTGCTCTATGTAACACTTCTTCATTTGTCACAAGATCACTCCAAACTATCATCTTCATCCTTCTCCAGCACCAAATTTAAAACTTTCCAGTTACTTCTTATCTACTTTCCGAAGTGTCCAATTTTCGTCACCATTATCCAAATGTAGCATTTGACTGCACAGTTCCTTGGACTGAAGTCCATTTTTCTGGTGAAAAGAGTCTTCTTCTTCTTCTTCTTGAATGCTGCTTTTGTCATGGCAGTATGTATAGGCCTACAATTAACCCCATGTGAAAAAATCTTCTTTGCAAATTTTGTAAGTTCATAGCTGCTAAAAGGTTTATCGTCCTATTTATGTCACTAGAAGTTTTATCGCCGTGTTCCAGAACCTAACTACTTGAACTTGTTCCCATTTAACCTTTTAAAGCCTAGCGGTAACTTTACGTACCACCAGGTTTAACATTAAAAAATTCTACGTGGTGCCCACATTGCGTTTATGTGTTTTGTACGGATCTCAGAACAAACAGCAACTTTTGCCTTATAAAACATTAAGAGACTAGTTTTTATAACCGAAGTGGAGAGTGTTTACAGCGCGGTACGCACTGAGTTCTTATATAAAACAGATAAGCGTCGTCTTTAAAGGGTTAAATTAATCGATTTAAAATATTCACACTGTATTTCTGTAATTTTGATTTTAATATTCTGCTTCCTATGTCAATAGGCACAAAGCCGTCTCTCTTCCCCTCAGTTTGTACAATAGCGTTCTGTGTATATTTCTAATTTCCTGACATTTGCACAGAAACTGAGTAACTACTTATACTCTATTTACCAATACAGGTATAGAATAAATCTTTTTCTCTGAAGCAGTCCTATAATGCCTGACATCTATCCACTTTAAACGATCGTTCTTCAAAAGGTGATAGATACTTCGCTGGTTAAAAAATTCCCCACTTTTATGTGAGCTGAAGCTTCATAATCGTGTCGACAAAAGCCTTGCATTAGCACTGTCCTCAGCCAGCTGAAACATCCTATCAATCCAAGAGCCATTTTGACGTTATCCTCACATTTATCTCTTCACATTACTTTTTCTAGACAAAACTTTTACTTATTTCTCTTTTCCCAAGGCGTGATAAATGTCCTGTCTATTAAACCCTTCTTGGTAAAATATGAGTGGAAAAATTGTAGAATTACCGTGTAATTTTCTCTTGTAATTTGTTACTTCATTCCTGCATTTCCCTAGGAGTATTTTTCAGAAATTAATTGATAGCAGGCAAACATGGTTATTTGCATGAAATTGTTTGCTCGTTACAGAAGCACTGCCTGCAGCACTATATGGTTAAGCTACTACAGAACGACGGCAGAACACAGATTTTAACAAGGAGCTAGGGGCAGAACTCACAATGTCAGCTTCACTACAGAGTATATTTGTAATCCCAACTGACCTATTATTACCACTCTCACTTTTTGTGACGTACTTATAACTTAAACAAGTTCATGTGCGTTACATTTGTCAGCTATAACCCCAGAATATCCTACCGTCATCACGTTTTTAAGAGCTGAATTACAAACAGCACTATATACATGATAAGTAGGTATCTTTAAAACCTATCTTATAACCAGTTTTCATGTGTTTAGTTCTAATGACCCATTACTTATGTCCACCACACAGAACACGAAAGAAAATTGTCGCACCGTATTCATGTTGTTATTTATATGTTACAAAAATAGTTGCTCATCAAAATCCCACACTCTGGGGGACTTCTTAAATAACAGAGCGAATAATAGCTTTTAAAGATGGATTATGCTTCAAGGAGCTGTTAAGTATTCACTCAGACACTCGTGCCCAATTAACTGCTTAATTAATCAGTCAGTTACTTACGTGGTTTACTCGGTTTGCGTCCTTTCAGGAACGGACGTGACACCAAAAGCCATCTCCTCCCGCATGGTCTACTGCCTCTCCTTTCTAAGTGAAACGGTTGTACTTGCCGCTTGCTCTGGAATCCACGCCTCCTTCATTACCAACCAGCAAGTAACAATCCCAGTTGACTATCTGGATGGACTCCTTCGCCCTAGAACCTATAAATTTGGTGCTCCGAAAGATTCAACAGAACTGACTTTCTTTTCAGTAGCAGTTGTTATTACTGCTAGCATCCATTGACGCTTAGATTGTTTAAATACGATGTGTCAGCATCAGGTGCTATTCTCATAAAATCAGTTGGGATGAGAAATGGTCACGAATGGTGATTACATTCAGAGATCGTCACTTCCTCAAATATTGTCCTCAGTACTCTGTTTTAAAATACCCTCTACTTCTGCTGCCCCTTACTTTAAAAATCAATATTCACACCATAAAAAACAAAGGAAAAGGCGAAGCTTAGAAATTTGTACACTTCAAAGGGTTTATCAAGTATATCGAAGACAAAAAAAGAGGTTTCCTTTTCTCAAATTTAAACTGTTCCTGTAAGTTCTGACGTGCTGACGGTCGAGACTATGAAGTGTGACATCGTGCAGTCTGGCAGATGCCTTGCGATCTCACTTTCAGGATAGAAGACTGAGACAGCGTCTTTCCACGAAACGCTGCATGACGTCACATCGTAGAACACGTACGAGTAATTCTCCATAATCTGGTCCTTTTTTCACACAGAATATAATCGTTATTTATTAAACTTTTCCAAAATATTTAAAATTTTCCCGTCTACCCAGATCCTCGGCCGGAGAACCATCGCTTTCATCGGCGGTCTACGACTGCCTATTTCGTAGGCTGATGCAGACAACAGCACTGATGTTGATATTTATTAGCAGAATTAGTAGACGTTAGTTACTGATTCTGTAACCTTCAGTGCTGAAAGTTTCGAAGAAGGAATGTGAGCTCTTATCTGAGTGGTTATTAGTCTGAATCAGAAATGAGTGGGACAACAATACAGAAATATTGTTTTCTTATACTACGTTACGTCTCATTTGCAGGCTGCCAAACCAAATACTTCCTTACATAGAATTTATTCAGAAATCATAATGAAAGATCCTAAAGGCCTCCCCATGGCAGACGAGGAAGGTTTTCGACGAGTCTGCGAAGAAGATTATGCTTACATGGCACCTATGTTTTATGTCAGATCGGTCTCTCAACCAGCGAAATGTGCCCCGGTGCGTCTTCCAACACAGTACTTCCAGGCGCATCTCGCCATTGCGCTGTCAAAGGACAGCGCCTACAAGAACACCATCAACCGCAAGTAAGTCCAGTAACACCAAACTTTAGCGCTTCCCTGACTGCGAACGACGCACATCGTCTTGGAAACTGGCCTCTTCTGCAGTATGTTGTTTGATCTCTCACTGCAGATGTCCGGGTTCGATCCCAAGCCAGTCCGTAGGGGATTTCTGATGGCACTGGAACAGGGTTTTCTTCCTCTACTTCGGTTTTTCCCTTGTAGGTGTCATACCAACCAAGCTCCATGTTCACACTTCCATCAACTACAATCGATATTTCATAAGCTTACCAATCGACAGCGTCGTTAAACAAAACACTTTGTTTGTGTGTGTGACAGAGAGGGGGGAAAAGAGAAGTCTGTGATTATAAACATTTTCCTTTTCTGTGGTGCAACAGCCCCAATCGGGCCTAGGCCGCCTCCTTTAGGGGTTTCTAGATCACCCTCAGACACATCGCACTGGGTAGGACTCCTCTGGACGAGTGATCAGTCCTTCACAGAGACCTCTACCTGACAACACACAAACACTCACAAGAGACAAACATCCATATCCCCGGTGGGATTCGAACCCACGATCTCAGAAAGCGCTCGGCCGAGGGTCCACGTCTTAGACAACGCGGCTACTGGGATCGACGATAATAAACCTACCCTAACTTATTTTGACACTCCACGCTACAGCCTTGCCACACTACGGTTCGCAGAAAGTGCACTGTCTTACACACGCACACACACACGCACACACACACATATATATGTATGTATGTATATATATGTGTGTGTATATACAGCAATCAATGTTTTCAGTATTTACGACTGCAACAATTGACGTACCCACAAACGCACCTGCTACGTGGACATCGCACCTTGTTTTCTTTTACGTCATTTTTGTTAGTACCTTTCATAATATGCTCGGGCCCATTATTCCGATCACATTATGCTCTGCCATCCCAGCATCGCATGCGTGGGAGCCGACAGGATGCGAGTGGGAGTTCTTCCTGGCCAGGCTAATAAGCTCAATGCAAATTAAAAATTTATATTAAATAATTTTAAGCGTTGTTTTATTTTAAAAAATGACTGCATAGAATTATGGGAGAAGAGGAAAAGTTGATTTTTAATGTTTTCAGCGAAAACGGGAGCTCAGATAATTATTTGCACTGAATAAAACTGTCAGGCACTGTATTTTATATATAATGTTACGACACCAGTTTCCAAAGCACACATTGTTTATTGACAGAACTGTACTGAGGATTTATTGTATTATTTTAAAATAAAGTTAAACACCTGAAAGAGGGGCTTTTAATGCCAACAGCGTATTTTCAAGAGAAGAAGCCAATGACGCTCCAAAAACTACTGTCTTTCGAAAGGCAAATTTACTTATTAAAGTGAGTTCAACCTTGACTGAAAAACATCTACACAAATCTCGCAATTCGACAGACATTCCACCAACAGCGGGACGCTTTACTCCAAAATTAATCATCCTTGAATAACTGAAATATTTGAAGAGATGTATCCTGAGAAATTTAATTTATTTACAGCGAGCAGTCCGTCTACTCACAGGGCCGCTCGTAGAACTTAAGTTATAACCAGCAACATTTCATCAAAATTCAGACAAAGGGTTGCCACTTTTCAGTGGTTGCCTCTAGCGCCTAGCATTCCGCAGATGTTTCTGATACGCCGCCAAATCTGCTGTCCATTCTTGTAAATAATAACTGTTTCGACACTACAGAAAAACAAGCTGTTGCACATAGCATTTATGGGACGTCTGTAGGTGAGGAAATTTACCATTAAAAAAAATGTTGATGCCTTATGCTCGTATTCGCAGGTGTGTCATAACTGATCAACGCAGAAACTTGAGATAGAAAGAAATGCTTCGCAGGTAGAATCAATGAAGTGGCTAAAGCTGCAAGATGTTTCATAACCGTAGTTTATACCTGCATTCCGTTTGATGTTTCGTTAACCTTTTATAGCCTAGCGGTAACTTTACGTACCACCAGGATCATCATTAAATAATTCTCCACGGTGCTGAAATCGCGTTTATGTATTCTGTACATATCTCGGAACAAACTGCAACTTCTGCCGTAAACATCAGCAACTCATTCTTTTTTTATAACCGAGGTTGAAAGTGTTTACTGTGCGGTACGCACAGAGTCTTTATATAAAGCAGATTACGTTTCGTCTTTAAAGGGTTAATATACTCAATGTTGCGATAACTGAGGTCCTCAAAGCGGTGTTGTTCAATGGCCAAGGATTCTCGGATATTACGACATTTTTTCATGGCGCAAAAGCTTTAGTCAGGGAAGGCCTTCTCATTGTTGAGGTTCTGCGATCACAGGCACACACATATACACTAGGTAGGACTCCTCTGGATGAGTGGTCGGCCAGTCGCAGAGACGTCTACCTGATAACACACAGCACTCACAACAGACAGGCATCAATGCCCCCGGTGGGATTCGAACCCACAATCCCAGCAAGCGAGCGGCCGCAGACCCACGCCTTAGACCGCTCGGTCACGACAGTACGACGAACACTGTAAACATTTACCCATCTAACCAGTCACATAATGAAATATTTACCAATCTCCACGCTGTAACATCCCAAAAGACGTGGATTTTCATGAACTCTCCGTCAGTAAGTTTTATGGATTCATATGGGCTGCACGATTGCCAGTTTCATACTTTATATTAAGCAACCGAGTCTGATGTTCATATGTTCCCCATTACACAGCAGTTTGATGGTTTTGTTGATTGACAATAAGTTAAGGTCTCTAATCACTGATCATAAATTTCTAAATGTCGCTGTGTAGTTAGATAACTTAGCTGATAACACTGAAATACCCAACCGGTACCATGCCCTGTGCATTGACGTAATGCTCACGTGTTATATTTCCATTTTACGGTCTGTTATTAACAGTGGAGTACTGAAGAGACTTAAAGGGGATACATGGATGTTGTCTGCATCCAAATCCAAGCCATACTTGGTAAGTGCTGGAATTAAACATATTGTCCCTCTCCTTGCCGTCCTTTTAATTGGTATCGCAACGGCTTCCATCCTTCTGGTTCTGGAGCTTAAAGGAGGAGCTGCCATAAAGATGCTGTCATATGTTCACCCAGAGAGGCGACTCAGAAAAGAAAGAAGAGGAGTTTGGACAGGAAAAGCGTGGTTAATGTAACTACGGTTCAGACCGTCTACAACACAGGTAACCTGACATTATAAAGACTCAAATTATTTTGAATTACATTTAAAGACGCAGTTCGCACCTCGCAGTAACCACACCCTGCCTGTACTCACGCCATCTTTTCAGACTTCTTGCTTATTTGGAAAGAAGCTTCTTTGACGCAAATAATTTTTATTGAGTTTCGAATATTTTATATTACATATTTTATGCATGATTGCCCACTGCTCTGGAACGTACATTTTAACTTTACCTTGAACAGTGTTAGGGTACATTCTTAACTAAATATGGCCCATCTGTGTACTCCTTGATGGTGGCTATGTGTATGAGCCGAAACATGTTGGAATTATTTTATTTAGATACACACCAGTGCAAAAAGTTGGAATAAATTCTTCTCTGTATTAATCAAACTAGTTACTGCTGTGTGGAGAAATAATCGATGTTTGTTCTGAGATCATACAAAATACATAAATACACTGTGTGGGTATAACATATAATTTTGAATGTTAGGGTTGGTGGAATATAGAGTAACCACTGGGCTTTAAAGGGTTAAAATGTAGTATGTAGGCATATTTAAATTTGTATTAAACATGTTTCAACTTTTCTTTAGTGTGCTGAATATTTTTATACGTTATGTCAAACTTTGACTTTCATATTCCTACAAATAAAAGAGTTTCATTTCCTCTGCCGTATAGCGGCAAGTATTGCAAATAAAACTTAAATGTGACCGAATTTTAACTGCAATATATCAGATTTAAGAAATTCTCGATTCTCCTCTCGAAACATAATCAGAAATGTAAATATCTGTCTCCCTTATATACCTTTCCTTGTACACGGCAAAACCTGTACATTATACTTCTGATGTGAATACGGCAATACTTTGAAGGATTCTCTCTGTTTAAGTAAGGTTTAGACAGAGGTCGAAAAAGTGATAATTTTCCAGATGGACTTAGAACTTTCTAAGAGAAGTTGAGAATAAACAAAACACGATCCTGCTGCATAAGCAGTTACCCCTAAGTACATTACCACCATCAATATTTTTCTGTGCTAATGATATAACAATACACATATAGGGGTGCAAATATTTTTCAAATAATTTGAACCACCGAAAAATTTCTAGGGGCCAGAAGGGTGGAATGAAGCAAGTTCCATGCTGAGGATCCAAAAATATTAAAAATCACCATAAAAAATGAGTCGCCATGGCGACCTGGCGCTCGGAATTTGTACACCCCTCAGTACGTTTTGTTCTAATCTCTTCTGGAATGCTGGCTCTCATGTCTCGCATTTTTTGTGACTTCGTTTCTCAAAACAAAGGCCACAATCACCCTGAAATAAAATATTGCCGCCTCCTTCTAACTTTGTACCTACTAATCATTCATAGTATTTTCCCACCCAATTTGACATCATTTAACCTCTGCAGTTTAAACAAGCAGCGGTAAGTGATCTAAGAATTAATCGATACATGAACTCTTTAAAAGACAAGTTAGTTCGTTTTCAAACAACTAGGCCTATATAAATCATGTCTAAGTCATCAGGGCTGGAAATATGCATAGACGAGGATAGATGACATTCAGACCCATGTAGGCGTATAGCGATTTTTAATTAAGCTATTCCCAGAGTATGCTGTAGGCCTGCTATAACTGTCACTCCCAACAAGTACGAATACGTTCTATTCTCAAGCTTTGCTTGCAGTAATTTCAGTTCACTGGAGCACCTACCTAGTCCTGAAACCCCTTTCCACTTCTAGTCGTGATATAACAAGAAAATCAATGTGCGTTTAACATAAAATTAAGGCGCTTTTGCGTAACCATTTTTGCTGTGGAAAAGCAATAAGTATTATACATTCTGAACATGTGTCTGTAGCCTTAGCTATCCGGCACGCAAAGCGCATGCGCCGTATTATATTATTATCAGTGACCTGGCCGGCTGTGCCACATTTTTCCACATTATCTCATAAACAGCACGATTTTCAAAAAATGGTTACTGAGCATAAAACGTGTGTTTTCATCTTCTCTGCAAGCTTGTCTTAAATATTTCACATGTCAAAAAGAATTCAGCGAGCTGCTATCATAAATGTACACAGGTTTTCATGTAAAGTGTCCGTTATTCCTGTCAGATTTTAATGAAACTTAAAGTTGCCTTACACATTTCCGTAAAATTTTCAAATATCAATTTTCATGAAAATCCGTCCAGCGGAAGCCGAGTTATTCCATGCGGGCCGACAGAAGGATGGAAAGACGTGAAGAAGCCAATAGTCGCTTTACGCAATTTTACGAACCCATCTATTCCTATCTATCCACTGTTATTATCTACATATAAATATATTCACAGAACTGTACACATTCACCAACAGTATACCTCAGTGTACTAAACCACGTACGTACGTATATACACACATACATACATACATACATACATACATACATACATACATACATACATACATACATACATACATACATACATACATACATACATACATACATACATACATACATACATACATACGTACCTACATACACATACCTACATACATACGCGCGCGCGCGCGCGTACACACACACACACACACACACACACACCCGCGCGCGATAAATAAAGTACGTCACACTTGTGCAGCCCACAGGCCACATGTCACCGTCCCAGAGCATCCATCGAAGAATTTATACACCTTAGGCATTGCTGTATCTAAAATACGGTTCCGTTTTCTCGGGAAAGGACGTCACGTCCAATAATTTACGCTGCTGGAGTGAACTTGAAATATTCCGCACAGTTTGAGCCATTCCTGGTTGCTACAAAATAATCTACAACTCCTGAGGAACCCGTACCTGCAACAGGCTATTTGTAAAACCACCCTGTAAAACACAGACATCTTCCGCGCAATAAATTACCCACTCCACGAAATACTGATATTTCTGTCTTTCCTTTTACTAATTTATAAACCTACAGCAGTTATGTCTGTTCTTTGTATGGTCGTATCATGTGGTTTACTAACCTAAGTGAGGAACATAACATAATGCTCTTTTAAACAAAATTAAATAGCTAATTCTCTAGTACGAAAATGACAGCTTGGCACCACTAATGCTACGCTCAGACACTTTATACGATCCTCGACAAATTCCATTCAGCTCACATCTTCACAAACATGGCTTCTTTACAATATATTTTTAGTGAAGATGTTAAGAACGAAAATATTTATGAGAAACAGAAAGCACCGCTGTGCTCCGTGCGACGAATGTATGCTTTGTCTTTATTTATTTACCAAGAAACTGCACACAAAAGCATAATTTACTCATGCCATTGCGTGACCCTACTTCCAAGGATACGAGATCCAAAATGTTGTAGTACGAGACAGAAAACTTAAGACGTAAAGCATGATTTTATGTGAACTACTGTCATCTGCAGAGGTGACTGGAACACCTCTGTAGAATGCGTGAACTGGATCCTTGTAGAAAGTTAACTCTACATAAACCAGAAGGCATTCGACATGTTGGAAGATCTGAGGAACATGGGCGTAAGGAACTGGAGACATAAGTCGCAAGTGTGAGAACAGCGGACTACAATTTTGAAATAGGTTAAGGTCCACCAAGGACTGTAATGCCAGAACAAGAAGACTACAATCTACAACATTCAAACAACGATTCCTTACTTGGAACGCCGAAACAAAACGCAGCACACTCCAAACACACTTTATCTCGTCCACTTTAAACGTCTGACTTTGCACAGGTTTCCCAGACGTGATCAGATCAGTCTGCCCCACAGATTATTATCGCACAGCACACTATGTTGATGGGAGCATTCGTTTAGTCTGAAAGTGGCCACATGAGGAGCGATGATTTCAAAAATGATAAAACTGAATGAACAAAAATTCTATCAATATAAACGAATATTTTGTAACTAAATTTTGAGCAAAAGCTTCTGCATTACTCAGCACCTTTATATGTTTTAAATGTCATGTCACACAGCTTTTCTTTGGAGAGTGCTCAAATATTGCAATACGCCCGGGTAGATTTTTTGAAAGGCGAAATGATCAGCTGTCTTAATTATCGATCTTGTCACAAACAGCAATAATAATAATAATAATAATAATAATAATAATAATAATAATAACGTTTAGTAGTCCTGTCGTATTAGTCAACCACAACTACATAGCATTACAGTGGCTACGAATAAATTGGAACCGTAAATCAGAAATGGTTGTTATACTGTAATGTCACTTCTATGACAACTGCGTAGAGTAATGATTGCCGTTCCTGCTCTAAGTTCAGGAATTTACAGTGCAGCAAAGCCACATGGTCACACATCTACACATGTGGCCACGGTCATTATAGTGCTAATGTTTCGTAATTCGTGTCGTCAGGTTACATGCTCTGCCATCTAGTTGTTTGCGTTGCAACATTGCTGTGCGTCATCGATTGTCTACTTCACTTGGCTTCCGTCGGTTGCGCTACAGACGTAATCAGTGTTGGCAGTCCTGATACAATGTTATCTTCGAGAATCATTTAATTACGTGAGACTACTTTTTCTACTTTCAATTTTTTGTGAGTGTATGTTTGCACTTTTCAGTATTTCATAATTTAGTTGTTGCTGAATATTAATACTTGTAACGCTGTTCACAGTCACAATGTCAGATCAGACACCACCCAGATCCTTCAGTGAAGCAGATTTGAAGGACCTGAAGGAACGAATGAAACTTATAGCTGATGCTGATCCTAACCAATATCACAATGAGCTGTCTCTTAAAAGATACCTTAGAGCATTTAAAACTGCTGATGCTGCATTTCAGGTATTTTTATTTACGAATTTTAAGCATGAGTGTTTTGAGTCTAGAATTTGAAATCATAAATAATACTGTGTTTTTAAGGCAATACTGAAGACAAACAAGTGGAGAAACGAATATAATGTGGCATCCCTAACGAAAGACAATCCTATTGTTAAGAAGCATATGGAGGCCAATAAAGCCAGGGTTTTGAGGCATCGCGACATGGTGGGAAGACCTGTAATCTACATTCCAGCCAAAAATCATAATGTTAATGATAGGGATATTGATGACCTTACGAAGTTCATAGTCTACTGCCTAGTAAGTTGAGAATATATTATATTTATAGAATGATAAACTTTTATATTAACATGTAAGTATGATGTAGTTATTGGGATTGCATCAGGTTGTTGGACCTGTTTGCCAGTTCCACTGATTGCGTTGAAGTTCATTTTGTGGTGTGGTTCACTCCGAAGTAAGCTAATTATTGCACCTTAGCTAATGTACCAGAAAGGACCATATGTGAGAAAAATATTACCGTGGAATGTGCTGTACTCTACCTGTACTTTTAGTGTTTTGAGATACTGTAGTAGGCAAATCGGGAAAGGATGAGCTGGACAGGATGTGGGAAATATGCAAGACACATGCAAAGTTTTAGTCAGAAATCTGAGCAGAGGAAGTCACTTTGATTACCCAGACACAAACTGGAGAATGATAGTAACCCTTTAAATATTCAGGTATTAAAAAGAAGTCGAGCACAACTATTTAATATCAGAACGTTTGTACAGTGACACAACAGGATGTCCCATATTAAGATCTACCAGGTTTACACAGTAAAAGTTTGCACAGTTCACTTTTGTTTTCCTAAAAGTCCAAATTACGTGGTCTTTCTAATGGAAGCACACTGTGTTCTGTGTGAGGTTCAACTGAATATGGGGCATGTACAACTGAAATCTGTGTGTGGCGCAGCTGTGCGTTTGTCTTGGTAAACACGCTGGCAGATGGTAGTGTCAAACAGTCAGCTGGGGAGTAGCTACTACAGATGACATTACAGTGCAGTTTAAACCTGGTGTACCAGGTGGTGAATCTGTCTGCATTGCGGTTCAATTTCTTGGAGCAGAACGATGCCAACCTGCTGAAGTGCATATGCACGTGTGCTGTCTATAGTACTGCATGTCTATTGAAGGCAGTAATGGCAGATTGGTTCCATATGTTCTGAATGGGTGGGCAGCAGATGGCAGGCATGTCAAGACTGGGAAATGCTTAAATTACAACTAATTAGGTGAACAATGCATGAGTTTGAATGTTGTGTGAGGAGAGGATGTTGGACCGTTTTTTCTGTGTCAACAGAATTTCGGTGCATGCATTTGTATGCAGGACTGTGGAGTTGGGAGTCAGAAGGAATTTTGGGTGGAGTCAGAGTCAGTAAAAATGTACCGACTCCGACCTTGATATAAAATCTTAAATAGATACTATTTTAACACTTTTGCTACCATGTTAAGCCACCAGTGGCCCCATGCTTAGGGAGATTCAAAGATGTGTTGGACCACATGGTGTGGGAATAATGCTTTGTAACTTTGGCTCCAGTACCTTAAGAATATGAATGAAAAAGGATGTTATGAAGGAGTTGGAGTTGGGGTCAGAGCTGGAGGCAGAGGTTTTGTGTACCAACTCCGCAGCTGTGCCTAACGCCATGCACTTTTCACATTTTCGGACCATTAAAGAAGGCCCTCAAAAGCTGCGTGTTTATATCAGGTGGTAGTATGCAGGGGATTATGATACAGTGGTTTATGCAGTTGCCGAAAGAAGTCTTTGCAGACAGGATACTCAGAGTTGTGCATCAGTGGGACTCCTGTCTAAATGTGTGTGATTTTTTTCAACTGGCAGTACCTTCCCCCATTGGCATACTTGATCAGGTTTCAGTCATGCATGCCTCATATAATGTAGACTAATGTTAGTCTTCAAAGGGTTAAAGTGAATCTTAAAGAAATAGGGTGTGAGGATGTAGAGTGGTTTAATCTGTCTTAGGATACCTAATGACAGATTAGGTTAATTTCTGGATAAAATGTTCTTGCGCTATCAGCCGTGTTAGGTAGCTTAATGGTAAATAAGCCAACATTCCGAGAGCAGTCTCTTTCCTCGTCATCAGGGAACTGATTATCTGCCAAATCTGTTTGCATCATGATATGCCTGTCCGCTATAGCTGGTGGCGAGACAGGTGGGGGTTGTTGGGTGGAGTCAGGTACCTGCGCTGCTGGGTCCTCGTCTCACATTCATGTGGTTATATATGCCCAGGCCTGGCTCAGCATGAAGCCACCTTCTCTAGTAAAATTATTTTTGTTCAGTTTTATTTCAAGAGAAGTGGCTTCATACTGAGCCAGGCCTGGTAACCTGTAACCAACATGCTAATGAATATGAAAGGAGGACCCAGCAGAGCAGGTACCTGACTCCACCCAGCAACCCCCACCTGTCTCGCCACCACCTATAGTGGACAGGTACATCATGACAAGAACAGATTTCACAGGTAGTCAGTTCCGTGATGACAAGGGCAGAGATGGCTCTCAACATGTTGGCTTTTTCACCCTTAAGCTATTTAACATGGCTGATAGCCCGAGAACATTTTAGCCAGCTTAGTCATGGTGAAAGCTTCATATAATATACAGGTTAATTTCATTTCATTCACTTTTTTATAATATTTATATTGGTTATAGTGAACATAAGTGACACTGAATATATGATACTGAATGACAAGTGGCTGTATACGGAAAAGGTTCAAGTACATGGGTACTGTGTGCTCAAGTTACTCCTTTTATAGGATGGTTATGAGTGATGAATAGATGTGGAACATGGAAGTGGTTATGGTCCTTTCTAAGGTAATACTACAACAATCTGTGGATCGACTGACAAAACCATGAAGAATCTCTGTTAAGATAGTCTTGCCCATGTGGATTACTGCCCTCTGGGATGCAGCACTGTGTATTCTGGTAGCTATATTCTGAAATTTCAGAGGAACCTGCTGCCCCCACATAGTGTAGATTATCTACCATGACGGTGGGGCAAGCAAGTTCCTCTGATGTGTATGTACATGTCTACCAGACTACATGTTGCCACATACCAGGAGACATTAATCTTCACAGTGACTGCCATGATAACCTTCAAGCTCACCGTCTCTGTTACCTTGCTCAGAGTCTAACTTGGTATCGCCCATAGTCAAGTCCGATGCATTACTGCTGTCTCAGCCCACTCTATCTAGTGCCTATTGGCCTGGGATAAGTAAGTTCTTAGAGTCAGAAATGTACAAATGTTTCTGTATGCCTGACGAAAGAGAGCAGAGTGAAAAGTTGTGCTGATCTGGCTGATTTTATGTAACAAATTTTGTATTGCTAATGTGCAGTGTGGCGACTGATGATGAAAGGAATAATCATCATGTGGCACTGCAGACAAATATGTCTGTGTAGCTTCTTTTATATTATGGAACAGATATGTTATTTGTTACAGTACTTCCAGAATTTTTAATGTAGGGTAGGAGCCATGCATTAACACAGTGTGGCAACCATAGATAAAAGCCAGCCTATTCATGAGATAAGAAGTAACTGACTTGTTCCTGATAAAAGCCATGAGATAAGTGATGGAAAAGTACACAGGGCAGAAAAGCATCATCTGATTGCATAAAAAGGAATACTAATAAAATCACAACCCACAGTAATACGAGTACAATAATGACAAATTGAAAGCAAGGATGGTGATGATTTCCTGAAAAGTGTAATCAGAAATTTTCTGTCATGACATCACTGTGTTCACAGAACCTCGTCATTGGAATATCATGAATCAGTTCAATAAGTTCACGTCCTATTTTTTTAAGTTCAGTTTTAATCGTAATCTTAAATTTATGTCTACATTTGGAAACCCTTTTCTCCCCTTGCCTGTCCAGCACCAGCATGTAGCATTTGGTTACAGAACTGTGATTGTACACAATAAATAGTTTTCTTAATAGTGTCATAAATATGCATAGTGATTTTTCCCTGAAACATACAAAACCAAACAAAATGACGCACCAAAAATTGTCTTTTTTTTTTTTTACATTATGTGTATTCTCTTATTTTAGTATTATACATTAAGTGACTTTTAGTCAACAATGAATTTTGACTATGCAGTGCTCCACCTTGTCATTTATCGTGGAAAATCAATATTGCATTGACATGTTTCTTATCACAGGAAGAAGCCTGTAAGAAATGTTTTGAAGAGGTTGTGGACAACTTATGCATAGTGTTTGACTTGAAAGAATTTGGGTTGAGCTGTATGGACTACCAAGTGATAAAAAATTTAATCTGGTTGTTGAGTCGGCATTATCCGGAACGACTGGGTGTATGCCTTGTCCTGAATGCTCCTGCATTATTTTCAGGTTGTTGGGGGATTATCAAAGGCTGGTATGTATGATTTTCCATTATATTTTGGAGGCAATTTAAATAAATAGCTTAGTGGAGCTACTACATCCTCAGGTAGTCAAGAAATTCCCTACATTTTATGGATACTGCACCAGTTCACGAGAGCGACTTTTCCATGTCCTGAACCAGATGAGTCCCCTGCATACCCATGTTATGTTATACTCCTTTCTGCACCTAGTGTTCGAAGCACTGTCTTTCCTTCACGTCTTTCCACCAGGATCATTTATGCATTTATCCTTACCTCTTGTATAGCACATTCCCTGCTCATCTCATTCCCCTCCCATTTGATCACTTGAATGATCACTAGTGTTATATACATACACAATGGGATGGGTAATAAAAAAACAAATACTTGAATGATATTTAGCAAATACAAATTGTAAAGCTTTACATTATGTAAATTTTCTGTGGCCTCCTACTTCCTCCCTGTTAGGCGTCTATATCCCTCAGCACCCTGTTCAGTGTATGTGCTTCTCTGAGTGTGAGATACTAAGTTTCGCACCCATATAAAATGAGACAAAATTATAGTCGTATGTGTCTCAATCTTTGTTTGTGGCAAAATATTCTGAACCAAATGGTAACAAGCAGTCCCCACATTTAATCTGCTCCTTATTTGTGTATGCAGTTTTAATTTATTGGGTTTTATCTCCTCCTGAGTGGTTCAACCAGCTCTGGGGCCCACTGAGCATCCTGTTGAGTAGATAATGGGGGCTCTTATGGTGAGAGAAAAGCAGCCACACTGTGAAGCTGACCACTCACTTCTATCTATGGAACAATAGTTCAGCTGTCCCGTATGCCTTTACAGCATGAACAAGGACAACTTGAGGACAAACACCCTTACTAGTAACTAACAGAGCTCCCTGTCTTTTTATATATTATTTAGGTTTTTGTTTGGTCACTTAATGTCACCAGTGCAGACCAGAAGCTAATTGGCCCATTCTGTTTGAGTCACTTCTGGTTTGCTTGGAACTTTCTAATAGCATATTTTCAAGCAAAGTTGAAATCAATGGTGATACAGCATCACCTTACATCAGACCATTCTGAACAAGAAACAGCTCAGACAAGTGTTTATCCACACTTTGCTATGGGCATGATTGATACACATTTTAATTAACCTAACTAGTTCCATGGGTATACCAAACTTGTTCAGCATATTATACAAAATGCCCCATTTAGCTGAATCATAACCTTTCTTGAAGTGTTCCAATATGTGATGTACTATGCCATTGTATTCCAGTTTTTTTTTCTTTCTGAAGTATCTGGCAAGTGCAAAAATCCATGGTGATGATCACAAATGATTTTGTCTGCACATTTTAGATGTGTAAAGTCATTAGCAGTAAATGTGTAATTAGTACTGTTGCCTAAGCCCTACAGCATGAAGGTCAGTGGTCATCTTCCCTGTTGTACCCACTGGATGTAAGGGTGGTGAGACCTCCAGAGGTAGACTGGATATAGTGGCAAAGAGAAAACTGCCTGCATTTGTCAGGAACCTCTCCCATAGGCAAGCACTTTACTCATGGAGGTTTCCTTTCAAAGTGTTACAATTGAAGAAAATTATTTGAATAAGCATTTAGTAGCACGCTATTATGATCCTTAATGTTATGAACTTTTTTTTCTGTATTAGGTTGGACGAGAACACATCAAGCAAAGTTACGTTTGTTAATAGTGAAGAAGAACTATGCAAGTATCTTATACCAGACATTTTACCAGATGATATTTAGAATTGTTATCTACATTTACATAATGGCTCATCTTTCGTGTTGGATTGAAGATGCGCATGAAGTATAGGTTTATTCAATGTGTCTGATTGGTTTTTAGTGCTGTGCACTGTGACACACCTCTTAACTGGAAATGCATGATGATGTTTGGGCCAATACATATTCTACATAAAACTGTTAGAAAGTACTGTATTCTTTAAATGACAATGAAAATTGATCTATGAATGTTATTTGAGTTTTGTGACTCTAAGTGCACTGAAGAAATGTTACAGTTACACACCTGGTCCTACATATCTGACATTAATGAATACTGAATTGAGTTGCATGATTGCAGTCAATTAAGACTGTAAATAACTGGATGTTACAGTGAATCAGTGGTGAATAATGAACAAAACCCCAGAGAGGACACGGGGTATAGTCTGTATGAAATATGTACAAAGCAATGCTATGACATCATCCCCAAAACTGTTGAGCCATTCAGGTGTATGAGACAGACACTGTGTTGATTTGGGCTGCTGAGATCCTGGATCACAAACCAACAACCCATCTATCACATTAAATTTGTGTTCAGGGTCACCCAAATGAACAAACAGCGAAACAGCCGTTGAGTAGCTTTCAGCGAGAATAATCAAGATCAGCACTTGGTTTAGTTTTTCCCTTGTCCAGTACTGACCTTGTCTTTTATTTACATAAGACTGTATAACAAGTTAGATGCGTTCACATACTTGCGAAAAGTGCCTGCTACCATCGTCACATCTGTCTGTCTGTCCACATGTACTGGCTTGCCTGCCACTGAATGGATTTTAATGAAATTTGATATTTGAGACTTTTATAAAAAATCTGTCCAGGAGATCCAGATTTGGGTTAAATCAGACAAAAATGTTGGGTACTTTACGTAAAGACCATAGTAGAATTTATTGTTGGTGAGGGCATAAAATCGCCATAAAAGCATTGTTGAGTGACATATAGATCAGCAATACTAAGAGAATGCATTGTTGACAAAAACATATTTAATAACAGAATGCTGTACAGTGGAGGTAATACATGCATGTTTGTGCACTCAACTAATTACACGAGTGCACCATGATGTTACTTAATACGTGTATGACCTGTCTTTTTTTTATTTGCAGCTGTAACATTATGAAATGTAAATCTTTCACATAGGTAATGTGCAGTAATTAATTTTTAAGTTCAGTAGCAGGGGCTTATGATTATGGTTGGCTGGCATGTAATTCATAAACTCAGTATGTGATCGCTGTTCTGTGATTTATTTGAGTGATACTAAAGAAGAATTCTAATGTGTATCGTTGGTTTGTTCCACCATCAGCCTGAATCTTGGCAGCCTGAGTTGTCATGAGGAGGACCTGTTTCTTCTGCCTGAACAGCTCAGTGATTTTCAGTAAGCTCTCTGCTGATCATGCTGATCACACATTATCTCTCTCACACACACACACACACACACTGAAAATTGGTACAGTGAAACCTTCATTTAATCCCCCTCAGTTACAAGCTTTCCGTCACTTAACTTGCAGTTTCACTAATGCCAAATCAGTGCTCTTAGTGTTCAGTTTCTGGCATTTTAGATTTTCCTAGTATAGTGCTCAAACCCACTGCTTTGGGGACAGTGGGTTTAATCATATAGGGTTTCACTGTAGTTTATGTATCTGTAATAAATTCTGTATAATTGCATATTGAACTGTTACACTGTCAATAAAAATGAAGGGAGGCATACATGGGTTGTGAATGAAGTGGCATTTTTTGTACCATTTAGGGTTGTCAGATGTGAAAATCTAATTGCATGTTTAACACAATGGAGCTACAAGTTTATGTAAAGAAACTGCGCAATTGGATATTGTATTAAATTTCATTTTAACTGACTAAGGAACGTTTTTTGTGTTGTAAGAATAAAATAAAAGGTTTAAAAATTGTTACAAGCGTTACATGTGCTCTCTAAATTAATTTATAATGAAACTGTTCATGTACTTACTATAAAATGATGTGCTGTAATGTTGTCATATAACATTAGAGACCTGTTAATCCCACTTAAAAATAATATATATACTGTAATTTAAAAGTGTTTAACAGTATATTTCTATTTAGATGATTTTCTGAAATGGCCTTCATATAAAATTAAATCTTATTCTTGCTATTGACGCCTTTCATGGAGAAAAGGTACCAAAGATATATATCTATATATATGTGTGTGTGTGTGTGTGTGTGTGTTTGTGTGTATGTATGTGTATATATATATAGATATGTGTGTGTGTTTAAAATGTATTTTTGTGGAACACTTTCTCTCTTGTTCAGTGTAAAAATGAATGGATTGTATTACTCTGTTATTTAAATGTTGCATAGATATGTACTATAAAATCTATACTGGAAGTGATAGCTTGTGAAAAATATGGCAGCAGTGTTTGGAACAAAGTATTACAGTGCTAACATTCATTGCTGTTAATTTCATAATGCATTAGAAATGTTCACTTTCATTTGCATTTATATTTTTGCATTGAATTTTTTTGTATATGTGGATCAGAACAAAACAGGGATAATATTTTAGGTGCTTTGTTTTTGTAAGAATGTGATACAATAAGGCAGACTTTTTTGTTCCATGTTTACTGTGTACAGAACAATCTGACAATTAAAAAACAGTACATACCATTAGTTTAACCTGTTCAAGATTACCCAGCTATGTTTTGTGTGTGTGTGCGCACGCGCACGGTGGTCATTATTGTCATTACCGTCATGGTTGGTGGGTGGTGTTCAGAAAGGTGAGAGGGAAGTATTTTACTCTAACTGCTACCAAATTTTGTCCAATGTGATGTTCGATGAACATCATCTCTGTAGGTACATGAACTTACCAAAATTAACCAGTGGGTATTCTGGTGTAAGAGGCCAGTCACTTATCTGACATTGTTTATAAATAATAGACAAAAAAAATCTGTGTACACTGAGACAGTACATTTGGTATTCATAGTCTTAAAATAACTAGCCACTCAGCAACAGTACTGTGCAACATCTTCATAGAATGGTGTACACACAGATAAGCAGTTAGAATTGACTTATAGTCAAGTTCTTGTAGGAGAAGACTTGTCTGATACATTTTCTGTCCATAATGGTTTGAAATAAGGTGATTCTTTAGTAGACCATGTCTTAGGACATCCAAGCAAGCCTTACCTTGGGAAAGGCAGCAATTGTCCATTGTAGAACAAGTGTTACTCCTCATACCCAGCACAACTGCATTACTTCACTGTTACACTGTACTCTTCTGTTGTAAGGAACATGTGAACCCCAAGGTAGACCAGGTGTGATCCCATTAAGCCTGGAATTGCATGAATTCATAAAAAAGCTAAATGAATAGATAAAAATAATCAGAGATGCAGGATATGAATTATGCAAGCTGGACAGGTGAATGGTTTAACCTTCAAGGAGACAAACAGGACAGTGTTGTCATATTAAATATACATCCTTTTTGTCTGAAAGAGAAAACACTGTCCTAGAGTGGGCATTTAAATTGAGCGGTGTTCTGACTGCAACAGAAACCTGGCATTTAAAAGGTCTAAAGGTTAAGCATATATGCAAGGATAAAGGTAAAGGTAAAGTTCAACCTAGAACAGGCCTTGAAGGCCCAAGGGGGGGAACAGAGGTATAGCTCTGGTCTTTCTTTAACCTGGATACATATCCAAGGAGAAGACAACAATACTTCGTTAGAAACAAATACACAATATTATTAAAAACTGACAGTTTTACATTACACTTTCTTCATATCAGTGCTTATTAACACAATCCATATATACACACTGTTACTTCCTTGAAGTAACATACTATCAACAAATTACGAAGTCCCTTAATCAGCAAAGTGTGTGCTAATGATTTTCATACCTATATGCAGTTGGCGATATCTTTATTATTTCTTGTGTAACTAGTATCACAGATACACAGACAAGGGCCTAGCCTACATAGGAACATTGTCATATCCACACATTATTATAAAATCTATTTTTAATTTCATAACCACAGTTACATAATTATGTCACGAAAACAGTCTGCACAAATTAAATTACTTCCATAGACGTGAACTGAATACTCTAACAGGCAGCTCATGACATATAGTGACACAGCCTAAATAACAAAACAGATATAACAGTTCAGAATTTCAGAATTTGCAAACCCTTTATTCTCAAAGGTATTCTCACTTTTTTTTGTCAAATTACATAACCTAACTGAGGCAAAAAATTATTTCACTTCAGTACCTATGATAAACTGTCTTTAAATACTGGATACTGTGTCAGAATTTTTGAAATTTGGATTTGAAAGGAGGCATCACAACTCAGATTTCCACATCTGACATGCAGGACCAATTTAATTTGAAGGCTTACCTACCAAGTGCCTGAAAACTGGAAGATGAACAGTTTGTGAAAAAAATTTGTAGAACTGAAGAAATGAGGACCCGATTGATTTAAGTACGATTTTAGTGCATGAAACATATGAGTAGCAATTTTCCACTTATGTTCCACAAGAAAACAGAAAAAGATACAAACTCAGTGATATGTCCTAGGTATCCTGGTGAATGCATAAATGGTTCTGGAAGAGTTAAAAGATACCCCCTCACCTACACTTTGTACACCAAGTCTACTTACTGCCCTCTTTTTTTCACATGCCTGTGACTTTTACCACACATTAAAATGTAGACTAGGTTACTTGAGGATGGGTTAGTTGTACTGATAACTGAATGTTGCTAGGATTTTTTATAAAATTTTAAACTATCAGATATAAATGAAAATTCACATGTACACAGGAACAAAAATGAAGAGAAAAAACATACAAACACAAAAAAGGTCTAAGGAATTCTCTTTTGAAATAATGTTATGAACTGTGGCAACAGATGACATTAAAATTAATTTCCTATTAATGTTTAATATTTGGCATTTACACAAGACAGGTAGGAAAATTGTCCTTTGTGGCTGTGAAGACTTTTTGGGTGGGAAGGACAGTACTGCCACCAAAACTGTAGGAAGCCTGAAATGTTGTGTGGTAAAACAACTTCAAATAATATGCAGTTCTATTAACATTATTTTTTAGAATCTGAAATAAAAACTGTGTGTGTAAAAAAATCTATACTTGGCTTCTGCGTGACAAAATATTTGGAGATGAACCACAAATGTACCTGTACGTACATATGTTGTACAGAACTCAGTAATTTACAGTTCTTGTTGACCTCCCTCAACAAACCGAAGCAAACGCAGGGAGTGGAAATTCTTCTTGTTCTATGTGTTGCCACTGTACATTACACTCACAGGGTAGGAAAGATATCTGCCACATGTATGCACTTTAAATAAACTGTGGTAGCATTTCAAGCATGGTTAAGGAACACAGGTAACTCAAATAGGCAATATTTAACCTTTAAATGACTGAGTTGGCATTTAAATTTTAGTGCATGGTTTATGAAAAATGCATTATTTGAATATAAAAAGGTAAACTTATAAAATAAATGGCATGTTGTTGAAAATAAAAGAGATTATGCAGCATGTCTTAAAAATGCAGTAACTTTCCTTGTTGCCTATGTAAGGAATTTCTAGGGGTGTTTTTTAACGTGCATTCACATATGCAAACACAGGTTATTTAAAGGTGAAAATGTTAACAAACCTGCCATTATAGTACAATTGTTGGATGCAAAATACAACAAGATAACTTATATCAACTTCAGTTAAATAATATATGTTCGTATACACTCAACTATATACAAACAATTTTAACACACCAACAAGTTTTCAGTATTAGGATGGCTAAGCCTTCAACCAACTTACTTTTATAAAACATACCCTTCCATTCACAGTACTACTTCCCCTGATTACACTCATATCAACAACCTAAGTAAAACAGCTTGTTTTTTCCAATGCCCTTGTTACTCATAAAATAAACACTTTTCCCAGTAGAAACTGACTGCTTCCCAATGATTCCCAGTGAATAAATACTCTTTTCATGAGAAAGGTCAGATGATACAGATGTTTGTTCAACAGAGTTATTATAAAAAGTATTTGTAAAATGAAGCATACAACTTACATTGTCTCAAACACTTTTCATGGTTCTAATGCATGTACAAAAACAAATGATCAGTATGCTGATAATGAAGACTCATGCAACAACTAATCAACAATAACAGTGGTTCTTGTCACCATGTATATAACAATACAGCATTAGTTATCAAGCTCAGCCATAATGCTTCATCTCCTCTTTTCTTAGTTATCAACAATGCCATAAATTCAAAACATACATTCCTTCCCTTGTGTCTAGAGCAAACAGAAAGAATGGTTACATTAAGTTGATTATGGCAATATATGAAAGTAAAAAATATGCAAAACATACTTAAAGCTTAACAGCTTGGTTGTAGGTTTGAAAATTTCCATTTTCTTGCTCCATTCATGGGAATTTGTCAAGCTGCTGTACTCTCATATTAATGTCAACAATCTATACTGATTAAATTTTTGTCAGTGACAGTAAAATAATCAAGATACAGCTGCCTTATGATAACATTCATGGAGTGATAGAATATAAACAAAGCAGTATACACCAGTTCACAATGTCCCGGTTGGGCTAACAGAAATTCTCTAATACTCCAGCGATAAAAGGACAATGCCTTACATATTAACAAATGCACAGGTGGATGTGAAAATCCAATATACTGATCACAGCACAGCACTACAATGCTTCAAAACATCTGTAACCATTTACCTATCAACATGGTCCAACACCCCAGAAGATCTGAATCTTCAGCAACACCACTGTGGCAACCTGAAATCTCAAAAAGGCCTTCTTACAAAAATAAGTTGAAATGTTCGTTGAAAGACATGAATTTACTGTAAAAACAAGCCTAGTGCAGCGCTACATAGAACAGAGTGTTCTATGCTGAGAGTTCAGCATCAAAGTGGTATATAATAGTGCATATAGCAGATCAATGTTTTGCAGCTACTGCACCATCGCAAGCCTCAAAGTGTGCCATAAAACCCATTGCAGGAAGAAAAGATGCCTTCCAATGAAATAAAACTGACACATATGATGTACTTGTTATTAATCCTTCCAACGCTTTTTCTCACAGTGAAGAACCATGTGCCAAATTATACACAGGTCACAGAACAGAACTGTACTAAAGGCATGCCACCATATGACTAATGATACTCATATATGTACTCATTTGTATGAGTCCACACTCCTGTCAAAGTAAAGAGCCACATCTCTAATTTTGGAACGTTCTAGTAACTATTATAATAAAATACTGATAATAAGACTTATTTACAGTACAAAACAGTCTCTACTATCAACAAACTCAGCAATTTCAGATATTGGCAGTCAGTCACAACTGTCATTTAACATAGATATGCAATATCAAGATAGTTAAATGAAAATGTAAGTAACTGTGACATTTTACATCTGAGATGCAGATAGCACACTCCCACCTTACAGTTTACATCTGGGGGACACATAGCACACTCTCACCTTACAGTATACATCTAAGGTGCAGATACCACACTCTCACCTTACAGTATACATTTCATGTACAAATATGACACTCTCGCCTTACCATATATTTACACTTGAGCTACCGCTACCACACTCCTGCCTTACAGTATTCCTTAGGTACAGATACCACACTCCACCTTACAGTATATGTGGGAGTATCAAAAAGTTCCTGGAACTGAGACATAATCTGCATGGAAGAAGATATGAATAAAGCCTAACCTAATCATCCTCAAACTATTACCCTTCTGAACATACACACATGCTCCAATGGTCCTGCCATTGCAGCAAGCACCTCTGGAAATCCTCTTTTGGTATGGCTGTGAGATGTGCTGTTGTGTTCTGTCAAATTTCTTCTTTGGAAGCAAAATGACACCTTTCAGCCCAAAAAGCCCAAAGCTGCACGGAGTGAGACCTGATGAATATGGTGGCTGAGAATGGTTGGAAATTGAGACCTCACCAAAAACTGCTGCACTGTGAGTATGACGTGACAAAGCACATTGTCACACACACAAGATGCAATAACAACCCTTCATTCAGAATATTCTGAAATTATCCACATGAGATGACAATTTTGTATGCTATCTGTTCAATTGCCACACTCCAATCTGAAGTCATGACTGTGCAAACAGCCACATTTTCATCATTCTTTGATCTTGCTGAGCTATTGCTGTGTTCCTCGTATACACGCACCTGTCTGCCGTTTTTAAACTGGCTGTTATAGTCATACACAGCCCATGTTTTAAGTGCTTCATCTCCATAAACTGCAATATGGCTTACAAGAGTTTCTGCTGCTGATTTTCGTAGTTTGGAAAAGGCCTTGATGTTCAATGACTGTTTTAACTGATATATTGCACATAGCACTGGTGATACACACGTCTCAACCATTCTAATTTGCTCCAAAAACAGTGCACAGTCTATCCCTGTGAACTCCATCCCCCTCATTTTAATGGAAAGTGCAGTTATCTTGAAAGTCTGAACCCTGAAAACTTCCTGATTCTCCCACATACATCTGAGGTACAAACACACCACACCTGCCTTACAGTTTACATCTGAGATGCACATATAACACTCCTGTCTTACAGTCTGCATTGCATGGATGCCACTCCCCCCCCCCCCGCAATTTAGTTACTCTCATTAGCAATATTAACAACTGTTGACACAACTGACATGCTGGACACACTTTGATTACACACCTATGCACCTGTTCCACTTCATCACTGATTCCATCAATGTGACTGCAGATTTCATATCTTGCAAGTGCCACTAGATTGCTGCACAATGTTCCAAATGATGCCTGTATCTCAAAAAGATCTTCGTTTGTCCGTCAAAATAACTGAGAGTGCTTGTGCTGATCAGAATGACCAGCCATTGATGACTGGGTGTGGCCTAGTAGACTGCATCCCACTGCTGTTTTGTTCAGTTCTAACATGTTTTGTTGTCCCGAAAAGATAGTTATTTTATTCAAAAAAAGGTGTCAGTGCTTTTTTTAAAATCCTGTTATTCAAACAATGCATTTCTGCGAATGTTTGTTGTAAAACAGGAAGAACTGCTATGGAAACTTACAATTTGTTAAAACACACATATGGTTCATCCTAGCATTTGAGAAGTAGTTCACAATATTTGTATTAAAAAAAAAAGACTGTGGCTGTCATAAGAAGTCTGGAACCTGTATGAACTCAGCAGTCAGCAATTGAAAATGCAGGTAGCAGACTCCTCCAGAACTTTGGGAAATATCCAGCAGCCTGCACTGTGTCACATCACAGTCACTGCTGTGAAATGAGCCTCAAACCACACACAGTGTGCATTTCATCTGTATAAACTGTGGCTGTTGAAACATCTCACAGAAAGATCCAGACTGGCTAGCAGGAATGTGTGAACAGTTTCTTGATATGGTAACAGCAAAACTGTCCTTGTGTTTCATTAAATACTATTCCATGAAACAATATGAATGAGTGGACATACAGCACCATACATTCTTCACCTCAGCACTACATGGAGGTGAGTTGACAGCTTTGTGTCCTGGTTGCTTTACCACCACGAAAAGAGCTTCTAATACACATCAGACAGGAGGTTGGATGGTAAGAATAAGAATTTTTTAAGCAGTGCACTGTTTATGACAAGCAAGGAAAATACCAGGCAATAACTTGTTCACAATTTTTTAGTGCACTGCAAAACTTATGAGCTAGACATAAGTACATTTTTGTTCAAATAATGCAACCATAATCTGGTTTTATACAAGCTCTCCTACACCACTGCAAGAGAAATATTTTAAAATGTGCACACTGCCACAAGGAGCAAGGTGGGTACAATGACAAGCATTTTCTCCCTACTCTTTATATAACGGTATCATCATGTGAGTGCAGCTTCATAAACAAGAGTGGAGGTAGTACCCTATGATGAAATCAGTGACAAATTTGCAGACACCCAGGGCAAAAAATTACATAACTAGTTATATGTCATCATTACAGCAAGTATGTTTTCATGTAGTTGGTGTCAGATTTTACTCTTCATGCTAAGAACATAATTGTTTAACTGTACCCACTGCAAGCTCTTCCATATGTGTAAACTGATGACACATTTGTGGAAACACACTTACATATTCCTTACACACATGCCTCCACCCAAAGAAGACTTAAATTCATAATTATCAAGGGTCTGTTAATTGCATAGCAACTGATTTCACACTGTACAGCTCACTTCCAATGTACAAATATACTAATACTTATTACGAAAATCCACGGCAGTTATTGAGCTAAATTTGAAGACAATAATACTATTCTCATCAGACTTCCCTTTTCTATCACTCCATCTGCAGTACAAACATTTGCAGATATGGTGAAGTTGTTTGCACAGAGAGTATGTTTTTCATCATCAGACAGCTACTGCTTGTTACTGCAGAGTGGACGACACTGCTCTGCACAGCAACCAATGATGCCACCTGCTTTGCAGTGCTCAGCCTTACGATAAAGAATACTCCCTGTATTTGCATACATGTTACTCTTAACTATAGAAGCAGAAATTAATTCTACCATTTTACGTTATGTCATACTGCTACGCATTCTAATAATAAATTTGATCCCCTCTTGTTTGGCAGAGGTTATTAAACTCAAGACTAACTACAGGTACCTGTACAGAACAATTGTGCCTTCATTATATATTGTCATTTATAAGAAACCCACTCTTTAACAAATGTTCTGATAAATATGCCTATAGAAAAATGTAACGGGAAAAGAATGCCGAGAAACTTTTACTATCACTGCTCAATATATTCCAGTTGTAGTGTGGTACGTTGGTGTGGGTCCTTTTAAAACACAGGAACATTCTATATAATAGTAAACACCATTCCCTGAATGGACTGCACTGCAGAACCATAACACAAAATGGTACAAATATAAACTGGCATAACATTTATTACACTAACTTCTCATTTTATGACAAGAGATGACTTTTTTGACGTCATTCATTAAACAACTTCAAACTAAACAAAAAATCCCTATTATTAATAATATATATATATATTTCTTTATTTATTACTTACAATACACAGTAATCAATTTGAAAACAATGCTGTCTGACATTGATGAGTAATGAATTCACTCACTGGTAGAAGCTGACAGATCAGGCGTTTACTAGGTCACTTAAATGTGCTTTTAGAAGAGCAAAAATTCATTATTCATAATGAAAGTACATTAATATTTTAAACATGAATTCAAAGTATAACTGAAAGCTCATAAAATGAAGATGTGATGTACTTTAATGGCAGGGATGGTCAGAACTTTGAATTCAGCAGGGCCATGGGGTATGTACAACAGCAATCTGCTCCTGTGGCCTAGGTACTGTAATTATGCAATGGAAGCTACACAGAAATTGCAGTCACAGGACTCTGTGTACTAGTCACAGAACCACATCAATACAAACTATCACTGTTCATGTATGGCAGCATAAAAACTGTACAATGATTCCCACCAAAACTACTTACTACTGATATTTGAAAAGCCAGATTTTTAAAACTCAACAATCAGATTCATTCTTAACCTCAGCACCAGACGGAGGTGAGTGGTCAGCTTCATACCCCAGCCACTTTACACTTTACACCCAGGGTAAAGAGCTCCTGGCATCCTTTGAGTCAGAGGCTGGGTGGAACCCAGAACCGGACTGGATGTTTTGGTAAAGAGAAAAATATCTTGCTACTGTGGCATTTAAATCATGGTTCATCAGTCATTCAGTATGTGGCCTTGTCACTATACATTTCCCAATAAAGAATTTTTGATTTCTCATGCAGAACAGCTGCTTGCCATTCAGCATGCAGACGAAATTAAAACTGTCAGTAAGAAACAAATATGTTTTCAGCTAGAATGGAGTTATTTGTGTGGGCACATGAAGACCAACAACTGTGCTATTCGTGTATGTTCTAAGATCACACATTCATCTAGCAATATATTTATAGCATACACTAAACTAGTGGTACCCCATCAAAAATGTTCATGAAAATGATGCAGGTTTAGGTGCAGGCAAGAAAAGCAAACAATTAATACGTAATACATAGCATGGATTATACCACGATCTTATCTCCACCTTGTCAGTGGGATATTTAGCCAGGTGTGGGGGCTTACATATGCCAGTAGCAGCCCAGCTACTGGTAGGACAACCTATACTGGACGAGTTTTGAGCGAGACACTGTACAAAGAGAGATACTGTAGCCCTCCAGGTTGGGGAGTTGGACTTGGGGCACATATCCTCACCTCAGTAAGTGCAACTGCCTCAAAACCCCAGTAACAGAGATACCATGGCCTGAAAATGGGCCAGAATGCCACATGAGGAGGAGGAGGAGGAAACATAAAATGGGTTATGCGCAATTACGAGCACAACAAAAGACATACACCTTTAAGTTTTCATTGTGACAAAAAGTGATATGATCTTCTTGGACCACTACTTGTACCAGTTCTGAGATGACATTGGGAGACTTACTCTGTCACCAGCATCAAGAAATAATACCATTCACTAATGATGGAGACTGTCAGGCATCTGAGCAGACTTTATCACAATAAATGCATGTTTGCATGAAAATAATCAGTGAATTCTTGGTTTTAGGTGTATGGTTGGTATTTAGCGAGACTCCAACCTCTGAAAGGGGCCAAGAAATCAAGATTAAAATTATCAATTACAGAGCTACAAAAATCAGCAGCCTTTAAACTGCAAAATATCCTTTTAAATTTTCTACAATAATTATATAATTACTACTGGTGATACTAAACAAAATAAAATTAACAGATACTCATAGGCATATGCAAAGCAAAACAGGGAATTGGCTTGACAGCATTAACTAACAGCCTGATTTTGTCACCAGCAATGCTGCAAGTTTTCACTCTCTGAGAATTTGAGGAAAACCCATGTCTGCAGCTTTCTTGTACCTAAATATTAGTGGGAAACATGGCAAGCTGTTTTGAAATGATAACAGGAATACTGGTGAAACACTGGCATAAGTAAGGACCAACAATCAACTACAGCCTACCAAACAACCATGTTGTCATTGCATGGCAGTAGAGAGGCAAGCTTTCTAAAAATGGTAAATCTGACCCACTCCAAGGATGCTTGCACAAGGATATTCATTACAATACATACAGACAAATCAAATGCAAACCTTAAACAATTTTTTACTAGCTAATGTACTGCAATACAAGTCCAGTACAGCTTTGTCATTTTTCAACATGGTTCAAGATCCACTATACACCAATAGATGCATCTAAACCCATGTTGATGACTTGTGCCAACAGCTGCACACAGTAGGGCATTACATTTCACATCTTTTAAGGTTTTCATTTGACTTGCCTTTGCACAAACACACAGTATTATGATGCTCTGTCACATGTGCATATTGGGTACCTTACTGCACAGTAAATGTTGGGTTGAAGTGCACAACATGTGCTTAACAAAATCCAATTACACTTTACATATAGTGTACATAAAAATGAAAGAATTCTGCTTGTTGAGATGTGCGTTCTTCTGGGATATTACGTGGCATCATGTGGTAATTGTTTACCAATGTTTCGGACCCACCTTCAAGGGTCAAAAGTCAATAAACAATTACCACACAACACCACATAATATCCCAGAAGAGTGCGGATCTCATCAACATTCCGGCGGATGCCTGAAATCAACATTTCTGCTTCTTGTTTCTTTGTATCCTATCACGAACCCAACACAGAATTACCAAACATGTTAAGAAATTTACTGTGCACTCTTTCCAGTATGTACAATGGTCAAGGGTATTAAAAAAGATGTACAAGTATAAAAACAGAGCTTTGGGATGTGATATGGATCTTCATTCTCGATCTTCTTTCATTTGCGTGAGTAGGCCAATGCTTTCATACCTCAACTTGTGTGCTTGTCCTTCTTCAAAGTTTCAGCAGTAACCAGTATTATGTGAAGAATAGTTGCTTACACATTTGTTTCATGTACAGATATGTCTTTCTGCAGACAAAAAATAACTTCCACATTTTATCAAACACTTAATTCATTAATACGGAAATTATAATACACTGACATCATGTTGATTATAAATAGTTCACTGAATAGCTGTAGAGCAGAATAGAACAAATACAGGTGTCAAAAATTGTTAAAACTTTTCTTACGTTCCTGCTCAAGAAGGTAATTCTGACATGGAAATGTGACCGCACCCTTCTGTCAACGACCAAACCATCATTCTCACATATGCTCATCCAAAACATATATACATGCTTCCCAAGTGCAGTTGTTGGTAGCACAGACAGACATCCTTCTTCATCACTGACCGTCCTTGCAAGCTTAAGTACATGCAACTTGCTTAAACAAAACACTGCCGTAATATCAACAGGATTTGAGATCTACACTTACAGTAGTATAATATAATAATTTATGGGTTGTTCCTATTCTGAGTGAAGGCAAGCAATTAAAATCAAAAGGAAAAAATGCATGACTGTTTTGTAATGTACGAAATTTAGCACATATAAACAAATATTTGACCAAGTCAAAACCCTACACACTGCACGTAACTTCTGAAGCACAGCAGAACCCACATGAGAAATTCATACTGATAACAGGAGTATAAATACAGTAAAATCTGCAATATCTGCCACATCTGGGACCAAAGGTTTACCATTTAACTTGTCACTTGATATCCTGTCCTGTTTTCCATGCTGCACTTTCTATTCCGTTTTCATCACTATTTACATAACAAGGTGCATACATAATGTAAAAAAGACAGAACACCAATATCTAACCATATATATATATATAAAATGGGGCTCTTTGTCAATTTGGAGGTTAATACAGATTTCCAGATCATCCACTACCAGATATCACAGATTTTACTGTAATATATTCAGCAATTTTGTATTTACTTCTTTTCACCATTTTTTTTATCCATTTGAAATAATGTAACTGACAGCGTGAACAACTGAGGTTATATCTGAAAACTCTCAGATACTGGAAATTGTATGCTATTCAATATTTGGTACAAATACAGATCCCTTATTTATATAATTAATTAGAGTGGTTAAGTTTTTCCAGCCTCTTCATAAGATACAAACATTAATTTAAAAAACAGATGACTTAGGTTCTTTTCAGAACTTCTTCTTCAACACAAAGTTCTATAAACTTATATAACCTACAACCATGAGATACTAAATGATATTATACCAATGTATGTGTTGTAAAATTACAATGAAAAGCATTAACACTGTTCTTACTTAATAAAAGAAAATTACATGTGTTTATCTTATGTAAATTTAGAAAATACATACATGAATATTGTATTACTTACACACAGCAAAGGCAGTCCTTCCACCTTCTCCATGACTGAATTTTTCACCTGTCAAAGAACTTCAACTGACAAGACAAAACTCAACAAAATCACAGAGTATAAAAAAGGCAGCTGTCTGCAATGAACAGTGTACTTTCTTACTTATTCACAGCTTTGAAATGCCCTTTATTATACCTTTAGAGCAGTCAGTACCAACTGACTTAACACAAGGAATTTTGAATTTTCCGCACAGAGTGTATAGATGGGTTCCACATGGTTCTCAGAAAAAACACCAATAATTAGCTAAACAGCATTAACTGACAGTAGTGTTTTCTGTGAGGCAGCAACTGAATTTTTAAATACTAATTAGACAGATTTCAGTCTTCAAAGGATTAAATATAACAGAAAAATTTTAAAGTGTCCATCCTGCTGTGCACATACTATCAAATAACCACAAAATAAAGTCCATTCAGCACAACACACAGTGAAATTATTTATTTATTATTCACAGTACACGAAACATGTCATGTACTGTGAATAATAAATAAATTTGACTTTGTGTTATGCTGAATGGACTTTATTCTGTAGTTATTTGATAACAGAAAAAGACACCCACAACATGATTAGCTCTGCATCACTCATGAAGACACTGTATCTGCAGAACTATGTGCTCACCTTACCTACACAACACATGACAGAGCAAAATCTCCTGACCCTGGCACTTTTAATCTCTATATATGACAGCCTATCAACTGCAATATGACCACACACATGCCAAACCATGCATCCACTGAGATGACAGATGTAATGAATCATTCTCCCAAAAACACATTTGTATTGTACATGGATTATAATGAGCACAAAAAGCAACAAAACCACAATTTACACATTAGGTCTTCCAATGTAGACTGTGGACAAACGTAGTACATGTAGTGATGCCATCTTCCATTAGCTGCTACCACCACAATGTATTAATCTTAGTAAAAAGTGTAGATGTAGCAAAACCTGTGGATATTTGTCACTGCACAATCAACAATCTTTCATACAACATTACAATACTTCAACAGATATTATTACAATATTTAACATCCAGTCATTTTTTGCTATGCTTATTGCATGGAACAAGCTTCCTTCTTGCTTGACACTATGGTTTTAGATGCATCTTGCAATATTCCCCATTTATGCACATACACTGCACAACACAGTAAAAATCAAAACTAAGTGCAGATAAACAATATATTACCAGATGCCTGTATAGATGCGAAATGCAGCTGGGCTTATCGTTTTTAACTGAAAAAGTTTGATGTCATCTGAGCAGAGAAAATTCAGTTGGTAAAATGAAGAGTTAATGAAACAAGAGTGTAGTACAATCAGTCTAATACAGCGATTATTATAACGTAACAATTTAGTGTATCATATTTTTGCATAATTGTCTTTATTAAAATCATACCAACAACTTTATAAACAAATTTCCAAAACAGTACAGTCATGACACACTGTTCCGCAAAACATGCCTAAGACTGTATTAGAACAGAAAAACTGTTACAGCTCACAGCCATTTTGACAGATGTACATTTTACTGAAATCCACAAACCACACACACTCATTACCTGTAGGGCACACTGACAGACAATGCACATCGTTTCTCCTCAACTATATCAACAGTGTCCACTCGGGCTGATATCATTCACTATTAACTTGCAAATTTAAATGCCAATCTATGAACTTATGTTAAGGACAATACAAGTTAACTCATTCAGGAAACATATCAAATTGCAAAGTAATAAATATGACACACCTGCAGTGTTTGAAACAACCATCAATCTTTTTACCATATCTAAAATATACTCAATTTCCAGTACAGTGTGTAAATTATGATTCCCTCATACATTATCAGTGAAGATAATATTTCTAAAGAGAAGTTTGAATTTAATATATGTGGTATATCTGGTTAATTCTTTCATGTAGAAAGTCAACTACAGGTGACATGCAGTATGCAGCTAAAAGGCCAGAGTCTCCCGAAGAAATCACCAAGAACAAGCAAAGTTATGGCTGCCATTTAAATTCCCATCTTTTTCAGAGTATCCCAAAATTTAATTCTGGCATGGAAGGAGTTAAGGAATATATAGTGAAATTCTGATACTGAAGTTTGCATCATTGATAATATGTGGTGTAGGGAGCAGGCAAGTACATGCAGAGGGTTAAATGGGACCAGAAAAATGCCACTTAACCTTTTAAAGCCTGGCGGTAACTTTACGTACGACCAGGTTTAACATTAAAAAATTCTATGTGGTGCCCACATTGCGTTTATGTGTTTTGTACGGATCTCAGAACAAACAGCAACTTTTACCTTATAAAACATTAAGAGACTGGTGTTTATAACCAAAGTGGAGAGTGTTTACAGCGCGGCACGCACTGAGTCCTTATATAAAACAGATACGCTTCGTCTTTAAAGGGTTAAAGCAAACTGTCTTTAAGCAAGGAATTTCCACCCTATAATAAACAATGTAAATATGAATTAATGAAAACTAGGTTCTTGTGTATACTACTTTTCACAACTAGATCACATGCAAGGGCTTTTATCAAGAGCAAATGAGCAGTGAAAATGGCAGATACATATATGACCGAAATCATTTCTGGTGGAAAATTCACATCCTCAGACATTATCCCCAGAAGCACATGGAACTTTTATATGTAATACGTAAAAAATATGACCCTGTGTGGGCGGGAAAATACTAGTGACTCATGAACAGAAACTCCTTGCACAGGTTTTGAAATCTGAGGTTTTCACTGTGAAGACTCAGACTATGGTCTTTCAGGTTATGACACTGGTCCAGTAGCTGATAACAATATCTGTAGGAACCTGATGTCTCTGTAACCCAGAAGACAATGATCTAAGTAATTATGTATTTTGACTGAAAATGGAACACCTCAGAATAAGAACTGTGGCTTTAGTTTAAAACAAGAAAATTAATGGAAGAGCACATAGAGTGAAAATGCCTTTTTGTGAGATGCGGATCTCTCTTCCCACACAACTTATAACTATAATTGGTCAGCACCACTACAGCAGTGTCATGATTCTGACAAGTCAATGTCATCAGTTGACCCAAATCCACAATATCATTCCACCAATTCAGCCAATCAACTGCAGATATAAATTTCATATTTTTGATCTGGCAGACTCAAAATACATATTTTATTAACCAACACTGCAGCCGGTGGAAGAGTCATGACCTGTGGTATAGACAAGCTCTATGATATTACTTTCCAATGTCTGGTGTCCACCACAAATTCAGTAAAACATTACAAGCCTATACATACTATCTATGACATATCAGAAATCAAGTGTAACTAAACTATTATCCAATAATTTGACTTTGCTACTGGTGTATCTAAAACTTCAACTGTACACTATAATTCTTAGACAATGGTGTAACATGCAAGATATCACTGATGTGTATTTGGACTTTTTCCATAGTCACTGATTACACAAACATGACATTTAGAAAGCAGTCTGCTTTTGAAACATCATGTTTGTGTAATCAGTTACAATGGAAAAAGTCCATATGCACATCAGTCATCTCTCACTAAAACTTCAACTTGTGTAAACTGAACTGAACTGTATGTGTGGGCAATCAACAAGAACTGTGTATAATAAGTTACTTAAATTACAACCTGAAGTTCAGTAAATACCTATTCACTTCATGATGGTGTTGTTATTTTGACAACTTGCCAGATTATTTCACTGTGGTTTGCTCTGTGTGCTCCTGTACCCCATACATGCAGCTGGTTGCACCCCACTCCTGAGCTAACCCAGGCACCCATCAAAAAAACCAGCATCATCTTCATTCTACCTGTCCTTGTGAATGTTATCCAACAGATAAAGAGGAAGTAAAGTTTTCCCCATACATGCCATGAAGGCACGTATGAGAGTAGTGGCATAACTTAACTCACTCATTCTTAACCTCAGCACTAGATGGAGATGAGTCGTCAACTTCACACCCTGGATGCTTTGCCCTCAGGAAAGAACCCTGGCACCCATTGAATGTGACACTGGGTGGACCCCAGAGCCAGTCTGAATGTTTTGTAGACGAGAAAAATTACTTGACCCTACCAGGATTCAAACCCTGGATTGTGCATCCTATAGCCTAGTCACTATACTGACTATGCTATTGTGCCTCCCTTATCCAGAAGACAAATCAACACAAATTTGTAAGTTAATTAGTTGCACCTCACCTCAGAATGCAACTCCAAATATCAGGATGGTGACATATATAAATACACAAGATGCGCCCACAAACTGGTGTGTGCTGTACAGAACAAGAGCAGCAACTAATGGTATACGCATAACTTGGCTAATAACAGTTGAGGGGATTGACTGTGGCTCTTAGGAACTTCTCGAAGTAGTCAAGTTAGAGTAACGGGGAAGATTGGTTTGAAGCAGTCCTTAATATACACACACCCCTTTCGCCCACTCTTACCCCAATTTTTTTTGTTTGTCCCTCTTCAACTCAGTAGCCAAAAAAAAAAATCTTAAGTAGAAAAAATATTGGGAGAGACTTTCCCCACTCCCCCTCCCAATACGCCCATGACTAAGGTGAAAGGACAGTCACACACTACACTGGAAGATCATTCATATAATGTCCTAACAGGGACTACCATAACAACATCCTGCTGCATGTTTAAAAATGCGACCACTGTAATTATCAGGAACTGCTCCTAATGACTTTTACTTCTAACACTGCAGACACCTCCATACAACCAAGTTAAAGCTTAACACAGTTATGTTAAGGATATTATTTCAAATTTGCTTTCCAAATTATGAACCCTTTTGCTCCAGTACCACAGGCTGATTTTGTTACTGGTGCTTCATTCAAAATACCATAACCATCCCCCGCTGGACAGTAATACGCCACATCAAGACAAAATTTCTCTTTCAGAATGCAATTTTCAGCAGTAGTTTCTTTGTCACTAAACAGCACATGTACCCATCTGCTGTAATTCCTTAAACATATGTAGACCTTTTTCCACTTATTTCTTTACAGTGAAATATGGCAAACAGCTAGTATAATGTAAAAGACAGCTTGACTGGCAAGTTAAGCCAGAAGCATTTTGCTGTGAGTGAACTTACAAAAGCTTGTTATCGCAGAAGGATATAAGACCTGGATAAACCTATCCAATTCCATCACGTCTGATGAAACAGAATTTAAAGTGATATGTTTCATGAATAACACAGCAACTGATGCTTGCTTAGGAATGTTCAAACAGGGAATGTTTAACTCCGCTGAGTTACAACCAACTGCTTCTTGCAACCTGATTGTGCATATTAACTAAAAAATAAAAAAAGGATTACATATGAAAAAAATTCTGAGAAATTCTGAACATAAAACCAGGAAGAGAGACTTGGCTTATAGTTTGTTGTTACCATGGGATATTCAAAATCCATTCATGTGTAGGATGATCCATACAACATTGCACATCTCAGTACTGCTGACACACAAATCCACGCTGACTTCAACAACTTAAAGCAATAGTTTACATGAAGATGTGGGTGTCCTCACTTGTGTCTTGTGGCCTGAATGGCACGGCATATCTCAATCCATGGATGTCTGCTGCTATAGGAGGCACAGAAAATGCATACCTCTGGTGAAGTACTAGCACGAGTGGGAGATGTTGGTGCTGGTGGGCAACGAGAAGGATTTGGCAATTTTGGTGATACTGTTGAGGAAGACAGGGTGCACTGAAGCAGGGAGAGTCAGTCAGCCAGTAAACCCTGTGATATACTAAGCAGCTGTTCCTTGAGCATACGAAATGATGGGCGGTCCTCAGGACAATGGTTCCAGCAGTTTTTCATTACCTGCAAAATTTAATGTGTGTTACTCCGCTACACAACAGAAGTCGGAAAATTGGTACAAAGCTGTAACCCTTGCAGTGCAGTATTCCTACACTGACCATGTACCAGCACACTAATACATGACTCAGTGTTTCATAGCACACCAAATAACATATTACTGCAAAGTGTGTCAGTTAATTATATAGTACAGCCTAAACATTTATGATCCTTTACATAACAACTAAAACAATCTTAATGACAAAAACACTAATCACCAACAAAATGCACAAAGAGCTTTATCATCAATTGTAACACACTCCTACATGTTTCAACCCTGCTGGGTCACCTTCAGGGAGGACTTTTGTTACCGTTACACTAAGGTTGCACTTTATAGTTGAGTGAGAATGTGCTTTTGACTGCGTACTGCGTTGTTTTTGGAGGCAGGGCAGTGCAGTGCAGGCCGGGACCGCAGAGAGTTCATGCCTCCGAAAACAACGCAGTACACAGTCAAAAGCACATTCTCACTCCACTATAAAGTGCAACCTTAGTGTAACGATAACAAAAGTCCTCCCTGAAGGTGACCCAACAGGGTCGAAACATGTAGGAGTGTGTTACAATTGATGATAAAGCGCTTTGTGCATTTTGTTGGTGATTAGTATTTTTGTATAATATAGTGCACAGACATGGAACACATTAAATCTTAATGACATTTTAACCTAACGGCATGGAGCACAGCCCTTCTTCAGAAGCTAGCAGTTCTTCATCTACTCAAGAAATTCATCATATTTCATGCAACCTTAAGGTTCACTGCTGTGTTCACAAAATCATGACAATGCTCCAAATGAATTATATACATATGATACACAAATAAAACAATATTATGAAATATGGTTACAAATTAGCTATGAACAAGGCAGGCAAATGTACACATAAATGTAACAATAAGGTGCATTCATGTAACCACCATTGCTGTGGAAAAGCAATAAGTTTTACATATTCTCAGTGTGTGTTTGTAGCCTTAGTTATCCAGCATGCAATGTACATCTGCCATACAATACTGTCATTTGTGGCCTGCCTGGCTCTATTATATTTTTCCATGTTATCTCATAAATCGCAAAAATTTTGGAAAAACGTTATTGAACATAAAATGTGTGTTTTGATTTCCTACACAACTTTTGTCTGAAACATTTCTCATTCTACGAATTCAGTGAGACACTATGTTAAATGTTCATATGTCTTCATGTAAAGTACATGTGTCCACAAATTCCTGCATCTGTAAAGAAGAGTGACCAGAAGCAATTTTGCTGCGCAGAAACCATTCACCACTATACCACATCGCAGGATATTTTTTCTACACATCTTCCTGTTACAGCACAACTACATGTGCACAAATTCTTACTTAACATTTGCCCCCATAAAACTGAATTCCTAAAGTACAATGCCATAAATGTTGAAAAACACAATCAAAAGCCTCTCCACATTGGAATAAACTTGTCTAGCCTTCTTCAGTTGCAGCACTGGTAGCCTCCTGCACTGTGAATATTGTTTCTTTGTTCACAAACCTATGCTTTGTCACCTCTGGAGGGTTACCTTAGAATGGAATTTGTGTACTTTTGAAGTACTTCCTGAAGGTCCTAATATACATCAACCCAATTCATCAATAAGTCAATTAGCAGACAATGCATGAATTTGATGCTGCTCCATTGTGTGTTCAGACTTTACATGGAAATTCTTTGGCATATCAAAATCAGAGTCCCATCTTGCAAGGCACCTCACAGACAGTGAGGCACACATATATATATGTGAGTGTCCCTAATTTGTATCACATTTTAATCCATCTTATGTGTGGACAGAGGCTTTAAATGTTAACTATCTTTAAGATTTAAGAGAAGCTACTTCACTTCTGAATAAATAAATTAATTAATTAATAAATAAATAAATTAATTAATTAATAAAAACACTTAAGTTCCCCTTAAAAGCAAATATTAATATGTTTAGTTTCCCATAACTTTTTTCACAACAAAAATTGCAGATGGCACTACATACAAGTCTACTTCACTGTGTATTCCTTCTGAATAACACCTCCTATAATTTTGAAATTAAGGACAAACAATTCGGCAGACTGTATTACACAATCATCGAGCACGCAAGTATTTCCTCACATGTTTCTTAAGATATCACACAAAAACTACGAAGATAACAGCGCTTCCATACAAATACACAGACAAGAAAATGCATAAATCAGGTTTTCAGTTATGAAGGGAGACATACCCATCTATAACAACTGTTTACCTCATAAACTTCTTTGAAACAAGCTTTGGGCCTCTCTAGAACAATGCCTCTCTGAACCCGTTCCACAACCTCAGTGTTCTTCAGTCTTCCATAGGGCATTTTCCCACAAGTAAACACTTCCCACATCAGCACACCTGAACAAAACAATCAACAAATAGAAATGTCTGCCTAGCCTCCTGATCTGTATTAAACTGTTAGATGACTAGGTCCATGTACAGACATAATCAGCAAATGCTGTGGTCGAGTGACCTAGAAGTAATTCACAATACCCAAATTACACCTGACTACACTGGTTTCTTTATACAAATCATCTTTATGAACAACTGATGTTACAATTTATATAACAGTATGAGGTCATCAATGATGTAAATAACCGTGGTACATCCTATATCAACAACTACCAAATGACAACATACTATACAATGATAGCTACTGGTGACTATGCCATTCCATTGCATTACACTGAATCATTCTAGAGCAGTGGTTCTCTGCCAACATTCCATGAGCTTTTGCCAAGTGTACCATGGGGCTCTGTATAGAAGAATAACACAGTTAAGTCGCTGCTTATTTAATTTAAAATTTTTTGTAATTTTTTGGTTAATAGTGATTTCCAGATAATCCAATACTGGACATCACAGACTTTACTGTATTTACTTAAGCTTTTTAAACTGGTAGCTGTATCAAAACATCTTTCTGATTAACAATAATTTTATATTTTACACAGGCAATGACAATATTTAGAAACAGATGTGTTATTAATACAAATTTCAGTTCTGTATTCTAATGCTAGTGTACCATAAGAAAAAGGGATAAACATTCCAAATATGCCATGGCTACCAAAAGGTTCAGAACCACTGATCTAGAGTACACATGTGACTTTAAATCAAAACAAACAACAAACTGATCAGAAAGAAAAGGAACCATCAATGCATGAAAATGTCCTTGATATTCAGATCACGGTTCTTGTGGTTAGACTCGGGCTCTTCTGACTGTAACTGGCTGGGTTCAACTCCACGACTTGTGGCAAACAAAGCAGCAAACGGCCAGACATCTCAGAGTCCTTCACATTCTACCCCACAAACGTCTGTCCATGAATAGGATGAACCCAATTGGTCAGCATAATGCTACAGCCTCAGTCCTCGCTTACAGGCTTCAACTTTTATTTGCTCTGCCTCTCTTTCATTGCAACAGCAAAATATACATTTGGACAAGTTTGTTCGCATTACAGATGACAGATTATTTTCAATATATTATTGAGGCTATTTATTGTTACATGATTTACAAACAAATAAAACAAGCTAATTGACAGGGGGTGGGAGAACTAAAAAAAATTTACTCCAGCATTGTTCTAGCCACTGATATGTATGCGATTCACAGGACAATCAAGCCCTAACCTAGTTTCTTTAGTGAAAGATCACTGGAGTATCACTAAGAACAGCACATTCACATAGAATTCAGCTGTTCAGTTCTTACCATAGGCCCAAACATCGGACTTGGAGGAGAAACGTGTATAGTTTAGGACTTCGGGTGGAGCCCATTTGATAGGAAATTTTGTTCCTCCAGAACTCGTGTACTGGTCATCCAAAACGTACCTGTAACAAGCATGGGACACTGGTCATCCAAAATGTACCTGGAACAAGCATGAGACTTGACACAGTGAAAACAAAAAGCTGGAAAGGAAATTTAAACGGGATAGAAGTCGCTTCACCTTTCTTAGCATTAGGACAGCATAAACAGCTTATTTAAGAGATGTGAGTGTTTGACATTTCCACCATTACGTTATGGTTCAAGATGAACACTGAAAACCTGAACAAATTTGCCAAATAATTAGTATGTTATGTTACTTTAAAGGAAAGATATGCACACCAACAACACTAAAAATGTGAAGTAAACACAAAGATTTAAGTTTTCCCAAATGTTAGTGTGTTGACAGGTAAATAGTAACTCATGTTTGGAAGGCACTGTGAACCTTTGAAATGTCAGTGACTATTTACCAGTCAACAGAGTGTTACATCCCAGAAGACTTCCACCTTCAGCAGCACCACTGTGAGAACCTCACTCTTCAGTACACTATGCACTATGTTATGCTAATTTAAAAATATCTCATGTACTGTGATTTGCTACAAAACAGCAGCTGTTGCAAGCAGGGAGTCACCAAGCCACCTGGACATTGACATGTTAAGGTTTAAGATTTAAACCCTAAAATTTAAAAATTTTACTACAAAAATCAATCTTAAATATGGTTCAGCCCCTTGTCTTTCTCTGGATTCAAAGGTTATTAACTTCTAGCTTCCACATTGGGCAGTAATAACACAGGTCCAGCTTGGAAAACTATATGGCTTCAGGCATATCAGACATTTTCAGTACGAGTACTACCACTAAGTTTCCAGGATGTTACAAACTTTTCAGCATGACAGAAAATGCCAGTATTATACACATTTGTGTGAAGTAACTAATTCCATAAAGAAGTTGCCTTCTTGAGAAGCTGACAGTCTCTAGCTAGTCAAGATATTTCCCAATATTTTCACAAATCGACCAACAGACTCTATCCTGAAGGACTATAAATAACACACACAAATCCATACACTTATGATAAAACATGACCAACCTTGCAAGCCCAAAATCAGCAACTTTCACAACATTTTCTGAGCCAACCAAGCAATTACGAGCAGCCAAATCTCGATGAATGTAGTTGTGCCTCTCCAAGTACGCCATTCCTTTACAAATCTGAGGATCACAAACAATCCAGATACATCCACTGCTAACAATAACTTTCATTTAGAATGATTCCTTAGCATAGACCAGCTGCATAACTTAAATGTGGATGTGCATCTCAAACCACATTAGTGACACAACAGTTACCTTTACTAACACTTTTAACACACTGTGTCCTAATACTTAACCACCCCAACTCATGTTAACAATAGAAAGGCCAAACAGTTATCCCAGCACACTGACCCCCTGAGTTCCTTGTAGTTTATTTAACGAAAATGTCTGTAACTAAAACTGTATAGCATCAGATTCATGGAGGATAGTAAATAATGGATTGGAAAGGGTGTGGAAGCAACTGCAGCTTAATTAGACATAACTCAGACACTTGTCTGGAGCGAATTAAGGGCACCCACTAAAGCCTTAGTGATGATGGCTGGTGTCACGGCTAAAACAAACCAAACAGCTCTCTAACAAAGTCGTAAGTGTCAGTGCTTGAGCCAATTCACTCAGTCTGAGTCACTTCTATCACCGAAATATAGGTGCATCACACCGTTATGAACTGATATCCAGCTAAGATGGGACAGCATGTGATGTTACACTTCCTGTTCTCAGTGTGCTTTAAACCACTGTTCCTCTAGAACTTTCACAAGTTCGATACATTGACTCATACCATTTTTTACTTTCCACAAATGACAATGTCCTCTGTATTGGAATATAAAACCACACACAAAATTCTCTCGAATACTCAACAATTATTATGAACAACAGTAGGTCTATGGATAAGGCAGCATATGACTTCTACACCAAGTGTTGTACATACAGCCTAATTCAGTGCACATTTTTCTGTGCTTACCTTTCCCCACCTCTAGAAAAAGATAAAACATTGTTTTTGTGAGGAATGAAAGGTTCCTGCCAGCAATCACAACTCTACATCCTTCCTGCTGGCCAGTAACATCATTATTCCACCCAAATATCTCCACCTCAGAAAAGAACTTCGCTAGTGGGGAGAACTGGAGGAATTAACTACATTTATTCTTTTAATGTACTAATCTGTTATTCCAAATATTCTGGGATCAATACCAAGAATCACCACTAATTTTAAAGCAAATTCATACGATACAACAAGTCACCTGAAGGCACAAGTATGACCAACTTCTCACACACTGTTTACATCAAACATATTTACATATGCAGCATGATTTCTTACGTTAAACAGATACCAAGTTTACAGAACAAGAACTGATGTAAATACACTTGGGACATTATTGCTGTGCATACTGAAGTATATGATTACTTCATGACATGAATATTAGGTAAGCGTGACCCTCACCTGTATACATATGTCAAGAAGCATGCCCACATTTCCTCCTAGTGTTGCTTCGTGTCGACGAAGGTAGTTTAGTAAAGAACCATGGCGCATATATTCAGTCACAATGTAGATAGGTCGATGTTGGCTGCATACTCCATACAGCTGGACTAGGTTCTGGTGCTGAAGTTTACTGTAACATTGCATATACCACAGGAAATTTCACATTCAGTGAAAAATTCACATTTCAGGAAGGAATGGGATGAACACCCACCATTTTGGTCATTGTATTTAATGTAAATGTACAACCAGTTTAAATACTACTCCAAGCATTTGATGAAGTTTTTATAAGATAAACACAAATATTAATCTCAATAATCCTAAGACATATTATACAAAAAAGGATGCATTTTAATTTCCTCTGTGTTTCATGTCTCTTATAAACTGCTCAACTTACTCTTCCTCTCTGGAATTTAAAACAATGACTAATTCACACCAACATTAAGGGGGCAGTCTGACTTTCTGCAACAAACTACTGAGCTTACGTCATAACTTTGGCTTCCTCTATGAAGTCATCTTCGGACATTGTGCCCTCCTTCATCATCTTGACTGCAACATCTATGGAACCACGCCATTTTCCTCTTCGAACTACACCAAACTGACCAGAGCCGAGCTCTTCCAGTAAGGTAAGTTCTTGATGATTTATCTCCCACTTATCTGAAACACATAACATCATGCACATAGAAAAGTGACACCTGAAATAATAATTCATTTAAAAAAAATCATAATGCATACTTCAATGAATATCATGACATATGGTGGTCACATTACACTTGAACACTATCTGGGAATTCCTTGGGTTGGAGAAAATCCTAAGAAGTTAGCACAGTCCACAACCGGCATGTTTCACATGCACAAATTCATGAAATAGGCTGTTATAAAATCATCATTACCTTGAAAATAACACTCAACCAAAAGCACTTTTGGGATACAGGAGATTAAATTGTACAAGAAATATCAACATTAGTGAGAAATGGAAGAATACCAAACATACTCCACGGTATATAAAAGCGAATGAAAAACTGAAAACACCCTGAAAGATAAAGCATAAAAAGGAAATCATACCTTGCCTTGCTAAATTACTGCCACAGAAGCAAAACTAGATGCTGACGTGAAGAGAATCAAATTGACAGTTAAAGGGATCCTATAAATAAATGTCACCACTTGCCACAGGAAGCTACTCTAAATCCATCTAAATATGCAGGCAAGTGGATTTTGTGAAGTAGCTAAGAGACAAAAATAAATGTTTAATTAATTTATACAAACCATGGCTGAGCCCTGCTGTTGGAGGAACAGGCCGATCACATGGGCTAGTCTTCAGTCTTGAAGCTAAACCTCCACTATTGTGCTTATGATAATTCACTAAACCTGGGATGGATGCACAACAGTGTTTCTCCGAAAGGAAAAATTCACCCATGGAATTCTGCTTGATGTGGTAATGTTTAACATGTGGATGAGGACTGAAAGAAAGAAAAACGCTTTACTTACACAAACAATAGTTGGAAATTGCTTCTATGTATTCCAGGGGGTGATAACGACACCTTAATCTGCATTTCAAGCCTTAGGCCAATTTTACGGTCACTGTATTTACTGCACATACATGTGTTTGCACCTTCACTCATAAAAACCAGAATTAAAGAGACAAAACAATTACCAATATTTAATAAGTTTCAAGGGCTACAACAACAAAATAATTATATAAATAAAGAGAAACATGTCACACTTTTTCTACATTTTAAATATGAGGACCCTTAATTAGTCAACAGTCATGTGGCCAGAAATTTCTGCACAAAAAAATCAAAGTGACAAGCAGAAACGGTGTTATGGTGCAGAAACCAATCTACAGTGCACTATTTGTCTTGATGTTTCTGTCACACTACTACAGATTCTATCAATGTTGAAAAATAAAAGCCTCAACATTCAATATTTTCAAGACCAGTCATTCCATTTTTGAACTGGAAAAATCATACAAAATTTTTTGAGAAAAAAAAAAACCTCACACACAGCACACACTACACCATAATGTGTCACTTCTGAATGACACAGCCTGCAATTGTGACATTAAGAGAAAATGATTGTGCATTCTGTAGTCAAATTATCATGTAACAGAGGCACTCCATACTAACCAGCATGCCGTCTTTCAGCCAATCTGAAAACTTCAGATCAGAGCTCATAACATGGAAATAGCTCTGACAGGAAACAGTAATGAAAAGAATAGAAGAGAACAGAAAGATGAATGTTAGAAATCTGTTCTACAGAAATTTATACATGTTTGGTACTACGAGTAGTCCCGTAACACATAACAGCCACAGGCTACTGAAACACATCGCACAACTCCTCTCCACTTCACTTACAGCCTCCAGCTCCAGGGTATACATGAGTCACTGAAGTTGCTTCCAGAACAAGTTCATGGACTTAACAAGTATTCAGCATTACTGCTTAAACCTCAGAACCACTTTCCATGCTATTACAGTTTACAACATTATACATTACACTAACCATAACTGAAAAATTCAAAATTGGAAGCAAGACATTTAATGACCTAACTCAAGTAATGCCAATAAATTTGTTACCCACACTTTAGTGTAAAGAGAGAGTGTATAGAGACCCTTTGTCGAAGAATTGCGTACTACAAAACAGCCTTCCTTATCCTCCTGCTTCAGCAAGGATTCAGCTCTTTGGCGAGACATATCACCAACATACCACCTGAAAAACAAAATAAATCATCCACCTTACGCACACCTTCAGAAGTAACAGACCCCAAAACTGCATTTCTACCACAAATATTTTTCAGATTTCACTGTAGAAAATTTGGAGAATATGACAATAATCATAGCAGCAGGAACAGTAACATTAGTAGCCGTAGCAGCAGTAGCAACAATAATAATATTAATACATCATTCAAAAGAAGAAGAAATAAAAGAATAAAAGGACATGTCACTGCTTGTTACTTACTCATATTTCTGCAACCCCAGCAGCTCTTTCTCTTTTACATAATTGCTAGGGATGTAACCTACGCAGCTGCAGAAATAAAACATGAACAACAATCAGAACAATGATACAGAAAGTCACTTACAAAAATAATGAATGCCTAACACAATGCACCAGTGGGGGTTCATACTAACATAGGGCACAAAAATAAGTATAGGAGAGATCAAAGTCTTCTGATATGTTACATGATTTTGAAGGCCTTCTAGACCTTTAAGGTGGAAGGGGTATTTCTTCTGAAATGTCAACATGGCATAATAATCCAGGAGACTTGAATCTTCATAATCACTGCTGCAAGAGCCTCAGATCTCGCAAGTACAAAGAACTTTGGTTACCTACACTGTTTCTTGGTAAGGCATATTCAGCATTTAGGGGAAAAGGCTCTCTTAAAGCTACTGCAGTAGCAAAGATGATCAGTCAGGCATGTATGACTACATTGGGAATTGTGTAGATAACTGACTAAACACGATGCTCAGGGAGGAAACAAAAAGTCAGAAAAACCACCTGGGTTTCACCCAGAGAAGGAAGGCATTTTCATACTATTAAAAATCTGGTAAAAGCAAATCCAGAATTCTAAAAAAAAAAAAAAAAAAGTTGTGTAAAAAAGGCATGTCTACTAATATTATGGTATAACAGTATAAGTGGGGTTAAGAATGTTGATAATCTGTTACTTTCTGAATATGAGCCCAGATAACTACTAATGTATGCACTTAATCTACTATCCTCAGTGCAAGTGTTGATTCAGGACAGTTGTTCTACAGATTTCAAGTTGAAGTACAGGTACTAAGAACTTCATAACTACAGGCACCACCACAGACTAACAACAACATGATGAGGATTCCTAAATTGTACTTTCTGATGCAGTCTGGGAAATACTGGATATGAAGAAGCAGAATCATTTGAGCACACCAGTAACTCACCCTTGTTCATCCTTCACTTTCCACCAATGTTCCTGCGAATCATCAAGCACTTCATATTCTGCACCCTATAAGAAATAATCAATTATGCCTCTTCTCCTTACTGCACCATTGCAAATGAGTGGAAAGAAGTGATTCTCTTCAATAAAAGTTAAAAAGTTAGCAGGGTATCAGTAATGAACCACTCTTCATAATGTAAGAAGAACCTGCATCTTAACAGCATTCATACACCAGCTTGAAAAAATCTAGGTTTGCAACCCAGCCAGAAAACCACCCTTTCACAGTATAACACTAAAAACAAAGTACTTAGATCATCTTACGGAAGAAAGTTGTCTCAATTTATAACTTCAATAATGGTCACACTGCCAGAAAATCATATAAACCATGCATAAAAATGAAGGATTTGGCATGAAAGGCATGAAAACTGACACACCAGAAGCAAAAACTGAAAATTCGACAGCACTGGACACAATTCTAGGCCAGTTCCATCTAGCTCTCATTTTCATAAACTATTGTCCTAAGATGCATTTTAATGTTATGCTGTCTCCTTGGTCTTCCATGTCTCCACTGTCCAAGAAGTTTCCCCACTTGCACACTCAGTGCATTCCTCATCTTACCCCTACCTTGCTCCATGTCCAGTCCACAGCAGCAGCCTACAGTCAATAATTAGTGAACAAAAAAAGCTGTTCCATGTACTACTATGGCAGCGAGTATTTGGTAAGACAGGCCATCTGTAGAACTGAAACTGTTAACGGACCTTCAGAGCATATCCACCTTTCAAAAAGCACAAAGTCAACAAAAGTTCGTTGGATTGTCAAATATTATGCTGCCATCTCATAACAATCAACTCATCAATTTACTGTTTGTTCTTTTACCAATACTCACCTTCTCAAGAGACAGATCACCCCCTTCAATTGCTTTAAAGGGGTACAAAGCCACAACCACCTTTGGCCTGATCATCACTTTCTCCTGTAACACATTCAGTTAAAACGCAACTGTTTATTTTAGCATCATATTATATATATATTGCCTTTTCACTGTTTCCATCACATAAAATTACTACATGAAAATTAGTTTACATAACACATCCGTCATATATTTCAGCAGCAGCTGCCATCATCACATGACTTCCTCAGTGGGTTCCACTGACTTACGTGATTTTCATTTGAATGAATTTTTCTTTAACTGTTTGAGATACACATATGTGTGTGTGTGTGTGTGTGTGTGTGTGTGTGTGTGTGTGTGTGTGTATGGGATCTTTCTAGAATATTCATACATATGTTCCTCTTCTAACACTCTGTAGCATTTCTAATGCACTGCTAACACAGTAGCCTTTAGAAATATCTTCACCTGATGATGGCAGCTGCTGTCAAACAAACTGAGAATTTGTGATGACCAGCAACATCCATGTAATAGCTATACCTGATGGAATATTTAATAAAATGTGAGAATGCTATCAGCAGCATCATGTTATAATTAACTAAATGTAGTTCTTTCTTACATATTACTGAGCAACCTACGAGCCTACATGGAGTCAATAATCCAAAACATTAAACACTCACATAAAACTGAAAAAGAAAGCATTTCTACAATGACACTCAAAGCTTTAATTATACTTGCATTATATTAATATATCCCACCAATGCTTAAGATGGGTTTTCTCCCAAGCATAAAATGGTCAGTGAGTGAAAGGGACTACTCGCCTTAATCAGTCACATGGGTTAAGAATGCAAGAAGCTTTATTCAAGCCTTCCATGCACCTTCATTGCATGATATTATGCACAGGATACCTTTACATTTGCATTACACTACCTTACATTAAACCATACACTGTTATGGACGCATATGCAATTAAGACTGTCAACTGTTCTGATAAAAATATATAAGAATATCCAGCACAAGGAAAATTACCCATTGTCTTACAACCAACAGGCAAAGTATGTCTTACTGCTATACCCAACAATACAGACTAGTTGTAAACATAACGACTTTCATATCATATAGCTTCATCTCACAGGTGCCACACAGTAGATGTCACTTCTTACTAGCAGAGAGAGAGCCAGTGTTTGAAATGTTGTACATTTTACAACATTAAATCCCCACTGTCACAAAGCATGCTTTGTTGTGTGTGATTTCCAGGCTGAGTATAGTGAGCAAGAAGGTACACAAAAATTTACTTTTACCCACTGGCAAAATTACACACATGTAAGAAACATCACTTATATATTATTCATACCATGCATATTTATTAAGTACAAATTCATCCCAACTAATGCACTATTCTTGTATTACAAGATTTTGTTCCAACATGTTTCAATTCCTACTCGGATCATCTTCAGGGATACGTTTAAAAGTGGAAATTATTTACCTGTTTTAAAGGAGACACGTCCCATCTATGAACTCTTATGAACAGTTTCACAACCAGTTATATTTATATAATAACAAACTGGTCCCTGATCAATACACAGGTGAACACAACCCCCTATACAGCCAGTTTATGACTTCCAAAGATGTCATGACTACACATGACCAGAGTTTACACGCAGACTACTAAAACAAAGAATCTTCAGTACTGTGCCTACTGTCCGTACAAAAACACCAAACTCCTAAAACACGGGTATGTAATATACTTAACATTGCAACTATTGCCCTACAATAAAATATTTTAAACACGTTCATTAATATTATGTAAATTTCACTAGAGTTCACCTTTGTATTTTAATTAATTTAATGTTTTTAATATTTCCAGTAAAAACAAAGATCTACACAACAAGTGAACTGCATGTCAGTTAACTGTTTTTATACACATTTTATACATTGTAACACATACAAAATATTGTCATTCTGACTGTGTAATTTTTACTTTTAAATGTATCCCTGAAGACGATCCCAACAGGGATCGAAACATGTTGGAAAAAAATACCGTAATATGAGAATATATTGAATAATAACAGTGCATTAGTTGGGATGAATTTGTACTTAAGAACATCACTTACTTTGACCTTGGAGGAAGGGGTCCCTGGGGTTCCACCTGGCATGTTGTGAGTGGACGGAACACCTGCAACGGAAATATGCAACTAAATCAGATATTAAGAAACGTTACAACATTTAGATATATGAGAACAACAGCAAACAGAAACAAGGTTGATGATCAAATGGTCAGGAGAAGGAAAAATGCTGAAACAATTCTTATCAGTATAGAAACCACTACAGAGATTGAGATATCGTACAAAGCATCCCACTAATCAAATCACAATATTCAGTCCAAAAAACGCACTATATTGTTTCCCGATATTTTATATGACAATACCACGTTGATCACTCCTACATGCTTCGATCCCTCATGGGATCATCATCAAGGATTCATGTCAAAAACTTCACAAAACTGAACTAACAAACCACGGCAAAAATTCGTCACGGCCTTATCGACATTCTCTTCCGGTATCTGATTGGTGGTTGAGAAAAACCAGTAACACCTTTCAGAATATCCGGTATTTAGAAAAATATTCGAACCAGGCATCTCCCAAATACAAGTTAAAGGACATTATCAAGTTAAAATCACCAACATATTTGCAGCTTTGGAGAACTGGAGATGATAACGAGGACATCAAACCATGGTTTGGTAAAAAAAAAAAGTTCAAATTGTTTGATAAAAGACCCCAGTCAAGATTGGTGATCATGCGACAGAGATTCGAACTGGCGGACTCCCTAATAGGAGTCCACATAGTCACTAGTACAGCAACCTTCTCGGCGAAATCGCAGAGTCAAGGGCAGTATCGAAATCATAAACCATTACACCACGGGTACACAAATCCCACGCACCAGGTCGCCATTGCGACTAAATTTTACATGGTGGCGCCTAATAATTGTGGGTCCTCAGTATGGAACGTGCCTGTCACTCTTCTGGCGCCTAGAATTTTTATGTGGCCCCTAGATTTTTTGAAAATATATGCACCCCTGCATTACACGACTGAGAAGCACTGCAGACATAAAAGTACAAACTGAAGTAATAAACTTGCAGTTATACTCAACTATCATACGTGCTGTTAAAACGTTAGCATTGTACTGCGTTCTAATTCCAGTTTCAGCTGCTAATATCAAACATTGCAGTAATTTCGCAAATGTCGAGTAAAATGGCGCCACTTTCTGCAATTTGGCCCTTTCCAAGGACGAGCAATGTATGCTACAGAGCAATCTGCTGAGTAACCAGCAAATTAAACATCACTTTGTAGAAGCTAACTGCATAACGATATGTATTCTACCTGCAGACAGTTAGCTGTATCTTTGCTACATAAAACGCCTAAAGTATGACGTATTCTGTTTCTCTCCTGATCCTCTGTCTGCATATCAAGACCTGCCAGTAACATTACTATTCGCATATTTGCGTCTTTTTGGAGACAAAAATAAAAGAAAACAGTAGCGTTTTGCTCAGCTGCTGTTTCTTCAGGACACTGGGCTGGAAATAATGAGCACGTTTTAAAACCGGTCACATAACACGTCATAACAACTAACGGAATACACTGTTTTTACATAGGCTCGTCCACGGACTGTACTCGGAGCTGCTCAGTGTGTTTCTATATGGCTGAAAGGCTGTCGCCGTTTCAAGGGAATGGGTGCACAGCAGGAAGCTCTGTGTCGTTAAGAATTCTTCTCTTATCTTGGTGTCAATTTACTGCACATTCACACCGACTCATAACAGCAGAATTCAGTCGTATAAACATTACAAAATTAACCTTACAACTTAATTCCTTACTGCTGTGTTACACGTTCATGTTTCAAACAGCACAGGCCGTATCGCAAAAAGCCTTCTTTAGTACAGCAGACTCTATATTGTGCCATACACGTTTCGACTTCAGTCATAATCAGGCAGCGCGAATTCAAAATAAAACTGTTGATCGATACGAATAAATACAACTACTTGTGTGTATGTGTGTGTGTGTATACACACACACACACACACACACACACACACACACACACACACACACACGTAAGCCTAAGAGCTGAAATTCTGACGTTCGTTTCGGGACAAAGGATGGGTTGCCCCGAAACGTCCGTAACCAACTACAAACCTACGCAGCGTAACATCAAGGAAGCGTGAAGGCCTCAGCTACACCGAGGTGGAAGCCTGGAATCTCGCACAGCTAAAATTCTGTCATTATTCTGTCCCCATGTAGCGAAGTGGTTCTTAAAGTTACTAGCGCGTAAGCCAGATGGCAGTGACTGCCGAGGAACACCTGACATCATGAAGCAGTCCAGACGTACCTATACTTCGGTCAGTATAGCAGCCTCGACCACTACCGACTTGCAAGAATGTCGCGAAATCAAGGCGTGCATGTTCAGTGGCAGTGTACTGTCATAGTATCCCTTAATAGCTATAGCGCACAACAGTAGATAAAACGGAAGGGTAAGAGTGTAAATCATTTTATGGAACCTGAAGGTTCATTACCGCGTTCACAGGAGCCGGCCATTTGTCTCTATCTTGAGCCAGATAAATCTTCTCCATACTCCTTTCATCGTATTTCTTCAATATCCATTACAATATTATCCTCCCATCTATGCCTAGGTCTTTCAAGTGGCCTCTTCCCCTCAGGTTTCCCCACCAAAATCCTGTATGCACTTCTCCTGTCCCCCATACGTACCACATGCCCCGCCCATCTCATTCTTCATGATTTAATCGTCCTAATACTATTTGGTGAGGAGTAGAGATCACAAAGCTCCTCGTTATGTAGTCTTCTCCACTCCCATGTTACCTCATCCCTCTTACACACACGGAGTAATTCCAAACACAGCAATACACTAATGTGACTTCCCTTATCGAAAGAAGCTTCACTGATGATTGCATCAAAGACAAACATTCAATTTGATTTTGTACAAGGATTCTGACATGCCTGCGAAAGGAATGTAGGAAGATGTCTTAACACACAGATCATCCATTTAAGTATGGAGATCTCCTCCATAGACAGACCTTGCTTTCAGGAATTCTACCTAATGGAAATGCTTCAACTGCCATTAATGTGCAATAAAAACACACAGAAGGTCGGAATGCGGCTCCGTCTTTTCTCAATGTAACAGCGTCCTGATCTGATTCTAAAGAACCATGCCTTAGCCTCGTATAATGTAGCTGCAGAAACAAAATAAATTAACGCATTAATGGCACTACTGGTGCTAGTAATAAAATAGCATGTCTTCTTCAGGGATTTCGAATCTGATCAGGAATATTAATCGGTAATTGAAATAGGCGACAATTTTTAATGTGGGAGGTCCATAAAGTGTATTAAGCGGCTGGGTGTGGATAAAGTAAAACAAAGATAGGCCCTGTACGTACAGTCTAACTCGGTTATAACGTCATGAAAGGGACTGAATATTTTGTATCGTTAGAATCGAGGAGTATAATGTTACGGTTAATAGTGACAAATTAATTCGTACCAGAGAAAATCTGACTGTATAGGCGAGGTATCGTATAAAACGATGTAGTTATAACCGGGTTCGATTGTGTAACGTTAACATTGTGGCGCATTCGCATAACCATCGTTGGCACGGAAACGCAACAATGCGTTCCCCTGGTATTGTTGTTGACCTACACGTAGCTGTCAACAACATAAAATCGGTGAATGTTGCCATGGAAAGGCAACAATGGGTTCCCTTTACGCTGTTACCGAGCTACAAAATTGTTCGTACGGCCGTCAACAATAACGTATTCAGGTATTCATGTGAAGTGACCGATATTGTTATCCGATTTTGACCAAATTTGGAGTTTATCGACATATTATCATCAGTACCCAGTATCAAATTTCGCGAAGGTCCGTCCGGTTGGAGCCGCGCAAATATGTGCGAAAAGAGGGACGGACGGACGGACATTACGAAGCTAACTGGCGCTTTTCGCTATGCGAGTGCGCCTAACAACGAACCAGGTGCGCACCCAGAATTTTTCATTGGAGGGGGGGGGGGGGGGCCGCCCCGACCCTGAAGCTACATATAATATTTGACTCTAAAAATTGTTTTAAAAATCATGCCACAAGTATAACACAACGCCGTCTACAGCCGCATTTATACACATACGAATATAACTACATGTTCCATGACTCAATCATAGTGTCCTATCTTCTTCTTGTTTTTTTTCAATTTTATTAATTAATTTTTCAAAATTCTAATGTACTAGTCATCAGCTGATTTCAGTGGCTGATTTCGGCAACAGGTAAACCACGTAAAACTTCTGATATCATATCTACAAAATAATTTTTTTAAATTTTCGTTGTGGGGGGTTAGGGAGGGGCTGCAGCCCGCCAGCCCTCCCCCCCCCACCAGGTGCGCCCCTGCAAAGAACAACTTCAATCAGTGTACGGCAGCGCACTACAAAAGAATATAGCAGGTACCACTAAACAATTTCCCAGAATCGTAACCTCCCCTATATCTCGACTACAAAGAAACATGAATAAAGAAGTCTTGTTATTAAAAAAGTTGGCAGGTTTAATATCGACATTCTTCTGTTTTGCAAAACGTCATGGCGTCATGCTGGGAGCATGAAGGTAGCTCCACGAGTGTTCAACATCAACAACTATAGACGGCAGACCCCGAGATGATCCACGCGAGGGTGTGGGTGTGTCTTCCGCGGTGCGGGAGGTGTTAACAATGATGGACTAAAGGACTGCTATTGGTGGGACAGACAGACCTGCCACTACACAATGACTGAAAACATCGAGTATTTCGAGTAGCGTGCAGCGAGATGGTGTACTGTGCAAATGCCTTCAGGTTGGATAGTAGCAATTCGCCAATCGACACGAAATCTTGGCATGCGCATCTATCGCATTCCTAAAAGGGATCAGCTCCTTGTCACTGGACTACACATGGAACTAAACAGTAAACTACATGCTTTCCCAACCGAAAAAAAAAATACGGCCAGAACTCGTTGGGTAAGCCGTCGTGGTTTATTTTAAACTTATATTTCGGAATTAACTTGAACAGACCGACGAGATAAAAGCAAAAACAGTAAAAGAACTAAAAGACACAAGTTACGTGTATTTCGTATTTGCATGTCTCGTTGGCCTATATACTTTTCTTTTATTGCTGATAAAAATGGACAGGTGAGGAGCCAATGACGGGTACAAATACCACACTGCCTTTCGTTAAACAGCTCGGCCGCATCTCGAAAAACATTTTAAATAGACGATTTGGTCTTAATTACACCGTTCTGATACGTAGGCCTAACACGTGTTTTTGTAACCACAGTTGTTTTTAAAAGAATTTCAAGCTGGCTTCACGTACAGTAGAGATCACAATGACCGATACGAACCAAAATAAAATTCGTCTAACAATTAGTGTGGGAACCTTAGTTTCGTTTCGTAGTCCTTCCCTCTTCGACCTACTCACAGCAGGTGTCGAGGTTGTTTATCTTCATTTGATCACACTCAAACACACACCACAGTCAGTAGGACTCCTCTGGACGAGGGATTGGCCCATGCGGAAAACCTAGTACTGAACATAAATGAAATACGTACAGCAGTTTCGGGGCCAAACAAGCAGAGACAACCTTCCAGTTATGTATTCATTTTCTATGCGCTTGTGAAATAAACGCAAAAGGAAAATTTTACGGAAAAAACAGCCTAAAGTTGGAAAGAATGCGAAGGGGTAAGTTTAAAACAACACATAATTCATCTTTCCGACATAATAAGCACAATTTTATAGACCCCACAATACGAGGTGAAGAAGCGACTTTTCTGACGCCACGTGACGCCACAGAATATGCGAGTCCACATCATGTTGCGGGTTAATTACCATGGCGACATGTTTAAGTGATGATGGCCAGAGTTACTGGAATGGGGATCTCGGTGACACGACAGTTATTTACTGAAGTGCTGATGTAAGACAGGCCGATACAACTGCAGCCCCACGGGGCATACGCGGCCATCGATTGTTGCGGCCCGCGAACACCCACCTAAAAGCCGGTTCCACAACAGAGTCACTTCCGAGTAGGTTACAACATGCACGAGAGGCCCTGCACTTCTAATGCCGCGTATAACAATCCCATGATCATGGTCCATCCAGCAACCTTCACATTTCGAAATTTGGGGTATTAAATGCCCCGCAACGACGGGCCAACAGACCTTAAATGCTTCTTTCGGTGCACTCCATCATCATAATAATCACCATCATCACAATGCAGTCTGTCTTAACGACAGGTCCATAACCTCTTCCAAAGCGAGTTCTCCAGACAGTGCGACCTAGTGCTTCCTCTTCCAAAGCGAGTTCTCCAGACAGTGCGAGCTAGTGCTTCCTCTTCCAAATTCCAGTACCTACGGATCTTCAGTTCCTCATATGCCACCAACCTCTGTGCGCTGTACAGACCTGTCTGTATTCTTCACATGCCACTGTTCTCTGTACGCACGGGAGTGCATTTTAGGGTACTTAACATTTAAGACTCCCCCAACCTGGCAGTAGTTGGCATTTAAATCCCACCGTTACTGAAGGGTTAAAATACTCATACAGTCTCACATGATGTTACGATATAAAATTACAAAATTATCGTGTGGCCTTGACGGTGGAAAAAGTTAGACCAGCGTACCGTATTAAGCCATTACAATTCATTAACTCGTGTACAATCAGGGTCGTCCCTAGCACACGCACACCAGGGCAGAGGGTTTTAACGGAGCTCAGAATTATAACCTCCCCCTCAAATTTATATTGCGCTATCTCAACATTCTTCCACACACGTTGCCTTAAAATAACAGCAGCACTAATAATAATAATAATAATATTATTATTATATACCCTAGAAACATGGTTTGTTTCAGGAATATAACTGTAAACACCCTGTATAAAAGTGATTAATAATAACAGTAAACACAATAAAATAGTAATAATGGAGTATTACTACCACAATTATTCCACTCCATATCACAATATTCTAGGTTCCCATCTACATCTAGTTTTAAATAAGTATTTACCATTTTTATGTCTATTACATTCGTACAACTTAAAACTTTGAAATAAGTCACTCCCTCGTTCCTGTCCAACCATTCATTAGACATGATTTCTTATATCCACTTCTTCTTCTCTACGCATTTGAATAATCTATGTTTCACTCCCCCATACCCTACACATAAAAGGCACCTTCCTTATTCAGATCCTTTATCCCTCATAGCTTCCAAACCCTTACCCTTAGCCACATTATTACAAGTGTATCATTCCTCGTGGGGACGTCTGCATGACATTCTTACGTCCATTCATATTTCACATCACAACAGTGCAACAAATGATACGAGATGAAACTGTAGCCATATCACACATCACCAATTCACAATGGCAGCACATTTAAGCCATGCACGGACCAGAAACGATCGAAGAATAAGACTGGGGATTAGAATTTCCTCCGTGGTTCGTGTTGTTCTGTGCCAAACGTTCCTCAGATGACTGAGAAACACTACTAACACGATCAGTTACGTGTTGCCGCTTGAGCGAACTTCCTCAGTATCTCTGATTGGATGTCCTTGTATTTCACAGACACATCAAGATGCAAGACGTAACTTCATTATTAAATACCTGACGTTCCCCTTCCTCGTTTGTAACAATGAAATCACACGTTTATTGCAACACACACTACATAAGCTACGCATGCCGTGTAACTTGAACCAAAACGAAATCTAATCAATGCGCTTTACTACAAAGGCACAGGTATACCTGCGTCGCAGTAATGAGCGCTGAGGATGTATTGCGGGGACGGAGGTAAAACTCATCACATTATTCACTTCGGTGCTCGATAAAGATGATTGGTCAGCTTGATCTAATAGAAAAATGCATGTACTGTACCTATCGAAAATTAAACTACTCTCTCTCTCTCTCTCTCTGCCCGTATCCCGCCATTCTATTACCTGGCTTACATAAGTTGAAATCTGAAGCACAAAACATTATAGAAAACAGTCGATTTTAAAAAAATCGATTTACATAATTACAATAAGATGGTACGATTTGAGTCACGCAGACATTCGGAAGTCGGTGAGAAAGCAACGGCACTTCTAACCGCCAAAAATGACGGTCCTCAGCAATGTTTACAAGAAAATGGTAATTTAATAATCTTTACTGTAATTACTTCATCGATCATGAGTGAAGACACTCCTGACGACAGTGGAGCAGCGCATGAATGTTCTGTTAATGACCGTCATATGACAGGTCCATTTCTATTATGTATATAAAACACATATTAGGTTGCTAAGAGAGAACCGGGGTCAGCAGCGGTGTCACAGTCGGCATAAGGACTACGCTACGGGCTTGAAGTCCGGGATTCAAATCCCGGTATGGGGTTCTTTCCCATGGGTAAAGCGAGCGGGGCGTGAAATCAACTACTAAGCTCAATCTCATGCCGACGTTAACCTTTTAAAGCCTAGCGGTAACTTTACGTACCACCAGGTTTAACATTAAAACATTCTACGTGGTGCCCACATTGCGTTTATGTGTTTTGTACGGATCTCAGAACAAACAGCAACTTTTGCCTTATAAAACATTAAGAGACTGGTTTTCATAACCGAAGTGGAGAGTGTTTACAGCGCGGTACGCACTGAGTCCTTATATAAAACAGATACGCTTCGTCTTTAAAGGGTTAATAATGAGTGGAGCTATACATGTAGTCCTCCTATACGCCTTCATGGCTTGGGCAGGGCCAACTTTACCTCTACCTTTAACCCTTTAAAGATGAAGCGTATCTGTTTTATATAAGGACTCAGCGCATACCGCGCTGTAAACACTCTCCACTTCGGTTATAAAAACCAATCTCTTAATGTTTTATAAGGCAAAAGTTGCTGTTTGTTCTGAGATCCGTACAAAACACATAAACGCAATGTAGGCACCACGTAGAATATTTTAACGTTAAACCTGGTGGTGTGTAAAGTTACCGCTAGGCTTTACAAGGTGAAGACAGAAATGGAGACAGCAAAATAAGAGGTTCCAAAACAAGTCGAGGATGCAGTTCCCACGACGATCGATATCTAAGCTCGCCCCCCGCCCCCCCCCCCCGGGGTGTTCGCTGAACGCAACAAACTGCGAGCACGTATATAAAATATTCCTCACAATCATCTCGTTTAAACCAACAATTGCAGCTGAACACGATTAGCATTCGTAAGCGACACGGTACGTTAAGAGGATTTGTCGCCAATCGAGAAAGAACAACGTCCCAACAAGACCTCCAAACCGCCGCCAAGTAAAATCCGAAATATCGGAGTTACAAAATGAACGAGATAAGTCCCGTAGTCAAACAGTAAACGGCAAGACATGAAAGGTTTCTTCTCTTTAAAAAAATCCAATTTCGATCTACACATCTTCGCTATTATGTACAGGTAAAGAAGGAAAATTTTCCCTGCAGACACCATGAAAAGGGAGTAGAAGTACAGTACTTCTCATTTTAACTTTACGTAAAGAAATGTTACAGATATTCCACGTTTAAAGTCGCTCCAAATAACGCTGTTTCGTTTTAACGTTAACACATTTTAGTGAAAGAAAATTCGATGAACATTGCCAGTGCTCGGATTAATGTTGTTTTTGCTGGCAGCTGGTGGGATCTTCAACAGCCATAGTCTCATGCACTTCAATTAATTCTTACAGGTGAAAACGCTCTGTTCGTCGTTGGAATTTTCAGGAACCTCCTCTATTTCTAGTAGGTCACCCGTGAAGTGCCCAGCAAAAACAGTTCAGGTGTGCACACATTTTACAAAAATAAAGGACCCAACTCAAAATATTAAGTGCAACAACGGTTACACAAAGCAAGCTCCTTACTGAGGATCAATATACCAGTCGCCCGGGCGACCTGTAGTCAGGGATTTCTGCACCCTTGCCATTAGTAATGAAAAACGAACAGAATGCGTAGTCATAAAATTAATATGATTTGAAACTCGGCGTTGTATTATTACTGTTTTTATGCACAGGTAACTTCACAGACATCCCAGTAACACTGGAATCATTGTATTCTCTTTCCCGACGGGAGATTACAAATTATCGGGTAACGTCTCTTAAAAGACTTTGGGCTGGACAAATGAATGTTTAACTCCACAAGACATGAAATAATTCTTAACGTTAGAGACTGCTTATGAGATCAAGGGTTCGCGGATGACAACAGCAAAATGGGTCTTACAAATAGCATGTCAATACGAGGAGGCCATTAACCTTTTAAAGCCTAGCGGTAACTTTACGTACCACCAGGTTTAACATTAAAAAATTCTACGTGGTGCCCACATTACGTTTATGTGTTTTGTACGGATCTCAGAACAAACAGCAACTTTTGCCTTATAAAACATTAAGAGGTTGGTTTTTATAACCGAAGTGGGGAGTGTTTACAGCGCGGTACGCACTGAGTCCTTATATAAAACAGATACGCTTCGTCTTTAAAGGGTTAAAGTGGCCCACAAGAGGGTCAAGGAGAAACTTTATGAGCACGGTGATCAGCCTTTGGGTTCCACAAAAGGCGAGGATTTCTTGACGAATGACCACAAGTTCTTTAAAAACCTCTAAGTCAGTCAGGGCGGGAAACCTTCCGAAAACGTCGCATTTGCTAAATTACGCTAAAGTTTGCACTCTAGACAATGAGAACGCTTCTATTATATTTTATTCGTGGTGAGATAGGACTAAATACTTTGACCTGTAAATCAGTGTGTGTCTATAAACAAGCAGTTAACAGATGGCATATGTAGTAACCGTTGAAAACAATAAGCAACCACAGACATACGTACTGTTAGATATTTCAATTAATAGCTATGCAGGCTTGAAGCAGCTCCCTAGCAATCGGCTACGGACGGCGCATTTCTCGCAAGCGTTTCCTCTATTTCTCATACTCCACTCTATAATTTATTGTATCAAGTGTCAGTCCGTATTATAAGCAATGACAGTGCATCCTCAGAACAAGAACAGCTACAGGTCGTGAGAGAAAATGAGACGTCCAAAGGCACTGTGCAAGAATGACACAAACACAAAATGAAATGTGAGCCACGGGATCCATCGCAGTGCATCAAACAGCGAAGGGCATGCAAAATGTTCTGATATGGATATTTAGTCAGAAACAAGAAAAAGAAGGCAAGTAAACGTATTAAAGCTGGAAGGTACAGGCTTCGAGTAGAAGGGGGTTGGTAAAGGGTTGAGAAAACTTACAGGCATTCGGTATAAAGGAATGAATGCAAAGCCAGGCACAAGATGCAACTCTCATGTAACATACTGAAGTCTGCCATGGTTACGTTCCTATGTGTAGCACTGTACTGTGTATAAAACCTAGGTCGCTAGACACGCTAACAAAAACCTTTACAACATTCCGATATTTCAGACGTGCTTTCATCGTCAACAAACCACGTCTCTTTTATACAATCACGTCAAACATTAGTTTATTCTGGAAAGCCAAATCAGCGTAACACTTAAATTCGAAACTCTAAAAGAAAAGAATGAACACAAAAATAACGAATAAAATACAAAGAGTATTCATAAATAAAACACGAGAAAAATAACGGACTAGACCAAAATGCATAAAGAAGGATGCACAAGATGCAGCGATTTGTTTTCGGTTTAAGGCAGGACTGTGTTTTGTTTCAAGAGTTAAAACTGGAAGAATAGGGACTAAACATGCGACACTTGACGTCTAAAAACAAAATATTCTGTTAAAGGTCCAGTATTTGTATAACAAAACTCTTTTGTTCCTAAAATATATTAACAAAAGAATGAGTGGACATTGTATCGTGAACCTACATTCAAATGACCAGTGTACCTATAGAGGAATCCCACTCTTTAAAAACTAAAAACCGGGACACTTAACATTTAGGTGGCGGAATGGGGGAGATGGACAATTTTTTAACCCCGCACGCAATTAAAAAAAGCAGAGTAATTTATTAATGTTATTAAAATGAGATAACTTATATAACAAAATTATTACACAGATACTGAACACGAAAAATAATTAATAAGTATTATATAATTGCAAATACATTGCACAACAGTGATAACGAATAATAATAATAATAATAATAATAATAATAATACTCATCCAGTTCACTTACTGGTTTTTCTTTACGTTATCCGTTCCTCGTCCTTCGCAGTTTCAGTCCACACTCTATAATCACCGATCTACACATCTTCCTCTCCCTCTCCTATTAATTCCTGTCAGTGGCCGGTTGATGGCTGTCCTACTCCTGTACATATTTCCTCCCATCGTGGGAAAATCAAAATGTTCGTATGCGCCGTCAGAAAAATCGTATTTTCATGACCTGCAAAAGCCCACGACATGTGGCATACCGAACCGAGTTTTGCGGGACACCGGGACACAAGTCTTTACAACCCATAAAACCGTGACTCTACCGGGAACACTGGACCGAACTGGTTCCTTACCAATACAAGAACATGCTCATTGTGAATTGAATATCGAGACTGAAGAAAATTACTACTATCACGGAGTTTACGCTACGGAAAGATAAGCGATACCTGGCTTTCAGTTTCAGAGCCCTCAGTTCCGGTACTGGAACAAACAATAGTCACGCTGAATGACGTAAGGACAGTGACGATATGTACAAAACCGAACCGTGACTTGGCGTCGCACCAAAAACAAAAAGATTAAATTCTACTTGCTAACAACTTGGTTGTCTCGCGACTCAAAAGAAGCACCTACGTCACCATGCTGACGGTAGGCACTCCGTCATCGTACGGGTTGAGGCAATTACGCCACGTAATTATAATGTTTGGACCAGGTTAGACGAATGAGTAAACGTACGCGAACTGTCGGTCCGTGCGCGTCTATGTAAATATATATGTCATATATATGATGTGTGCAAACATGCATAAACGTGTGTGTATGCTATGCATGTATATACATACGTGGGTGCATGTATATGTTAACCTTTTAAAGCCTAGCGGTAACTTTACATACGAACAGGTTTAACATTAAAAATTCTACGTGGTGCCCACATTGCGTTTATGAGCTTTGTACGGATCTCAGAACAAACAGCAACTTTTGCCTTATAACACATTAAGAGATTGGTTTTTATAACCGAGGTGGAGAGTGTTTACAGCGCGGTACGCACTGGTTCTTATATGAAGCAGACACGCTTAGTCTTTAAAGGGTTATTTTACATACAAAGTGGTCCTAAGAATATGTAGTCCAGAACTAAACATAAAGTGTCAATAATTATTTGATGTGCCAATCCCAGTGGCCAGGCGGTCTGAGGTGTTGGTCTGCGGCCGATCGCTTGCTGGGTTTGCGGGTTCGAATCCCGCCAGGTACATCGATGTCTGCCTCTTGTGAGTGTTGTTTGTCAGGTAGTGGTCTTTGCGAAGGGCAGATCACTCGTCCAGAGAAGTACTACCGAGTGTGGTGTGTCTGAGTGTGATCGAGGAACCTCACACAGAGGGCGCCTACGCCCAGTAGGGCTGTTGAGCCATGAGAAAAAAAAAATAATTTGATGTCGCTCATCCACAGACCAATAAACATCGCCACACACAACAGCTGCTTATGAGAAACCTACCTCTTAATATATTTTAATAGAATGTACTATAGCTAATCTACACGGGCCACAGCCACTAATTAACTCCACGGAGCATAGGCCTTCTTGGGAAGCTAACAGTTTCTCAGCTAGTCAATAAATCCCCCGCATTTTATGGAACCTGGAAGTTCATCACCACATTCACAAGAGCTCGCCACCTGTCCCTATCCTAAGCCAGCTCAATCCAGTCCATGCCCCCATCCCACTTCTTGAAGATCCATTTTAATATTATCTTCCCATCTACGCCTGGGTCTCCCAAGTGGTCGCCTTTTTACTAGTACCAAAATAAAAGTGACAAGCCATCATAACTAACTGATTTTTCCATAAAATATTTGTAAATTTATAACCTATGAATGTAACTGTCACAACTGAGACTTTGATTTTTAATAATATTGCACACATACTCGTATATATATTCTGTTTATAAAATCTCTTACGCCATGACGACGGCTTAACACTAGCAGAAACATGTAGCTGCCATTAGGTTTTCAATTTAAAAAATGTTGTGTTTGACGGATAGCTATTGGTCTCAACGCCAAGAATGTAAACGTCCTCAATACTATACTTCAGCTAAATGCAATTCTTTTGTAATGCGCCACCCTGTGAGAGGGCGGGTAAAAGAAAAAACCAAGAAACTGCGTTGGTCCCCGGTGTGCGAAGAAACGACGATTTTCTGGGATACTGGACGTTTCTTGGCACAGATATAACTTCACACGCGCGCGCGCGCACGCACACACACACACACACACCGGTATGCGCCACGCTTCAGGCCGTAATATCGTCTTGAGAAAGCCAAATGTAAATTATTATTACTTTTAATAAACAGTAGCATTTTCATTATTCCAAGGTCATGCAACAGATGGAATTTACTTCTGCAGCTCAAAATAGAAAGCCATACTAAGTTAATAAATGACTTAACGCAGGGGTGCATATACTTTCCAAAAATATAGGAGCCAACTCAAAATTCTAAATGCTAGAAGCAAGTTCCGTACGCATGACCTACAAAAAATTGGCGCCATCGTGCAAAACGTAGCCGCCCGAGCGACCTGGCGTCCGGAACTTGTGCAGCTCTGACTTAAAGCACTGATACGTGATTCTGCAACAACCACGGCGGTCGTCAACGGGAAAAGGGGGTAGACCACCGAACTCGCATGTTCTCAAAAAGGCACAATGAGAAAGACAATGAAAAGAAAAAAGAACGTAGCACGTCTTCAAAACTTCAGAAACGATCCCGATATGTGTGTGTGTGTGTGTGTGTGCCAAGTGACGAACGTGTACAAGAAAAAGGAAAGCGAAAAGAACAGCAGCGGAAAGGGCGAGGAGAAAATCGGAAACATTATTTTGCTGCCTCAGTTCACAATCATTAAAAAACAAAAGAAATACAACTTCCGAACGTCGCAGTTTACAGAAAATAATTTGGAGGTAACGGGTGTACAGAAGCATTTGAAGAAAAAATGTCATAGCTCACGGTGAGTTCGGAGTATCCTTCCGTCTGTTTGACCGGTTCCCCTAACTACCTACCTACGTACCTACGTACGTACATACGTACCTACCTACCTACCTACCTACGTACCTACCTACCTACGTCCCTACCTACCTACCTACCTACGTACCTACCTACGTACCTACCTACGTACCTACGTACGTACCTACCTACGTACCTACCTACCTACGTACCCACCTACGTACCTACCTACGTACCTACCTACCTACGAACCTACGTACGTACGTACGTACGTACCTACCTACCTACCTGCATACCTACCTACCTACGTACCTACGTACGTACGTACGTACGTACCTACCTACCTACGTACCTACGTACCTACCTACTACCTACATACCTACCTACGTACGTACCTACCTACCTACCTACCTAACTACCTACTTGCGTACCTACGTACCTACCTACCTACCTACCTACATACCTACCTACCTACCTACCTACCTACCTACGTACCTAACTACCTACCTAACTACCCGTCTGACTCACTCATCCAAGAACGCACGATCTTTCTTGGCTAACTTGTAGTCACATATATTCAAATGGCAAACAAATCTTCCTGATTTTAACCGCTCAAACTATTCTTTCAACGATGATTTTGCTTAGCCCCATATGGGTGTACATTTTTTCGCCAGCACTGCCATGTCACATGCAAATGACGGCCGCCACACTATGTGTCACTCATATAGTGACCACGATCACGCTTTTGAAAGGACGGCCAGACCGTCTGTGTGTTAATGGCATCTCAATACGGTATTACCCAACACAAGCACGTTTCTGTGTCGGCACATTGACAATTACAGCCACATCACACTGCAAGGGGTCATTAATATTCAGAAACTGGTGGCCAGGAAAACGTCTGGGTGCAAAAATAAATTAAATACATTGTATAAGCAGGAAATCAAAAAAAAACTTCATAACGTGTACGGGTTAACTACTACTACGTAGCATGAAGTTTATATGCGTACAGAATCTGTTGGGGGAATTTCTTGAAACATTACAGTTTGGAAATTCACACTTCCATTCTGCCGCCCGGTATACCCAAACCCAGCCAGCAACGTCCGTTAAAAGTAAGCGATTCCTTTAACCTTCGCAGGGATTCCGGCATCCAATCAGAGGGATGGCTAAGCCAGAAGAGTCACTGCACGAACACGGTTACAACAAAAGTTCAGCTTTCTTACCAGGGTAGATGACTGATAGTTAAATATTCTAACAACGCAGTTTCAGGTCTCCGTTCTCGTGGGATATACAGCCGCGCTAAAGGGTAGTAAGTTCCCGACGTTTCGGGACCACCACGCTGTCATGAAACGCCTGAAAACAATTACCCAGTACCGAGGCGCAATATCCCAGAATAATGGAGACATCAACTTCACCGCTGCGAAAGCTTAAAAACTCGCAACGCTGTTTCAACTGAAAATCGCAATTGGCTACGGTAGCGTTACACAATATTTTCCGTAAATTAAGTAGCCACCTAAAAAGTCTATGTGCCAGAAGGGTGATAGGAACCAAGTTCCACACTGAGGACCCACAACTACTAGCCGCCACTGTGTCAAACACGTCCACGCAACCAGCAAACAGCGGGCAACGTTGCCGGCGACACAATGTTTGTTACGTTGCCCATGGGGGCATTTGAAACAAGAAAACGCATTTTAGCCCTTTCCCTGTCAAAGCCGAGATAGAACGCGGAAGCAATTTCGAAAACTTATAAGCTGTTCATTTAGGGAGACATACATTACTTTTTTTATTGATGAAGGGCCCCACAGCAGACGTTACGGACGCACCGCAGCCTTGAAGCTTATTGCGCAACCCTGATGAAGGTTAAGAGGATTGTTATTTTTTGTCCTTTTCCTGGTAATGGAGCACCAGTGGAATGATACTGACAGGGGAAAACCGAAGAACTCGGGGAAAAAACTGTCCCAGTGCCACTTTGTCCACCACAAATCCCACATTGACTGACCCGGGATCGAAACCGGGCCTCCGCGGTGGGAGGCCGGCGACTAACCGCCTGTGCCATGGCACGTCCTTACATTACTTTACTAACTCATTTTGTAAAAATATGCTCAAAACAGCAAAGCCCTAACCTAAGTTCTGAATTACACTTTTTAAATACATTTTTCCTGTTACTATCAGCGTAATTTTATTGCGTATGATACATAAAAAATACGGTGTAAAATTATACATATAATTATACGTGTACTTATTCGTTCTTCATTCAGAGTATTATTACATTCCAGGTTGCTCGCCTGCAGGCAAAATTTTGTCGAAGTTGCCCGCACAACATCAGAGATTGAGAGGACCTGGAATCGAAAGCAGCCTACAAGGCGATCCGGCGCATGGGACGTGTTCATCTTTGGGCTACGGCGTCCAAAGAGATAAGACGATTACCACGAATGGTGAGAACGCAAGGAACTGGAAGGATGCAGTCGTTGTACTATTGAAATCCAAAGCCGATAGACAAGAGAATGTACGTAGTCTTACATTCCACTTTCTTACCCTTAATAACTTCTGATTTACCTGCTTATTAGAAACAAAAGTACCTTTTTTCTCTTCAGTTTCATACCAAAAACAAGAATAGCAAAAATAAGAATAGTAAAGAAACTTATTTTTTTATGGAGTGAAGGAACGTGTTACATTTCAGTACGATCAGCAAATTGCAACACACCGGGTTAACACTCCCATGAGACTAGCTCGCCTTTTATTCATATTTCTATGAGTCTTTCTGTGCCGGGCTGTACAAACTTTACTCTTCAATTTCGTTCTGTATTCTCTTGCTCACATTCTATCCTTCAGCCATCACATTCGTTAGCTTACTTCTATCGGAAATAAAATGTAACGCTTTCACAAGCGCAATACACGAGCTTATGATTCTTAGATGAAATTTTTTTAAAACGAATCACACATTTACCTCCCTAGGTCCGTGCTTCTGCAAGTTTCCAAGCGGATTCCCTTCAAATTTCATATTAAACCTCTCCAAGTTACGAACGATGTCGTAACTATGGAGTAGAAACACGATCGCTGACAGTGGCGGATGTGAATGCCCTTCGATCCTTTGAAGGAAGAATACCAAGAAAAGTATTTGGACCTGTATGGGACAGAGGTGAATGGAGAATACGCTATAATGCGGAAAAATGAACTGACTGAAGGACATGACAATGTAAGGTTCGTGAAAGCACATAGGATAAGATGGCTAGGGCATGTGGAGAGAATATCGGAGGAACGGATGCCTAAAAGGATGTTGAGACGGACATTATTGTCCAGAAGGAGGAAGGGACCACCACGTACAAGACGGTTGGACAATGTCGTGATGGACCATGTGATGATGGGGGTCAGAGGCTGTCGAGGGAGCGCAGAGGGACAGAGCAGGCTGGAGAAGAGTTGTGAAGGAAGCCAAAGCCTACAAAGGGCTGTAGTGCTGCTGCTGCTGCTGCTGATGATGATGATGATGAAAAAGAAGTTCGGAACGGCCGACATACTATGTGAGATGTTACCCCTGTGACGCCGTGTAGGTTAGAATCTTGTAATGCTGCTATTCCGCATACATAGCACAGTCCTTCACAATGGCGCTCTAAAACCAAAACATGTCAGAGTTACGGTGTAACATACGACTATTAGGTACATTTCACCTGATACAATGTATTATGTTGCTCAAATAATAAATATATGGGTACAGACGAGTCAGACGAACGTGTGGCCCCCATCTTATACCTGAACAACGAGGCAGTAGCTTCTCTCCGAAACGTCTGTAGTTACATACACGGTAACAAAATTAGAAGTGTCACATCTCAGAAGACAGTAATCTTGGGTGCTACGCTGTGATGAAAAGATTTTTTCCGCCCTGATAACATCTTTCATGTCTGACAATAGTAAAAGCTGTCGTTCGATGTCTTCACATACCATACACTCGCGTTACGTGTACGCTGGCAACGTATTTGGAAAGCTGGAACTCTAAATGACTCAATATTTCAAGACCGAAATTCTAACTTTACGAAGGGCACGTAACATGTACAATTTATATCACATAAAGTGCCCTTAAAAATCTAAAATCTGAAAGCCTCGGAGATTAAAAGCATTACAGTCAGTACCACTGCTCTTTAACCTTTTAAAGCCTAGCGGTAACTTTACGTACCGCCAGGTTTAACATTAAAAAATTCTACGTGGTGCCCACATTGCGTTTATGTGTTTTGTACGGATCTCAGAACAAACAGCAACTTTTGCCTTATAAAACATTAAGAGATTGGTTTTTATAACCGAAGTGGAGAGTGTTTACAGCGCGGTACGCACTGAGTCCTTATATAAAACAGATACGCTTCGCCTTTAAAGGGTTAAAGTGAAGATACACAGCATGACAAGGTCGATTTACTATTCAATTATTCAATGGCGCTGAGACAACTACTGAGGGTATACGTAACGTAGCTTTATAGGTTACTATAAATGTCGGATAGTAATGAAACTACGGTGACCTATTGTAATTGGCACTTACCGGGAAGAAATCAGGGATACCGCGAAAACTGTCAGGACAGCCATTTTTGAGCAGACTCTGTGACTCGGTTAAGTCACCTACCTTGTTTCTCTATACCAACATTTCTTGAATGGTTCAAATGCCACCTACTCTCTAATTCAGCGAAAGAGGCGGTAGTGATTGACTGACCGAGGGTTGAATATGACAGTGCGCCTCATCTAGTTCTGACATCTACGTACTTAGAACGCGTGCCAACTTCAGCTACACGCCATCTACAGGCCTACGTCTTCAGGTCGTTCTGTCGGCCATTCCTCTTAGTACGTCATATCCGAGATCAACCTGAGGAATAAGACAGAAAATGTCAGCAGGGCGTAAAATTGGCTGTTATTTTCCCTCTTGTCCCTGTTGCTCAATACTTCCAATGCAACCAAACCGCAGGCCCTAATTTAGTTTTCTCGAGTGGAATGAATATGTTTAAATCGTCAACTGTCTCTTCTGCCTCTATGTTTGTCTTATTTTTTGTCCTTACCTAGTAAACTTCGAGATGTCGTACTTCTTGTACTTGTGTCATAAACGGAAAGATACCGTGTTTCGTGTACTTACCTCGCAAAAGGCGAGATCTTTAGACTGTCTAATGTTCGCTACGCCGTAGTTCGTACCTTACAGAGAACAAAGACTCTCAATTATACAGACCAATGACATTAACGTAGGCAGTTCTTTACGCAATGTCTGTTAGTCTGTCCGATTTTAGCCAAAATCGAAACGTGTCGAAAAATTATAATAAAAATCCCGAATATGATGACATTTCATGAATATCCTTCAGGCGGGAGGCGCCACGTTCCGTGTGGATAAACGGACGGACACGACGCAGTTAGCAGCGTTCTAAGCAGTTATTTCCAGTCAACTATATACAATCATACCAACACTTCGATGCTAATACTTTACCTGCATTATAGTCAAATAATACAAACTAATGAAGTACAGAAACAAAATGGCCTCGATCTATATACAACCCTTCCACCTAGAGATTCCGGTTTGCAGAGATTAACTCCCGTTAAGAACCTTCGAATGGTTAAAAAAGGAAAGGACGAAGAAGAGGCAAAAGGACGCGCTTACAAACAGAATTTCTGACGGAAACAGAAAAGAAGCAGCAGCTGAGAAAGTGTCGCAAGTTTACAGCAGTGACGAAGGATGCAGGAGAAGGTCCTGCAGTTGTACCGTAATGGCGAAGGTTACACGAGACGGTGTTGTACTTTTACATTAGGGACAAGGGATATACGAAAAAAGCTGCAGTTTTACTATAATTACAAAGGATATACGAAAAGGTGTTGCAGTTTTACTGTAGGGACAAGGGATATACGAAAAAAGCTGCAATTTTACTATAATTACAAAGGATATAAGAAAAGGTGTTGCAGTTTTACTGTTGGGACAAGGGATATATGAAAAAAGCTGCAATTTTACTATAATTACAAAGGATGTACGAAAAGGTGTTGCAGTTTTACTGTTGGGACAAGGGATATATGAAAAAAACTCCAGTTTTACTACAATTACAAAGGATATACGAAAAGGTGTTGCAGTTTTACTGTAGGGACAAGGGATATATGAAAAAAACTCCAGTTTTACTACAATTACAAAGGATATACGAAAAGGTGTTGCAGTTTTACTGTAGTGACGACAGGACGTACGTAACTCGTCTATGCATGAACATTACACATCAATTAAAACAACCACTGAGCTCAATTACTGCTGTTCGAAAACGGACAACTAATCATTAAGCGCCTGAGTAGACACTATACAAAACATTAATTGCAAAACTGTACTATGAAGTGAAATGTATGAACGGGTCAGCAAGTTGTACAATGGTCACTTCAGGTTCTACGGCTGATCGGTTCATCACATTCACCAGTTGATAAAACAGGCAGTGAATAAAAGGTAATAACAAAACATTGTTATGACAGTGATTATTACACAGAATGGCTCAAAACAACCGTTCAGTGGAACGGATTAATGGGCCGGCATAATAAATACAGCTAGGGCACAATTACTCATGCCATGCTGTGTTTGCCGTACACCGCACACACTGATATTTACAGTCATCCCCTGAAGTTATGTCCTCAGGCTCCGAACTCTGAAGGCCTCCTACACTCTTTCAGAATCTCCTCACAGCAAGCAAGCATCCTCATAACTCCGCGTCTGAGGTGTTGCTGTTCGCTGTTTGCTCGAGTCAGTGTCCTCAGACACCTTGCTGTCAGTTTAAATGAGTCCAAGCCCCACTTACAACTTCGAAACCGTCATAGTCCTCTCCCAAGGCTCATGCTCGGGTTCCTCAGCTTCTTCAGGGGCGCTTAGATATCTAATTTAACCTTTTAAAGCCTAGCGGTAACTTTACGTACCGCCAGGTTTAACATTAAAAAATTCTACGTGGTGCCCACATTGCGTTTATGTGTTTTGTACGGATCTCAGAACAAACAGCAACTTTTGCCTTATAAAACATTAAGAGACTGGTTTTTATAACCGAAGTGGAGAGTGTTTACAGCGCGGTACGCACTGAGTCCTTATATACAACAGAGACGCTTCGTCTTTAAAGGATTAACATTAAAAAATTCTACGTGGTGCCCACATTGCGTTTATGTGTTTTGTACGGAACTCAGAACAAACAGCAACTTTTGCCTTATAAAACACTAAGAGATTGGTTTTTATAACTGAGGTGGAGAGTGTTTACAGCGCGGTACGCACTGAGTCCTTATATAAAACAGATACGCTTCGTCTTTAAAGGGTTAAACAGGACCGTCGAGCGTGGGGTCATGATCTTTAGAGTTAGCAACACGAAAACATCTTCAGCATCGCACGCACGAATTTGCGCCCTTGGCTTAACCGGCAGGTGCGGAACGCCGTACGGTGATACTGCATAGGTCAGGGGATCACTGTACATGCAACCCATCGCGACTTGTTTATCACGTATACGGGGAAAGGTTTTGCTTCCGGTTGCGATGTTTATTATTTCAATCAATAACAGGGGAGTCCGTCCAAAATAATGACAGTGTGCGGAACTGAAACCTGGATTTTCTTCAGAGGTTTGTGGTTCCCACAGAGGTGCTGCTGAGTTGTTCTGGGATGTTGCGTCGTGTGGACTGGTAAACAGTTACACCGATGTTTCGAAGGACCGTACTGCCTTCAAGTTCGGGGGGAAAAAAACAGCGACTGTGTGGCCATGAAGATGAAGACAGTACAGTCCTTCGAAACGTCGGTAAATATTTACGGGTGAGAACATCCCAGTAACACTCTTCAGCAACATCGCTGCCGGAACCTCAAATCTTAGGAAGGAAACTGTCTCCTCTACATATGGAATCCATTTCCCCTTCCTTACCATATTTCCTTGCACGTTATCAACTTCTGTTCTCCGTCGTTACTTATCTCACTATTACCAAACTAGTTACCAAACCATTCGGGAACCGGAATAGCTCAGTGGTATAGTAATTAGGCTACTGGCTTCACAACACAGGGGCAACGGTTCGATTCTCGGCAGATGCAAGTGATGATGTTTTCCATCTCCAAAGCTCTCAAACCGTCTCTGGGAACCATCCGGATTCCTGTTCAATGAGCACTGGTTGTTACTTCTCCGGGCGGTGAAGCGGCCGGAGCGTGAAGCTGGCTACTCACTTTCATCTAGTGCCGAGGTTTAAAATTAATGGGCCCATACCTCCACTCCACCACATAGCTTCAGGATGCTGTGCTTAATTAAGTACAGGAGCAACTTTACTGTAAGCACTACACCTGTATCTGGGTATGACCTAGTCGAGTGGGGCTCATCCCAGATTGTCTAATGCGTGTCAGACTCAATATTCGCTACATTTAAACTACTCAGAAACCCTCAGTCAGTGCGAATAATTTAGTGGTAGTGGTGGTGGTGGTGGTGGTGGTGGTGGTGGTGGTGGTAGTAGTAGTCGTGGTGGTGGTAGTGGTGGTGGTGGTAGTAGTAGTAGTAGTCGTGGTGGTAGTAGTCGTCGTGGTGGTGGTAGTAGTAGTCGTCGTGGTGGTAGTAGTAGCAGTAGTGGTGGTGGCAGTAGTAGTAGTCATGGTGGTAGTAGTAGTAGTGGTGGTGGTGGTGGTAGTAGTAGTAGTAGTAGTAGTAGTAGTAGTAGTAGTAGTAGTAGTAGTAGTAGTAGTAGTAGTAGTCGTGGTGGTAGTGGTAGTATATCCTTTCGTTCCATTAGGAACATACGGCATTTGCCAATCATCTCCATCTGACTCTGCTGCTCGCCAAACTCCTACCCTCTCTCCATGTTTTGCCGCATTTTTCTGCTTCCTCCAAAAGTCTTTTTCCACTTTTTATTATTATTACCAACTACTGCACAATAATTCTGCCTACTCCTACATGTTTCGGCTAAAAATCGTAGCCATCATCAGGGAGTCATCTCCCACAGCCTGAGCAGCGTACAGTACGTGAGTGAATGGTAATATGTACATTACCAATAAACGTACATATGTACATTACCAATAAACGTACATATGTACATTACCAATAAACGTACATATGTACATTACCAATAAACGTACATATGTACATTACTAATAAACGCACATATGTACATTACTAATAAATGTACATATTACCATTCATTGACTTACTGTACGCTGCTCAGGCTGTGGAAAATGACTCCCTGATGATGGCTACGATCTTTAGCCGAAACATGGAGTATACCGAATTATTGTGCAGTAGTTGGTAATAATAATATAAAAATACGTAAAACAACGGCACTGAATATGTATAATATTACAGGCTTTTCGAGGTTTGCTTCGGCATTCCTCTCCTTCCAGTTCCTTGCGGATTCCAATCCAACGCCTGTTTTCAATGGCTTCTTCCCCCTTCCTCAGAGTATGACTAATCCACGGGGCTATGCTCCACATCTGTTTATTTAACCCTTTAAAGACGAAGCGTATCTGTTTTATATAAGGACTCAGTGCGTACCGCGCTGTAAACACTCTCCACTTCGGTTACAAAAACCAGTCTCTTAATGTTTTATAAGGCAAAAGTTGCTGTTTGTTCTGAGATCCGTACAAAACACATAAACGCAATGTGGACACCACGTAGAATTTTTTAATGTTAAACCTGGTCGTATGTAAAGTTACCACTAGGGTTTAAAAGGTTAATCAGAATTAACTTAAGAAGCTGCGGGTGTGCGAATAATACACTTTTTTAAAATACTGAATTTCCCCCGCTCAGTTCTGCTCATAGTCCCTTCCGTACATGTATCTCAACACTGCCACCAATTCAAATTGCACACCCCTGATCTTGGATTACTATCGAGTTAAGACAGAGGATGGGTCACACCAGGCACTCCGCTATCTCGTCACAACAGAACGGCGCTGCATTTCAACATTCCTCGAAAACAATAGCTGTGCTCAGACAACAAACCAGTCAGATGCGATAAACCAGCGTCAAGGAACCACAAACGAAGTGCGGCAGAAGCTTGCTAGGAATGAAATCTTCTTCAAATAAATCACGTGCGAAGGACTTTTTTTTATCAGCCAAGAAAATACAATGCCCAGTCTTTAAAAAAATCAAACGCTCACACACAATCCTTTCTAATTATTTTATCTTCTGTTTCAGCGCCATGCAGCAGGTGACGCGGAAGAAAATACAACTCCCATCTTCAGGGTATTTTTTACCTTGTTACTTTTCCTCTACGTTTTTTCTACATTCTTGCGACACGTCCCTTTCAGTTTTTTTAGTTTACCGAACCCCCTCAAGCATACCACAAAAAGGTGAAGTCGAACGCGTGCAAGGAAAACGCAGTAAGAACGCATAAAGAAATGGAGGTAAAACTCCATGCAGCGGGGCAAGATGAGGAAGGAATGGAGTTCCCCAAAAACGTAGTGGCGAAAAGAAACTGTACGTCAAGCGCACAGTCTTTATCACTATGCAGCTAATTTTCAATATTTGCCCGTTACAGCAGACCCCTTTTTACCACTGGTATGGTGTTCCCGAAGACAGCTATAGGTCATTTGTTAAAGCTGGCCACGGAAGAATCTAGCAAGGCTGGCGGACGGGTCTACACTGCACGTGAGGTAGCGCGTGTAGGATACTTACAGTATTTCACAAACCAACCACATGCACACTTCATTATGCACTAAAATTTTTGGTACGCGTCTGCCCACCTACCGTACTACACCCTGCCTCTCATAATATTACAGTGCATTCGAAAAACTACTTCATATATATCGATGGATGTCAAAGCACCTCCTCTTAACGAAATTTTATCGACATTTTATCAACATAATTGGTGTACCTAAAACACCTGTAGGCAACTCTTGTGATCATACTGTTGAATGCGTGTGTGATTTGTGAAATTGTGACTTTCCCTGAAGATGAACCAGTTGACGGTTCGAAACACGTAGGAGTGTAGTTTGAACATTTTAGTGTACAATAAAGTGTGCATGTGGTTGGTATGTGAAATTCTACACTTATGACAATGCGCGGTTTGAGTAACATAAAGTGTGCAGGATAATTGTTTTGTTTCGTCCACCAATCAGCTATCGCTTTCCCTGTACAAGTGAATCGTTCCTAGCCTTAGCTTGAACATTTCACTGGGCAAAAATTAAAAAATGATCCGTTAAGCTTCAATAAAACGCGGATGCTAAAACTGCCCATCCACACCCGCCGTACGAGGATACGGAATCGATTCGTCCCGATTTTCTCGGGACAGTCCCGGTTTTACATGCCCCGCAAAAGTCTTTTCAGGATACATTTCACGGGTTTTTACAGGTCATAAAAATACGACATTTCTGACGACGCGTACGAACATTTCGACTTCCCCAAGGGGGGAGGAAATATCTACAGGAGTATGACAGACATCAACCGGCCATTAACAGGAAAGAATAGGAGAGGGAGAGGAAGATGTGTAGATCAGCGATTATAGAGTGTGGACTGAAACTGCGAAGGAAGAGGAATGGATATGTAAAGTAAATCAGTAAGTGAACTGTATGTCTGGGTTTTAGTAATATTCTTGTTCTTATTATTTCGTGTTTTTGTGTCTGTACGTTACAATTCTGCTACCTGAGTTATCGAGTTTTAGTGATATTAATAAATTACTCTGCATGTCATGGCGTGATGGGTTAAAAATTTTATCTTCTACCGTTCCAAGCCACCTAATGTTACTAAGTGTCCCGGTTTTTAGTTCTTAAAAAATGGGGTCCCTAAACGACGGTCTCCTGTAGGGGTGCACAAAACCAGGGCACCAAGTCGCTATGGCCACTAAAATTTTGTGCAGTGGCGCCTAATATCTGTGGGTCCTCAGTGATGCACTCGCATCATGCCACCCTCCTGGCGCCTAAAATTTTGAGGTTGGTCTCAGTTTTTCGCAAATTTGTGTACTGTATTTAACCTCTCTTGGTACGACAGCTGATGAGAGTGACCTGATAGTCACATGCACAACAGCTGCGTCTGTCGCCACTGGAGTGCGCAACGAAAGGACAGCGGTGAATATGTAGTTAGTTAGTGGCTTGGGGCGGACGAGGAAATCCGGTCTCCAAGAACTTGACTGCTGGGTTACCGACCCCGACTCGTTTCAACTGCGTCCACTTGAACATCGAACTGCAACCAGCATGACATTACTCGGCACAACAAGAAGTCAAACGACTCCACTTTTTGTATACAGCACTCGATTTTCAAGCTGGTAAATCTGACACAACCAGCACTTGAGTCTAAACGCCGAAAAGCTTCCAGTTCCAGAGCCTTCCCGTTATTTTCACAAAGGACAGCATAATTTATATTGCCGTCACTTTCTTAAACTGAAGTATTTGGTGCAAAAATACGTAACCGTTCTTTGCACAAAGAGGATGAAAAAAAAACACAGAGCGGGAAAGTCGTGGGTTACGGCATCTCTAAACCAGGTACTTTGTGTGGACAACAGAAGTTCTTGAACGCATTCAATTTTGGACCACATCGATGCAATCGGCCTAAAATGAAATTCACCATTCCATTCCATTAAAAAAATAGGTCGCAAAAAATCTTACATGTGACTTAAAATATATGTACACCTACGTGTTTATATCAACCACTTACCGACATAATTCGTATTCGCAACACATGTAAAAAATTACATTCCTATATTCATAATTAGCTTCATCAGCGCAGTGAGTACAGCTCCTATATGCGTTGTGCTGGAAAAAACGAACATAAGTCCAGTCAAAACGACCGGGCAAACAGAAGGATGCCTTCAGAAATAACTTATATTTGCAAATAATTAATTGTAGGTGACAGACTAGCTTTAGTATTTGGGGTACTTTATAAAGTAACTAACCTGATAGGCGAATTACGATCACAGTAGCATGGTAGGTGCCTGCTGTCGCCACCTCAATATCCTGAACATGGGGGCCGGGTTTTTTCCCAACCATCAGAGTGCATGGTATAACACAAATAACATTCAGCACATTACGAATTTTCACGAAGGTTGGACCGAAGGGGAAAAATGTCGGGCATAAGTGACCACTGTACGAAACCTTCAGGTTGCACAAAGGCAGTGACTATTTTGATCAGCTGACCATAAAGACTTCCAAACAAAACCCGCCGTCAAGCAGTTCCTTCCTTTTTAGGCGCGTTCGCAGAATTGCGAAAAACGACAACTAGCTTCGTCATGCCTGCCTGTCTGATTGTCCATCTGTCCGCATCGAACACATGTCGGCTCACACTGGACGGATTTTCACGAAATTTGATATTTGAATATTTTTCGGAACTCCGTCCAGAAAATTCAAGTTTCATTACAATATGACAAGAATAACAGGCACTTTATATAAAGGTTTACATACATTTATGATAATATCTCGCTGAATTATGCTTAGAATGAGAAACGTTTCAGACAAATATTGTAGAGAAAGTTCAAACACACATTTTATGCTCGAAAATCCTGCTGCTTATGAGATAATGTGGAAATATATGGTAGAGCCAGACGGGCCACAGGTGACAATACAACACGGCGCAGAAAAAATGCTCTTTGCATGCAGTACAATTTAGGCAAGAACATGCAGACTCACAGTACTTAATATTTATTGATCTTCCACGGCAACAATGGTTACGCGAACGCTCCCCAATGTTACGTTTATATGTACCTTGCCTGTCTCTGTTTCAACAAACCTTTCGCTTACACTACATAAATGAAGAATAGCGAATGGCATTCGTCTTGTGACAAACGTCTCTGACAACCGTCAAATAAAAAAGGAAGAACCGGAGTATTTCGTGGATGACCAACACAATCCCTTTCAAGAAAAACAAAGCTGATGCGTGCAGACAAGTAAGGTAACAAACAATCGCAGTGCCACTTCTACAAACTCAGGAGCTAGAGTTCCAATACATACGTCAGAAATCGTCTTTATGGTACAGCCAAGGTTGAAAACAAGCCCAGCACGGCATGAACAGGTGAGTTCACAGTAACAGTGCATCTCTCTTTGTTTGTTAGCAACAATGGTAGTACTCTGGCCCAAAATCTAATTTGCTCAAAGCTTTCAGTGCAGTTTCTGTACGGGATTTCATTACAACACAAACCATCTATAACAGTTCAACACAGCGTTCTGACAATAGTTTGTTACATTTAGGCTTACTTAGCTTTTTGGGCTGTGTGCGTAGTCTAGTACAGGGGCACACAAAAGGTAAGAAAAGATGAAGCTGTCTCCCTGCAGTCTCCAAATGGTGACACACCAAAACAGACTTCAGTAACTCACATCTTACAAAGTCGTATTCTTGCAAGTAAGTGTGAAGTATGTAGCGTGTCTGCATACGCACTCGCGCCGCACATGCACACTACACACTACACACACTCTACACGCCAGTAACTGGCGTGAGGTGGTGCGATGCTTAAGGTATAACGAATTGGCAGTGAAGTGTGAGGAAATGGTCGTGACCTAATTTGAGTTACTATCCCGACATTTTGCCTGGAGGTTCTGAGGAAAAACTACAAGACCTTGAAGGTCATATGACAGATCATGTCAAGATACCATATCACTGTGACAGACCTTTGAAGTACATTAAACGTACTCAGAATCTAACATTCATATTTCTGAATTACGTGCAGACACTCCCCAACCTCCGCAGTAATAACGACCCTGATGGTCAGGTGCACGTCAAATTTTGAGCAAGTGGGAATTTGTATTTATATGGTCCCATACAGGTACAGTCGAACTCGGCTATAACGCCATCAAAGGGACTGGATATTTTGTGTCATTATAACCGAGGAGCGTAATGTCATGGTTAACGGTGACGAATTAATTGGTACCACAGAATATCTGACGTTATTGACGAGGTGTCATATAAACCCATGTCATTACAACCGGGTTTGACTGTATATACAAGGCACTCCAGTCGAAATCCAAGCACCAACCTAATGGAACCTGACCGGCGGCGGCATGACCGCCCCGCTGCCAAAGTTATCGCCCAGCAGTATTCTCCCACCACCTACGTCTCATTGCGCTTTCATCTCCGCAAGGAAAAATTCGAAGCCCGTTTAAAAAATGTTATTATTTCAATCTTACTTTTTTTTTTAAACTGCGAAGTCTGAAATCGCGTGACTTCAAATTCCGCTAAGTCGGGAGTGCCAGAATCTTATTCTTTCCGTCTAAACTATCGATCTTCTATCGACGCAGGATTCATAACAGTGATGAAGTCATGCGGAAATGCAAAGTGCTCAATCCTAGAAGCTTAGAAAGACTTTTTACCGCAATAAACGCGTCTGGAAAATGCTGATCCCACAAAGCTCCTTCGAAATTAAACCGACAGATTCCTGAAGGGCATGATGTTTGCCAAAGGACATGGTTTCACCATTACACTTGAGTCTAAAGTAACAGTCACTGGAGTGGAAATATCCAAATTGGCTTCCGCAGAAGAATTCGTACATGAGCGAACTGTTTGTATAGGGACAGACACCGCACTCTGTTGTTTATGAAGCCGGTTCAAGATATCTGACGCCTCATAGCGTCGCAGCTTCTCTAAATCCTTACCCACCAAACACAATCAAATTCGATGCTTTGTAACCCATGTAGTTCAAACAGTGTTACTGAGTAAACCCACACATCAATCAACATAGGCTGTAGAGCCCTTAGGTAACGTTTCTGACTTGTATTCAGAAGGTTGCCTGCTCATATCTTGGCTGGGACACTTACCATCCTAATTGGGGTTTTCGCGATCGCTTCCTTCGGAATTCTTTTCATTTCCATAAAATTTTCTCGGGCTAGCAGCCGCGTCAGGTGGTTGAGTGGCGAGTAAACCGACGTTTCGAGGACCACCTAACACGGCTGCTAGCCCGAGAATATTTTATTGAATTTAGCCGCCGTGAAAGCTTACAATTATATGTCATTTCCTTTCACTGTCTACTGTCGTGGAGCAATTTGCTGTTACATAGTGAGAATGACTGACAGCGTCCTTAAATAAACCACAAATAACGAAACACAGGCTATAAGTAAAATTGTGCGGTGTGGTAATATGCAGTGCTGAAGACTGCCTGAAAGTTTACAGACAGATGTATCGCTCAGCCTGAACGATGTTCTTGGTGTATGTGTGAACCCACTTCATGACTTATGTGATAGGAAGAAGGACGTGTGCACGTTTTCGCTTGTATGACCTTTACCTTAACCTTTTAAAGCCTAGCGGGTACTTCACGTACCACCAGGTTTAATATTGAAAAATCCTCTATTATTGTGACTTGCGTTTATGTGTTTTGTACGGACCTCAGAACAAACAGCAGCGTTCACCTTATACACCATTAAGTGATTGGCTTTTATAACCGAGGTGGAGAGTGTTTACAGCGCGGCACGCACTGAGTCCTTATATAAAACAGATTACCTTTCGTCTTTAAAGGTAAATTTTCTATCAATAACTGAGATCTCAATTTGACAGATGCCGCTGTAAGTCAAGAATAAAATAAAACTGTAATTAACCTTTTAAAGCCTAGCGGTAACTTTACATACGACAAGGTTTAACATTAAAAAATTCTACGTGGTGCCCACATTGCGTTTATGTGTTTTGTACAGATCTCAGAACAAACAGCAACTTTTGCCTTATAAAACATTAAGAGACTGGTTTTTATAACCGAGGTGGAGAGTGTTTACAGCGCGGTACGCACTGAGTCCTTATATAAAAGAGATACGCTTCGTCTTTAAAGGATTAATTATAAATGTAGTTAAAACTGGTACGATTTTCTCAGATTTTTGGAGATCTTACTCCTGCGTGGCAAAAAATGGGTATTCAGGATCCTTCCAGTGTGTGTGGGACTGTGACTACGTTATTTGCCTATTTTAACTGCATTTCTTCAGTGGTTCTTGTATAAAATTATAATTTTTGCGTTTATTAATGGAGACTTCAGAACTTTTTTGGTCATAACGATTTGAATCGTAGGTGGTTGTCACTCGAAAATTATTACCGCTTACGTTGAAGGTTATGAATGTATGTGTGGCCACGCACTGTAACAAATGCAAGATACGGAATCAGTTATCTCTCCCACCCTGTTTAAGTTCCATTTGAAATTTTTTATTCCATTACGCCTAGGTGCTGTAACCGGTTCTTTCGTTCATGTTTTCCGGGCTTCGCAATTAGTATGCGTCACACCACATACGAAATGTAATGGAAACAACGAAGAAGAGATGGACTAGATATGTAGAACACACGGGAAAAATGAGCACACAAGACTTTTGATCGACGAACTTACAAGCTCTTGGAGCATGTGGGAGAATACTAGTAAAATTGATGGTAATGAAATAGGGTATGGGCATATGGAGTGGATTCGCTGGCTCAGGATAGGTTCCAGCGGAGGGTTCTGGTTAAACACGTTCGGGTTACAGAAGAAGTGGATAATTTCTGGACTACCTGAGGGTCTTTTTAAAATTATTTAATCCGCGCATTTTGAATCAATATGGCACGCTGAATGGTGTGTACGGAAGTTTCCTTCTGTACACACCATTCAACTTGTCATACAGGGACACGGTCCGCATTGGATCGAGGACTGCAGTAGATATTTCAATATACTGCATACTGCCACAACTCACAGTCTCGTCTCTAATTACATTTTATATATTTTAAATGTGTTCTATATATAAATGTGTTATAATATCACTTACATATAACGTCTACAATATATTAAAAAACCCCGCATATTTTATTCACGTACGAACTGGTATTATCAGCAGTTACGTAATTCAGAGATGTATTCTAGCTTACTATGGACGGTTCTAAGCTTGGTATGTATGCCCTGAGGATGGCAATATCATGCTGAAACAGGTTATAGTGAAATGGCTGTATTAGCAAGTATGGTAAGTGCATTTAGTTGTTAACATTAAACGAAAATACTTGATGGACTGTCAGCTTCCCGAGAAGTTCTCTGCTGCATGGAGTTGTACCGAGTTAAAGAAACACTGCGATTCCCCCCCCCCCCACACCCTCCCCTCCCATGCTCTGAATAAGTGTGTACGTGCACACACTGATATGGTGACATTTATTTGCCATTTATTGATAGCGTAGTAACTCCACCGGTATTTTCAAGGGCTCTGTTCCCTCCCAGTGCTTCACCGCGCGTTCTGTAGCGTGGCCTTCAAGTGCTGGACTCGGTGAACCGTGCCCTGCACAAGAAGAAATAGAAACATTCATCCTAACAAGCTGGTATGGATATTGTCCTGTACCTGTTGCCTGGGTCTCATTTAACTGCTGAAGGATGCGCCGTAGAACATTACGTGCACTGTGTAAACACGTCACACACACACACACACCAAATATTCGTCCTTGCGAGATGGCGAAGGTCGATTTTCTACGATTAACTATTCATAAGATGTTTGCAGTGCGGTGTGTTTATTTTTTGCCAGTATATTCTTCACCTGCCGATCCCAGTGGCCGCGCGGTCTAAGGCTTAGGTCTGCGGCCGAGCGCTTGCTGGGATCGTGGGTTCGAATCCCACTGGGGGCATGGATGTTCGTCTCTTGCACAGTGTTTGAATTGTCTGGTACAGGTCTCTGCGACGGGCCGATCCCTCGTCCAGACGAGTCCTACCGACTGTGGTGTGTGTCTGAGTGTGATCAAATGAAATCACAAAAACCATCGACACCTGCTGTGAACAGGTAGGCAGAAGACAGGAGGACTAAGAAAGAAAGACATTCTTCACCCTAGGCAACGTGCTGCATGGGTCAATTCCCCTAACGCGCAGGGGATCTTTTCTCCAAACCGTCCGAAGAGACTCTGCGTCCCACTCAGCGTCCTATTCACTGGGTGCCTGATGCTGTTTTTCCAATGTGTAAATTGAAGCTCAACACACGCCTCCATCCAGTGCCGAGTGTAAGATCAAGAGGGCCTGACCCCCATTCTCCATACTCCTTTTGGTTTTCGTAGGCACAACTTTATTCTTTACCTCTCAGGTTCAACACACGAGCAAGGAGATGTGAAGTGTAAAGATTATCGGTGATTAACCCCATATTAATCTACTCGAACATCAGGACCGGTGGTTAGATTGCCTGGGACATCGGCAGTTATCCGCGGCCTTCTGCAAAGTAATTTAAGAGTGGTCCGTTTTAACCTAAGCTGTAACAGCGAGATTCGGGCTGCAGCGCAGCAAGTGACGAGCTTGGAGCTTACAGAAACGAGTTTAAGTTTACATACCCCGTACGTTGTGTTGCATTGCGATAGGTCAAGGAGTTTTACCAAAGGTGGGCATGACATTATCAGAATTCTGAATCGAAGAGTACCAGCAGGCACAGGCATTGGCTCGCATTTCGTGATAATATTAACAAAACATTATGTAGCACTTATTGCCAACTGTCCGAAGTAACTCATTTTGTGCAGCTCTAAAATTTAGCTCTCAAATTATATTGTCCACATAAGTCTTAAAAGTGTCTTCAAAACTAATAAAATAGGAGTTCCCTCAATAAATAACACCCACCAACAAATTCACTTAATAAAACACAATTCGGTAACAACTATTAAAACTCCTGCATGTTTTGGCACTGGGGTGCCATTCTAAGGGACTTACACAACAAAAGAGAATAAGCCCAACACTTTAATAACGTTTTATAACGTTCTGTAACTCCCTAAGAATGGCACCCCGGTGCCGAAACACGTAGGAGTTTTAATAATTGTAATGAATTGCGTTTTATTAAGCGTATTTTTTGGTGGACGTGTTGACTGTAAGAATACGCACGGTATAATACAAAAAATGAGAATCTCCTATTTTAACTTCACAGTCGCCGTGTTATTGTGATACAGCTATGTATGATATAATTGGTTATAATTTGTGAAATAAAATTTTAACCTATTAGACCTCCAACGCTGCCAAGAGATAGCTTTTAAATTCCCGCAAACGCCTGTTTCATCCTGTACAAGTTTTTCTCAGCGGGTGGTGACGCCGTAACTGAAGTGTGTCGTGACATTTTGAATTTCGTTGTGCTTCTCCACATTTACCGGCGATCCACAAAGTGTGAGAATAGCAACAAGGTGTTACTCAGCTTGGTTTTGCCATCTCATCGTCCGGTGTTGCTGTTGCTGCTTCGATAATTTCTATATTCTATTAACGTTTTAAAGCCTAGCGGTAACTTTACGTACCACCAGGTTTAACATTAAAAAATTCTACGTGGTGCCCACATTGCGTTTATGTGTTTTGTACGGATCTCAGAACAAACAGCAACTTTTGCCTTATAAAACATTAAGAGACTGGTTTTTATAACCGAAGTAGATAGTGTTTACAGCGCGGTACGCACTGAGTCCTTATATAAAACAGATACGCTTCGTCTTTAAAGGGTTAAACAATGTTATTTTTCATATTAGCCATTTCTGGAGCGTTTGCAACGAAAAGCTACACTAAGTCCTCCTATTAGCGATGCTGTGTCAGTCTGACGTCACGTAACAGCTGGATATTTATTGAAATTATTTATATTGACTCTGATAGCGCGCAGGTTCACCAGAATTTGTCTACACAATCCAGTGTTTGTTAAAATCTGACACAATAAAGGACACATGCAAATGCACTTGCTTTTCTGCAGACATGACGATCAAAACTTGCTGTGTATCTAACACATTAAAAATGTTTCGAATGTAAGTTACACACAGAAAAATGTCCCACGCATCTTGTATTCAGCACTTTTTACCATAAGTCATAGGATTTTCGAAAGGCACAAAAAAAGAATGAATGGGTCACAATTGTTGTACCGTGCGTATGTTTGCGTATGTTTCCGAATTGCTGGACTGTACTTTTTGCCTGATGTTTATATGGGTGTGCAACTTGGTCTGTCACATTGAAGGACGAACGTAGGCTGAGGGTGTTTGACAGTAGGGTATTGAGGAAGATATTTGGGCCTAAAAGGGATGAGATAAGACACAACTGGAGGAAATTGTACAGTGAGGAGTTTTCTGATTGGCATTCCTCAACAGACATTACTTGGGCGAACAAACCAATGAGCACGAGATTGGAAGTGCAGGTGGCACGAACTGGGACAGGACAGGTGCATACAGGGTTTCAATGGGGAAAACTGAAGGTCAGATATCATTTGGAAGACCCAGGTATGGAAGATTGGAGGATAATATTAAAATTACATGAAAATCCGTCCAGAGGGAGCCGAGTTGTTCCATGTGGACGGACAGACAAGCATGACGAAGCTAACTGTCGCTTTTCGCAAGAACGCGCCTAAAAATGAAAGGCATACGGAAGCACGACGCGTAATGTCAACCTCAATTCCGTATAATATGAACATAGCTTGCTAAAATAAATTATACAAGAATGTTCCAAATTCAAATTGTAAGTCACTACTGTGTATGTATGATGTCATTTACAAATTTTTGCATAATAAGCCTTTCTTTCTGTGAAAAGTGTATGTGGTGATTTGGGTGTGATGTCATGCAGGCTTTATGTTGGATTGATAAACACTAAAATGCAAATTCGTTAACAAGTTCATACATAACACACACACACACACACACACACACACACACAGCGACAGAAAAAACTCGCTTCTTTGCCTCAAAATTCAATCCACAAAGTTACCACCTCCTCAGAACTGTGACGCGATGCAAAATGTATGCACCGACACATGGAATCAGCCTATCAGATTTAATTTACAAAGTTTCTATCATATCACCATAACAGGATGACCTACGCGATAAATGCCGGCGTCTGGAAAGAGTATGTCTTACCGCCATGTTTTCTGTGTCCCTCTATTCCTGACGCAAAGGCAACTTCAATACCACCGCCGCCACCGCCACCACTACTAAGATACCAAAAAATATCCGTCAAATACAATACTTGTTCGTGATTTCAGGCTTCCATCGCCATGTTGATGAGATCTGCGCTCTTCCTGGGTATTATGCAGCGTCGAATGACCATCCTTTGCCGACGTTTCGGGACAACGTATCGGTCTCATCTTCCAAGAGCTTCTTGAACCTTGAAGATGGGACCGATATGTTGTCCCGAAACGTCGGTAAAGGATTACCATTCAACGCTGCGTAATACTGCAGAAGAGCGCACTTCTCACAATACTTCTTTGTTAAAAACTTAATTCCAGCCACATGTTTCGGCTCGTATTAAGCCATCCTCAGGCTGTACAAGATTGTATAACGAGAAAGCATACAACTACATATGTAATATTATTAAAAACTTCCTCTTTATAAAATCTTGTACAGCTTGATGGCTCAACACGAGCCGAAACATGTAGCTGCGATTACGTTTGTAATACACAGATGTGTTTGACAGATAAGTGCGTACGGGTATCTTTGCATACATAACACAACGGGACGAATCACATCAAGTTACCACCACCACCGCCGCCGCCGTCGCCACCGCCACCACCAAAATAATCGAGGTAACCTTTTCTGTAGATACCAGTTCAATCCATAAATATTTAATCAAAATGCAACACACAGATAACAGTACGCACAAAGTATTTACCATGGAACGCACGCCGAAACGCCGTATGTTTGCTGCAAAAACATGACTCGTTTGGCATGGCAGTTTAATATATGAAAGGACTATATAAACAATTTCATGGAATGGAAGGTAGTAAAAATATTCCATAATGGTTGCACGTTACGCCAGAATTGGAAACAGCTGACGTCCTTGCACTGACGTTCCACATAAAGCAGAGAGTAGCATGACTTCATGTTCTCTGAATATTAAGAAGAGAGAATGTCACAAAAGAAACAAATTCACAGCTACGTCAGAAAAACAGCATGCAGCAGCATGTAACAGGAGCATGACTGTACGTGACGTGATGAAACATGAAAGATGTGAACGCTGGTGTCCTGCTTAGGATGCCGTTACACGCCCTTCCCTTACTGTGAGAACAACACGTACAACTGTAAGCATATGTACATGCCCTTTCAATCCTTACGTTTTTTGACATGGGACGGGAACGATTCTGAACTGATGGCAGACAGTACTCCCCAAATTTAGCCTCTTCCAGGAACGTGCCGTATAAAACAACAATATACAGTAGGTGGGATGTCTTCGAATTGCAGGTCCAATGCCAGGCAAAAATTAAATATGGATACTTGTATTTCCCTAGGATGAAGCATGGTGTACGGAACGTAAACACCAAAAATAACAGATGCTGGTGTCGGGAAAATCTGCACGTAGTTCATGACGCATCCTTTACATGACCTAAAAGTTGGAGTCTGGTGTGCAGTGAGTGCACGCAAAATCATAACAGGGGCTGCCCGTTTCGAAGAAACAAATTCCGATAATCAATGTTAAATTAATTCCCACACAATTATTCTTGGAATTAACTCCAAGAACTGAAAAAGTAGGGCAATCCAATTGAACTTGAGTAACTAAAGCAGAGGCGAAGACAATATTTCAACACAAGAGTTTCGTAGCATGTTCAGAAACATTTCCAAAAGACCTGCGGCCTTCTTAGGAGCTGGAGGTCAGCATTTCGAAGCCGTGATATTAAATATGGGAAAATGAATTATGGGGGGAAACAACGGATTCTAAAGTCCCGGCGGATGCAGGCCTCGTATGTGACAAACCTCCTCCGGTTAATTGCAATAATTAAGGAATTAAACACCGTCAAACACAACATGTGTGTATTACATACTTCATTACGGCAACATGTTTCGACATAATTTGGTCATCTTCAGGCCAAAGATATAAGATTCATTAAAAGGACAGTATATAATTGTATTAAAACACACTAATAATCGAAATATAGATTTTTGAAATTAAAATGTCAGCTATCAAATTCATGAGAGCATAATGCCATCTAATTCACAGTGTTTCCATAATGATCCTTTCAGCCAGAAATGAAGCCCTAAAGCCTCAGACGGATATTTACTGGGCTACAGGCTGGAGCAGTAAGGTTCGATTCACCACTGGACCCTGCCCACAACCAACTCAGTACTGTTCATTTCTTATTCTCCTACACGTCTGATATCAACTTTAATATTATTATCATTTCTATACCTAACTATCTACCTCCCTGCGGCGGAGTACGCCTTGAGAAGCTAACAGTTTTTAAGCCAGACACGAAATCTCACGCAATATATGGAACTCAAAAGATTCATTACCGTGTTAACAACAGCCCGCTACCCGTCCCTGTCCTGTGCTAAATTTAACCCAGTCAAAGCTTCACCATTTTATTTCTCTAAGAACCACTTAATAGTGTCCTTCCATCCAGGCATCGGTGTTCAGAGTTGTCTCTTCACGTTTCCCCACCAAACCGCTGTATTCATTTCTCTTTCTTCACTATACGTGCCACATGCCCCTCCCACCTCATTGTCCTTATTTCACCACTCGAATAATCGCGCCTGAGCAGGGTTTCTCAGACGGTTTCTCCCTTTTACAAAGGGACTGGAATTCCCTTCTTCGGCAGGGAGTCCACACCAGCAGTGGGTCTCCTGTCTACTGACTTTTTGTCCTAGTGCTAAGCGGCCGCAGTGTGAAGCTGACAACTTGTGTCCATCCGAAGCTAAATTACGAATGCGTGGAGTATCTTATTTAAAGATGTTATTAACTGCGGAGGTTATACAGTGACAGTGTTGGACGCATTAATATGCAGCACTGACGGAATGATACTGAAAGGGAACAAGGCAGGCACTGTACAAGTACGTATAAACCTAATATTGAAGAACGTCCGCGTAACTACTGTTGCCGTGCAAAAGCAATAAGTAGTATATATTGTGAGTGTGTGTCTGTAGCCTTAGTTATACAGCATGTAAAACGCATGCGCCGTATTATATGGTCATCTGTGGTCTGTATGGCTCTACCATATTTTTTCCACATTATCTCATAAACGGCACGATTTTCGGGAAAATGTTACTGAATATAAAACGTGTGTTTCGATTTTCTCTACAACTTTTGTCAGATACATTTCTCATTCTAAGAAGAATTCAGTGAAATATCATCATAAACGTATATATGTCTTCATGTAAACTAGCCGTTATTCTTGCTAAATGTGAATGAAACTCGAATTTTCTCGATATATTTTCGAAAAATACTAGAGCATCAAATTTCATGAAGATCCGTTCAGAGCAGAGTTGTTCCATGCGGACGGACGGACGGACGGGCGGGCGGACAGACAGACAGAGACACAGACAAAAACACATGACGAAGCTAACAATCGCTTTTCGCATTCTGCGAACGCGCCTGACGTACCCCTTGAAAAACTTCCCAGCGTCTCTTTGTCCACCACTAACCCCGTATGGAATGGCCTGGGACTGAACCCATGCCTCCGCGTGAGAGGCCGGCGACTAATCACCTGACCCGTGGCAAGGCCAAGAATGCGTGGAGCTACGCTTCGAACCCCCATTCGCCTTCATTATGTGATGATTAACGCTATAAGGACATCTTAACAGTTTACGATGTATGAAATTCGCTTCTATACGAACAGAGAGCAAATGTAAGACGCTTCGCTATTTCGCTCCTTGAGCTACGATGAAAGCTGTAAAATGAAAGAACTGATATTCGCCACTTCTGTGGTCTGCCAGGTTGGCTGGAGGCATCGATTTTCGATAAATGACAGTCTTTCTACTCATGCTGCAGGCAGAAACGGATACTGTATGTGCACTACTGAATGAAAGAGTGGCAAAAGAGATCTCTACAACAGACGGTATTTCAGGGACAACAAAGCAGAACAGACACAGGGAGATCCACTACAGCAAAGACGAACCCAATAATGGCATAGAACGAGTTGCAGATTCGAAATGAAACTCACGCTGAAGGTCAACGTGTCGTAACTCAGATGACCACAATCCATAGACAGTCCAACTCCGTTATAACGTCATGAAAGGGACTGAATATTTTGTGTCGCTATAAACGAGTGTTGTTATAACCGAGGAGTATAATGTTAAGGTTAACAGTAACGAATTAATTGGTACCACAGGAAATCTGACGCTATAGGCGAGGTGTCGTATAAATCGATGTCGTTATAACCGGGTTCGACTGTATTACTGAACATTTCATATTCCTACATGACATCACACTAAACTTTGAAATATTTTTTTATCCAGTAATATTAAGACCTGTCAAAAAAAACTTGTACAGAACTACCAAGACGGCAATGTACGTATAAACGCAACATCGAGGCGCGTTCGCGTAACCACCGTTGCCGTCGAAAAGCAGTAAGTATTTAACATATTGAGTGTATGTCTGCAGCCTTGGTTATCAAGCACGCAAAGCGCATGCGCCGTGTTATATTGTCATCTGTGGCCTGACCGGGTCTACTATATTTTTCCACGTTATCTGACAAAAGGCACGATTTCCGGAAAGGCGTTACTGAACATAAAATGCGTGTTTTGATTTTCTCTACAACGTTTGACTGAAACATTTCTCATCCTAAGAAGAATTCAGGCGGACAGTACCACAAATGTACGTACATAGGTCTTCATATGAAATACCCGTCATTCTTGTAAAATATTAATCAAATCTGAATTTTCTCGACAGACTTTCGAAAAAGACTCTAATATCAAATTTCACGAAAATCCGTGCGGTGAGCGCAGAACTGTTTCTTGTGGACGTACAGGCACGCCGTCAGACACAAGGAAGCTGATAGTCGCCTTTCGCAATTGTGCGAACGCGCCTAAAAACTGTTCATAACCCTTGAGATTATGCTATATGGTTTCAGTACTGCAAGTTGGATTGCCATTACTGACATACCAACTTTCGCAGAAATGTGTCAGTATTACTTAACGAAAGAACGAACGAACGAACGAATGAACGAACCTGTCACAATTCGTTGACACAACCCTTTGCAACGTTGGTCTATCTTCATTAGTTTCAAGTAAATCGCTTCTGTCGTCACTAAATTCATAATGGTGTCACAGTTTCCATTACGTTCAGTTAGCATCTAACGGCTTTTAAGAACATGACGCGATATATTGCTGACACACTAGCTTCACGTTTTAAACGATAAAAAGGGAAGTTACGGTCCTTCAGCTTACCCTGACTGTGATCCTTCTGAGCTCGCATTCAACAGATCCTTTCCACTTTACCTAATCAATTAACTTTTATAAAAAAAATGCAATTCAACTCTTAGGGGGAAAAAAACACTCAGAAGTTTCTTGACCTTCGAGTTTAAGTACTAATTTGAAACTGCATACATATGTACCGTTTCATCACAAAAATATTTATTGCTGAAAACAAGGCATAAAAAACCTTGAAAGATTTTCAACGCCCCCCCCCCCCCGTTACTATATGTACACATATACATACACAGATTCTACATAAATAATTCCATGAAGCAAAGGCGTTCTTGAGAACCTAACACTTCCTTATCTAGTCAACAAATTCCTCGAGTTTTATAGACCCCGAAGGTTCATTACCGCATTCACAAAAGCCCGCCAACTGTCCCTGTCATAGGCCAGATTAATCCATTCCAGGCCCTCCTATCGGACACTAGCACGTGTTCACATCAGACCCTACATAAACATACACATCTGCATACTCAATTCTGTAAACATTTACAACTACCGCGTCCTTTTTACGACTCCGTTCGTAACCCATATAGCTGACACACATACCTGTATCTCAATATTTAACTATGCTTTTATGTGTTGTTAAATGAAGCGATAAACCTACACTCTGTACTATGAACGGTACATATGGGTCTCCTACTGCGGTTTATTCATTTTACGACGTTTTCTCAACTGCGCCATTTATATGGCATCTTAAGGAATTTGATTGTGACTGCTGTGAAGGTACAAGCTTACGGATAAAAAATCACAAAAATTATCAAAATAATAAATCTTCTGAAAAGAATAAGATTTAGAACATCACATTGGTAAAGATCACAAATGTCATTTGAGCCGCTTTAACATAGCGTTACTGACTCGAGTGAATGCAGAAGTGCACCCAGGCGAGGATTACTTTGGATTCGCAAGTTTTCTTTCTTTTACAATATTGCGGCCTGTTACACCAGACGGGCGTACATTTTCATATCCTACGATCTGTCTCTCTTTATTTCACTTCATTAATGACGATTTTGGTGGATCTAACGTCAAGGCTTGAATCGTGGAGTCATGCTTGAAGACCACCCAATGAGCACAAACAACGCGAGATTTGAAGTTATCACAGCGATGTAGTTAAGGATCCACATCTTCTGGGGCGTGACACTGTGACGCACTCACATCACACACACACGCACACGCACGCACGCGCGCGCGCACACACACACACACACACACACACACACACACACACACTATAGTGACTACTGAAATTAACTTCAGAACTCTTTCTGACAATAAATCCAACACAGGACACAACACACTATAAAACACAGCAGAACAGTATTAAAATCTGTCCCTATATCTTTAGGGCCGCGACAGCTCAGTCGGTATGGCGAGGCGCTACCGGCTGGACGGTCCGGGATCGAATCCCGGTGGAGGTGAGAATTTCCGCGCCCATCCCGATCGGCACTGGGGCCCACCCAGCCTCCAGTACAATGGGTACCATGTCTCCTTCCCGGGGGTTAAGCGGCCGGGGCGTGGCACTGATTACCCACCCCTATCTACTGTCGACGTTAAAGAAAGAGTACATCTAGACTTCCACGCCCCCTCTGGGCTTTCAACACCTATTCTAGGGTAACTTTACCTTTTTCCGTTACCTTTACCCTACATGTTTCGGCCAATCTTGACAGCCAGTCATTCATTATACCTCACTACGACTGGCAACGTAAAGGCTTCTGTACCTTCCAGGATGTAGACTGCCCCCCCCCCCCCCAGTTTATGACCTCACAATAAAGAGTTCAGTAAATTCTAACAGGTGTTGATGATGGTGTATAATATTGTGTGGTGATGGGTTTATGGACTTTATCCATCGTCCGAAGAGTAATATATTAAAAGTATTAAAAAATTAAAATCACAACGTTTCGGAAGCTGGCTGTGCTTCCGTCCTCAGGTGAATGGAGGGGAAGACGAGAAGAACACCTACTCTGTTGGGACCGTTAAACAGAGCTAATTTTTTAATATTTTTAATACTTTACTCTTCGGACGATGGCTAAAGTCCACAAACCCATCACCACACAAAGAGTTCAGTAGCTTTATACACGACAAATGGTAGGCAGAGTTAATGAAAGTGAGGCTGGTTATACGCTGCATGACTGGGATTCGATTCCCGGAAGACATGTAAACTTTCTTCTTTGCAACTACGTCCAGATTACTTCTGGGACTCGCACAACACTGCATTCGAAGGAATGAAAGTGACCAACGCATAAAGTTGACCACTCACTTCAGAATGTGAGAATGTATAAGCCCTCCTCCCAATAAGCCTTCATGGTTTCGCGTAAAAACGAAAAGTTAATCACAGATATTCTGCAGCTGCCAGTACTTCGATGTAAACAATATTTCTACGCCAGAAATTACTACTGAGGTATAGAAGTAAGGTCTGTCTGAAAGGTATAAAGTACAAGTTACTGCAGGGAACACATATATGGCAATCGACGACAATTTAACGCTAAATGACAAGGCTGTGGAGAAACTGGGTCAACAGCAGACCGCGGTCACAGTTGGACCGTCTGGCACTAGCGAAAACAAGAAGACTACTCCAATTAGGGGCGCACGTATTTTCGAAATTCAGTTTTACATACATACAGGTCACTCTCATTAGCTCTGATGTTTCTTTGTTGTACACACAAAAACACAGCTGCGAAGCTAATCACACTACGGACACTTGCAATTTGCAGACCACATATCCAACACTACATTTATCGAAATGCATTAATTAATTCGGAGACGCCATGACTACGCCCTTTACTGTAGCTTACGTCCATTTTATGCGTTTTGTGCAAATAACGTATAAACAATTTCAATAAATATCATCCAATAATTTATGCCTAAAAGCATTCTGCCACCCAAAAGAATGACGCAAAACACGACGTCTCTGCGCATGTTTCAAAAATATAACCAAGTGCCCATGATCTTTGTCATAATTTAAAGTCAATGGTTTACTTTAAATGTGGAGTTTACGTCCATGCTGAAAATTCGCATCCGAATGGGTGTGTGTAGAATTATACAACATGGACCACACAATGTTACCTCAAAATGGACTGCACATACTTAAACAAAACATATATGTAAGACTTAAAAATGGTAGCCCAGGAGATGATGCCTCCAAAGGGGCGTGTCTGGTGCGGTGTATGGAGGGTGTTGAATACAGGACGGTCATTGGTGGGAGCGGCAGACAGTTCTGCCACTACACACACACACACACAAACACTGAGAACACTAAGCACTCGAGTAGCGTCTACAGACATTCCCAGACACACTACTGCATGTTACGCAATTTCAGGCCCGTGTTACTTTTACAAAATTAGAAAACTGAAAAGGAAATACATTTTTGACATACGCGCCGAATTTTTCCTTCCATGAATGAAGGCACAATGAGACGAAGGCGGCAGAATAATACTGCTGGGCGATAACAGAGGCGGCCGGGCGGTCATTCTGCGGCCGATAAAGTTCCAGTGTGTTCGGGGCCCGATTTCAATTGGCCCCCCTTGTATATAAAGCAGTCCCACTTCAGGCCTGGACAGGCCCACAGGGTTCCAGGAGGTCGAGGCTCCCAGATTTCTAGACAATCGGCGCTTGAAGGTGGTAAGGTTGTCAGCCCTACGCACCGGCCGCGTTTACCCCCCAGGAAATATTCCTGGTGCTCATTTCTGTTAGAGGCTGAGTCGACCCCAGGGCCATAGTGCGACCGACAGGATTATGTCAATGAAAAATCCACTGACACCATCGGGAATCGAACCCGCGACCTGCCGGTTTGTAGCGCAGTGCCTCAACCAACTGCGCCACCGCGGCCCCCCCCCTTGTATATACATACAGTTTACCACACGCAGTCTCAATTCCAACTTGCGCAATAATCGCCTCGCGCGTAACCTTCCGGAACGTGACTACTGCGTAAATCACGGAGTGTGTAGTGATAGCATTGTGCGAATGTTTTCAGGATGGGTAATAGCAACTCGTCATTCGTCACGAAACCTCGCGCATGCGCATCCATCGCTTTCCTAAAGAGGATCATGTCCTTGGCAGTGGAGTATACTTCGATATATAATGGGGGCAAGTAAAATAATTTCAAAACAAACAGAATTCAAGCGAGATGGTCATTTTATGTTACACATTCAGGCTGCATAGTTTCATTTTCGTTTATTTAACAATTTTTCCAGTACCGTAAGTTATACAATATCAAATTACTGAATAATTAGTAAACAATAATAATTCGAAAGGATGAGGAAGGCACTGTTCGTGGCCTAACTAAACATATGAAGCCGGTGTTTACCTGACGGGACTGAGAAAGACCATAAAAACGTGTTGGGACAGCCAGCCTCCGGAACGAGATTTGAACCCAGCACCTCCCTACTACGATGCAAGAGCTCTACCAAATCGACGGCGAAATTGGTTCCAACGACGTTTTCTTTTAGAGATGGTGACCGTTAAATATGAAAGTCGAGTTCACAAACATATCTACATAAATCACGGCACTTTTTATCTTTCGCTGTATTTTGTTAATCTTGATTCATGTCGACAAACGTAGGAAAATGTAGAGAGAATATCTGGTAACGGTCCACATGCTGCACAGCCTTCTGTTACAAATATTTATTACTTTAATCCATTTGGCCAAGAAAACAGGAATGTGTTAAAATTTTCGACTGTTTCAAGATTCATTCAGTTCACTGATTTCGAATGTTAATGTATCGGAACAGCAGCAACAGGAATGCGCCCATTTTGACCGACGCGCTGAACATGGCGAGATGGACATACTCGATCAGGCACACATATCGTAAAACTTGCACATTACAAAACGATCCATTCAAAACGGTTACGAAAGATGAAACGTTATTCGTAATTCACGGAACGTAAAACGCAAACGAGTGTCCACATAACATGCTGCAACTCTCCTCCATCGCTCTGAATAAATAAATAAATAAATAAATAAATAAATAAACACACACACACACATACATACATACATACATACATACATACATACATACATACATACATACATACCAGTTCTCTTAGACACACGTGTGTAAATGTTCGCATCCGTGACACTGCCGATGGCACTTTAAGTTGTAAACCACTTGGACTCTGTCTACATAAGCGCTCTTTTAAGGGAACACTGTAAAAACAGGCACAGGATGTCAGATCCAGGGATCTGCGTCGCGACAGGATGCTTATAAATGGCCCCATATCCGGGTAAGCTGGGGGGGGGGGGGTTTGGAAGGGCGATTCCTTTTGTGCAGCCACTGTTGCAGAATAGTTATGGCAAGTAGAGCCATTCTGCAGAACCCAACAGTATCTTTCGTAAAGTTCCAATCAGAAGCAGACATGCATAATCACGACCTGATACGCGTTCGAGATCGCATAATGAGATATACGGTACGCTTCATTTTATTCCGGTACAGAGCAGAGGAACAGATTTTTCTCTTTTCCAAAACGACCAAACTGGCTCTGGGCCCCACCCACCCTCCCATTCAGTAGGTACCGGGGTTTTTCCCCGGGGTTCAAGTGGTCGGGGCGTGAAGCTGACCACTCACCTCAAGCTAGTGTCACGAATGAATGCAGGTAGAGTCCAGCGCATTTCATTCACTGCGCGGTCTGTCTTGGGACAGGTCCACAGCCTCTTCCTAAGCGAGGTCTCCAGACGGTGCCATCTTGTGCTTCCTCTCCCAAATTCCAGTACATTTTCGTTCCTTTAAAATCATCCAGTAGGTGCTTACGTCTCTTTCCTCGTCTTCTTGTCCCTTATACCTATTGTTCTATCATTCCCTCAAGAATGTGTCTTAGAAGGCAGTTCATACACAAAATGTGACCAATCCAGTACGCCTTCCTTCATTTCGTTGCATACGTACCTTTCTTCCTTAGCTCTATGTAGCACTTCATTTTTCACACGATCACGTTCTCTAGCACATTTCAAAACTTTCTAGGTATTTCTGATCTGTTTTCCGTATATAAGACTAAATCCCAAATGTAATATTGCATTAGTTTCACGTTGCTTACAGTCCAATAATTTAACAAAAAAAAAACTTGAAATATTGTGATCATTAAGTTTTGTACTGTATCCCCCCTGTGTATGCAATAATTCAATGTCTTCACAAAGGTTACATGCAGCTAACGGTTCCAAGAACAAGTACGGAAGCAACTCATTCCAGATCGCGGTCAAATTAATGGAACTGGCTAACGGAACATTATCTTCGCTGAAATGGATTCAGAGAATATACTGAAACTCGAATTATTACCAATAATTACAAAGGCGTTCAAAGGTAATCCTCGGGGTGTAACAGTCAGCTGCGGGCAGAAATCATAACCCCCACTCTCCTACTGCACAGAATTCCAGTCCTACACACAGGTAAACTGTGTTGATGTTATATTTCGATAACTTACTAAGCAGAACAACACGGTGTCCTTAGCTACAGAGATGGCATGCCGGGCTCGTGAGTATAAAGTCAGACGTTCGACTCCTACTAGTCAGCATTTATTCACTGTTTTCAATTGCAAATAAACTACACTGTTGTTACTACGTTATAATTAACAAGTCAGGAAATGTCCGCAAAGCGTCATATTTCTACCGTATTGGGTCTGTCACAATCCCTAGATTTTAAATTCGTAACTATTTCCCAAGAAAAACAAATTGCGAGTATTTGAAACGTTTACGCATTAACGTTCTCCGTGTCTTAGCAGCATAGTCACAATCGAGTATAATCCATATCTTGGAAACTGCGATATATCGATCATGTTCGATTGTCACGTTTACACGGTCCCTTCAGCCTCAGCCCATATCCTACAGACAACACAGTGTGTTTCAATTATAAAGACTAATCACTGCCATGCATTACAAATGTATGTACGTGTTCATGTAATGTCCCTTATTTTTGTCCGATTTTAACCAAAATATGTCGACAAATTTTAGTAACGTCTCAAATATGGAATTTGATAAATGTCCGTCTGGTAGGAATCGCGCGGACAGACGGACGGACACGACGAAGTTAACAGTCGCTTTCGCAGCTGCTTTTGGAAGGGACCTAATTGGTGGTGGTGGTAGTAGTAGTAGCAGCAGCAGCAGCAGTAATTGCTATTTCGTGGAATAACTCACTAATTAGACCTAAGTATGGATTTACGTTAAACTGTCGCACATAATTTCCGCGCAGTCACCATACTTTTAATCAACTTATAAAAAATATTTCACGCGTAACGTGTAGGAATGTTTGTATCATTATAACAAATTATATGTGCCTTCACACAAGTCCATATTTTTCAAAGATCTAGTATCATACGAAATTTTAGGGTCCTGTAAGTGATGCCAGTGTTGCTCCAACTTCAGAAGTTCGCCATATTGTTATTCATTGTAGGAAATTAGAGGGTAAGAGACTGGCGTGGCCTCCAACGGTATACTCGCACCAAATTTTGTAAAAATCGGTCAGCAGTTCAAAATTTGAAAAATGACATACAGAACGTAAACCTAAACTCATAAATAGGCTTTCTACCGTACGTGAGGACAGTATCCTCCTAAAATCCAAATTTAACCTTAATCGCGACATTTCGTTTTTAAAGAAGCGTTTATGCCTGGTTGACCGACCAGACGGGGATGAAGGGCAATACAACAGCAGGCAGAGAGTGGTAGGCCTCCAGCGACGTCGATGGAACTGAAGTCCACAAGCAACGATGTTGTTGCTTAACCCTTTAAAGACGAAGCGTATCTGTTTTATGTAAGGACTCAGTGCGTACCGCGCTGTAAACACTCTCCACTTCGGTTATAAAAACCACTCTGTTAATGTTGTATAAGGCAAAAGTTGCTGTTTGTTCTGAGATCCGTACAAAACACATAAACGCAATGTGGGCACCACGTAGAATTTTTTAATGTTAAACCTGGTAGTATGTAAAGTTACCGCTAGGCTTTAAAAGGTTAATCACAGTCTTGAGACGTTCGCTGTTCTGCGACACAAGGCTCGTGCACTCCACATCAGTATTGGCAACCATGCTTCCAATGCGGCTACCGTTCCTTGAAAAAGGACTTCCATGCCATTCGGCGAGTACCGTACGTGTATTGTGTGTATTAACAACCACAGTCTTATATCCTGCTTCTGTTACAAATATAGGAGCCCTTCGATGTGTTGGTGCAAGCACTGCCATCAATAGTTCAGTCTTCATACGGCAAAATATGTCACTCTGGAGCAGACCTGTATTACACAAGTTATTTGCCAATGTATGTAGTAAAATTTCGTACTGCACGAAGTGCGTTTTCAAGCCTCCACCATGCACACTGCAAACTTATGTTATACTACGCACATTAGATACGGAAACCAAGTAAATGTTGACAATAGAGCAAACGGCGTCAAACTAAATTCGTTACTGACGTAATACACGAAGGGGTCGTACGTTTTAACGCCTTGTGAAAAGCGTAAGTTTTAAGTTATCGAATAGAAGGGTATTATTAAACTATTAAATCTAAGACACGCCGGAATTATAGTTAAAGCCTCAGTTCGTACCGCGCAGTAAACACACTCCGTCACGGTTATAAAAACCAATGGGTTAATGCTGTATAGTTAAATACCAGCTACCTGTTCTGAGAACTATACAAGAGACACACACACGCACTGTGTGGGCAGAATGCAGAATTTTTGAACGTAAATACTGATGGTACACGGGAACCACTAGGATTTTAAGGGTTGACGATGAAGTCAAAAAGAAGTACAAGGCAGCAGTTGCGGCATATTTCCTGGTACGATCCAAAGGACTTGCCTAGAATGGTCACGAAAACACGCGCATACAGCACACAGATAAGTTTAACCTATGGATTCCGAATCGAATCCGAGAGCTCCGGAACACGCAGCATGTATACTGACCGCTCGGTATCGTCCCGTATTATCATCACCATCATCATCATCATCATCATCATCATCATCATCATCATCACCATCATCGTGATGTTTAATGGTTTCCAGGCTATACGAATGAGTAGGGTCCTGTCTCACAACCAACAATTCTTTTATTAAATAAAAGTTAAAAGTATAAAAACTACTTAGTTTATTCATACCTCAATAATTAATAAGTTCAAAACGAAATTAATGCTACATTAAGGGGTACACAAATTTTAAAAAAATCTAGAAGTCACCTGAAAATTCCATCAGGCGCTAATGCAAGTTCCACACTGACAACACCCAAATATTAGAGCCCACGGTACAAAATTTACTCGTCAGGGCAACATGGCGCCCGGGATTTGCGCACCCCTAGTTATATATACATGTATTAAAATGCACGTATAATTTACCTGGTAAGCTTGGTAAATTCCAAAATGGCCACCGGTAACCAAACACTCTCATAGCTCCACGGCCAAACCCCATCCAGGGTTCAAAATTTGAGTCGAGTTTCAATAATGTTTTTATTCTCCTCTCAAAAGAGTACGTGGACGACACGACGTTAAAAGCAGCACCAGTCACTGAATTATTACTAAACCACACGTAATACCAGTTGTCAATACCACATGCACACCTCTCAAAACAACGCCTGCAACCACTCAATGCACAGATCGCACAACACTGATGGTATTATTGTACATGATCTCCAAGTGATCTCCAGATACTTTTCATCATCATTCATAATATAAGATTTTGGGATTCGAGCCGATAGTTTTATGTGGTAATAACAGGTTACATACAATGAAACCCACTTCGAAATGTCACTAGCCACAGTTAATCTCACTGAAACATCAAACAATTTTGCACCAATTTTTTTTAAAACAATCACAAACACCCTTGACAGTAGTCAGTATCGAATTTTTTCCGAACGTATAACATGTGCTTCCCGCGGCTACAACAGCGCAGTGCCGATGCTTCTCAGCCCTACAACCGTCACCAGCCGGACAGAACGCTATACCAGTACTACTGGCCGCCGCCAACTGGCCAGGCTCGGTCTATGACGTCACTAAACTCTCGTACGAAGAATGTAATTCATGACGTCATATCTTCTATTGCATATTGTACAGGTAAACAGGTCCACGACGGATTACCTCACTTGTCCAGTAAGGTCAACTACGGGTGAAGGACTATCGGGGAGGAGGGAGGGTTGACTCCACGTAGGTTCCGAGAGGCTTCCATATTGCAACTCCGTACGCCTTAGCTACTCCTTGCGTACCGTACCGCAGCGTACTGTAGCGTACTGTTCCAAGCGTACTGTAGCCTCCCAAACTGCACTACCCTAACAACAATATGTGGCCTGCGTACGCCATTCCTGCTTAAGTATGCTAACAGGCCTGCCCCAAACCTCATACGTCACCCTACCAGAGCGCAAATAGCACGCCGTATAGCATGGCCGGTATAGGGACTAGGCCAAGTAATGGACAATGGACGAATCGTGGTTCAGTTTGACAGATGCAAGAAATTTCCCTTTTCTTCCAAGCGTACAGACCGAGTCTGGGGTCCACTAAGCATCCTATTCAATGTGTTTCGTGGACGCTTTACTCCGGGTTAAAGCGGTCGGGGCGTGAAGATGGCCACTCACATCTTATCTGGTGTTGAGGTTAGGAATGAGGGGAACAGTAACGCCATTGCCTCCACACGGCTTCATGACGTGCACAGGGACGACTTTATCTTTTACATTTACTAAGGTGCAAATTTTTTTGTCACCAACACTTCTTTTGAGCACCTGTCCTACTCTGAAAGACAGCACGTTTGACACCCGTACGAATTTATTGCCATACTTATAACTAACTACACGCAGCATATCCCTTCCTGAGAAGTTACCAAGGTCCTCAGCTAGTCAAAAAAATTCCTCGCATTTTACGGAACCCGACGGTTCATTACCGCATTCAAAAGCACCCGCCACCTGCCCCTATCCTGAGCCACATCAATGCAGTCCATGCCTCCCCATTCCACTTATTAACCCGTCTGTTGCCGAGTGGGGTAACTCAGTTACCCCAGTGGTCCAAATTTCCCGAGTTTGGTAACAATGCACGTTAATATTAGCACAAGACTTTTTGTATTTGCTCATTAGCACTCACTATGGTAGAAAAACAAAGCTGTAGTGCAGGAGAATCAATTTTGAGTCGATTAAACACTAAGTTTGGCCGGTGGGGTAACTCAGTTACTCCACTCGGTAATGCGTGTAACAAGACAATAGACAAGAGAATATTCTTGTGTGAGGCAAACAAATCGGTGGCCTCACAGAATATTTATGGAGCTAACTGACATTGGTGCACTCAATAACTATGTAATTTGGACGGAGAAATATCCCCAGTGGAATATTGAAAATTTGAGCAGGAGAAAACTTTTCCTAATTCAACTCGCAAAACATCTTGCTCTCCCCAACATGAAGATACGTTTGGCTCAAAACCTTCACAGAAACATTCTGAACAGCATCAGGCTTTCTGCAGGGGCTTTATTGGAACCAGATGATTCTGTCAACACAGAAGATGCACCGACACAAAGCGGCCTGTCGTCAACACTGCCTACGGGGATGAGGTGCAGTTTTTGTAGTAGGAAAAGGGACAGAAAAACGAGAGTGATGTGCTGCAGTTGCAAAAAAACTGTGTGCAATGACCATCGCAGTAAGGAAACTATGGTGAAGTGTCTTGATTGCGACGAAAAAGGAGGACATTAAAATTTATTTTTGTACGATTCAGAAATTTTGTAAATTTTAAAAATTTAACCATTTTGTAATTTCAATTTATTCAATTATATTATGTACAAAGGATTTGACATTCATTCCATAAACTAAAACCCATTCACATTTGAATTTTATCGTTATTTTCCTTGTGTAACTCATAAAATCCCAATAAAAAGCGTGTGGGGTAACTCAGTTACCCCACTCGGTCAAGACTGTTACAACGGGGGGGTCGGCAACAGACGGGTTAAAGATCCATTTTAATATTATCTTCCCATCCACGCCGAGGTCTTCCAAGTGGCTCTTTCCCTCAGGTCTCCCCACCAAAACCCTGTATACACCTCTCCTGTCACCCACACGTGCCAAATGCCCCGCCCATCTCATTCTTTTTTATTTGATCACCCGAATAATATTTTTGGTGAGGATTACAGATCATAAAGCTCCTCGTTATGCAGTCTTCTCCACTCCCGTGTTACCTTGTGCCTCTTAGGCCCAAGTATCCTCATCACCCTATTCTCGAAAACCCTCAGCCTACGTTCCCCCCTCAATATGAGAGACCAAGTTTCACACCCATACAAAAAGGCAAAATTATAGTTCTATATATTTAATATCTGGGGTAAAATATATAGACCTTGTCGACATTACTAGCAGCCACCCATATTTTATCTACACTACAAAATGTGTCGGGCTGGCTTCGGCGGAAATAAACCAAGCGAATTCATTTTCGTCCTCGAGAACGAAATACAACTAGATACGGGTAGCCAGGGTCTGCAAGGGACAGACAGCCGAGCTCAGCCTCTACTACGCATCGTCGGCGTCCAATTACACCCTAGACAAGAACGGAAGTTCTCAGAAACAGCAAACGCAGCAAAAGCAACATGAGTCTCCAAAACCCTTAACAGCGTAAATATAATATTAGACAGCGGTTAAGCCCTACTGATTTATTATGTACCATGTGTGCCAGCCAATTACGTAGTTTCTGCTAAAGACAGGTCGTACCCTGAGGTCAGGCTGGCCTTATGCTAGAACGCGCTGGTTGTAAAGCATAACATGTCTTCGTTTAGGCAACAAGCATAATTCAAGAGGTGAATAAGTTGCCTACAGAGCACGGGGCACTTGATATTTTTCGTGCCGGCATACGAAGGCACAATATCCGGTCCGCGCACATGCAAGCAGCAGCCTATTCCAAGCAATCTAAAACTCAGATGCCTGCCTTCTTATCACATAAACCAACATAATACTTCTGAAAACTCACCGCCTGCAGTTAAGTGACTTTCGGAGTTATAAATAATATAAATGATTTTACTCCTACGTCGTAAACTTGCTTGAAACGGCAGTAGAACCTTAATATTGGACAATCAGATGTGTTGCGGTACAAATATTTAAGCATTAAAAGGCAAACGTAACTACAAAAACATTAAACACCAACAAATGCTCAAAGAGAGTTTTATCATCAATCGTAACACACTCCTACATGTTTCGACCCTGCCGGGTCATCTTCAGGGAGAACTTTTTTATCGTTACACTAAGGTTGCACTTTATAGTTGAGTGAGAATGTGCTGTTGACTGTGTACTGCGCTGTACAAAAAAGTTCTCCCTGAAGATGACCCAGAAGGGTCGAAACATGTAGGTGTGTTACGATTGATGGTAAGACTCGCTTTGTGCATATGTTGGTGATTAGTGTTGTTGTATAATATAGTGCACGGACATGGAGCACATTAAACTTGCAAACATGACTATTTATTAATAACCACTTTCTTCCCTACCTGTTTACATGAAAGCGTTAAAAACTGTTTCGTTTCGGTGCCTTTAATGCCTAAATATTCGTGGAGTGGTATGATACGATGCAAGCGCACAGTGTCAGTCAGAGCTGTGGAGTCGGAGTCGGAAGGAATTTTAGGTGGAGTCGGAGTCGGAAGGAATTTTTAGGTGGAGTCGGAGTCGGTATAAATGTACCGACTCCGACTACTCCGACCTCAGTCTAAAATCTTAACTAGATACTCCAACTCCAGAGCCCTGTTAGCTACAGTAATCATTAGACTTATACTTAAATATAGGCAATAAGTCAAAAAAGTAGCCTGATGATTCACGTGGTGGCGACGAAATGTCTTATAGGTTTACCGTTATTAATACATATTGAGTTTTTAAGAAGGAGTCGGAGTCGGAAGTTTTAAAATCGAGGAGTCGGAGTCGGAGCTTTTTGTACCGACTCCACAGCCCTGGTGTCAGCCCACCTAAGCGTTCGTTGCTTTAGTAAAAAATCTGGGTATCAGAAATATACTGTACCATTATAAAAAATATGAGTGCCTTCACCATTAACTATTCAGCAATAATAAGCTCGAAGTCTGTCTACAGGAATGAAGAACTCAAAACACATTTCCTTCCATTTTTCTCCACAAGCAGGAATAAAAAACGCTTCTGAGATGGCAATACCGACTCCGTCTCTCTCTCTCTGTGTGTGTGTGTGTGTGTGTGTGTGTGTGTGTGTGTGTGTGTGTGTGTGTGTGTGTGNTGTGTGTGTGTGTGTGTGTGTGTGTGTGTGTGTGTGTGTGTGTGTGTCTTGTTTATGCCCATTCCAACTTTTTACCCCGGTGGCCGAACTTTTGCGAAACGGTGCAAACATTCAATGTGAATCCAACGTCACAGGTACATGCACGTACAGTTAGATCGTCACAACAGTAAAATACAGCGACACTACTAACATTAATAGGTATTCAGGACTGTAAATGCATGCAACAGAAAAACAGACTTTGTGATTCCTCAACGCATTATTATCGCGTACTCCAAATGTATCAAACAGGACAAGCAACAAGATGTATTTTTTTAGATACTGTATTTAACCACTCCTACATGTTTCGGCCTTCTCGGCCAGCTTCTTGTAGTAACAAATGGTATCCCTGAAGATGGTAAAGAAGGCCGAAACATGTAGGAATGGTTATACAATTAACCCTTTAAAGACGAAGCTTGTCTGTTTTATATAAGGACTCAGTGCGTACCTCGCTGTAAACACTCTCCACTTCGGTTATAAAAACCAATCTCTTAATGTTTTATAAGGCAAAAGTTGCTGTTTGTTCTGAGATCCGTACAAAACACACAAACACAATGTGGGCACCACGTAGAATTTTTTAACGTTAAACCTGGTCGTATGTAAAGTTACCGCTAGGCTTTAAAAGGTTAAAATACACCCAACCCTGGTTTAACTCCCGTTGTACACTTTTCCCTTAACGCCCCTTGCCAATTTATATCAATTCTTAATCTGCGCTCTCTCATTTTCGGTCCAACGCCCTTTGGTTGGCTGCATGCTATTAGGCTAACACCTTACTTCTGATGAGAATATCACTTTTTATTTACGAATTGTCGATTTACGGCCATTTTTCTGAGAAATACAAGTAGGCCATAAAACAAGGGTTAGGTGTATCTTGTATATTTGACACTCTTTACGAGTTTTGCTCAGAACTGTTCCCCCGGCCCCCCCCCCCCCCTTGAAGTTCCGCACATATCAGAGCACTAGTCTTTCTCAACAGAAACTCTGTAGCATACGGCCATAAAATTCTTCCAACAGCACTTCTTACTTCTCCCCCTTAAAGTGTTCAAAGTTTCTGGCACTCGTGCAACCAGTACTTACTCTTGATACAGTGCCGTAGGTTCTATCGGACGAACGCGAGAAAGACGAAGCTCTAATCACGTACTTTATGCGCCGTTGTTTGAAAGACGTCTTAAAGGAATATCGGGTGAAGGGGATAAATCACAGTCGTCGGAAGAGATGGGACAGAATACGAAATAGATTTCACACAGTCTGAGTGGAAGATCTATGAAGATCCCACGCGAAGTTGAACAACAGATTGTAAAACTTTGGGACGGATCACATTAAACCTCCTCCTGAACTACAAAAACCGTAACACAAACCTAAAAATGTAAAACAAATCCACGTTCTTCCTCATAATACACGTCACATTAATGTTACAATAATCACTAATTACGAAGCGTATCATACATATTAATCCTCCGTCTTTCAGCGTGGCGCCGATTCCAGTGGCCGCGCGGTCTAAGGCGTAGGTCTGCGGCTGAGCGCTTGCTGAGATCTTGGGTTTGAATCCCACCGAAGGCATGGATATTTTTCTTGTACAGTGTTTCTGTTGTCAGGTAGAGGTCTCTGCGACGGGCCGATCCCTCGTCAAGAGGAGTCCTGCCGACTCTAGTGTGCGTCTGAGTGTGATAAAGTGAAAAATCAAAACCCTTTACACCTACTGTGAACAAGTACGTAGAAGAGCGAAGGACTACAAAAAAAAAGTAGAGAAATCAGCACAGCGAAATCAAAGTTTGATTTGATACAGTTCCATTACCTGCTGTCCACAGGGCGAGACGTCAGTGTTCACAGTCCATAACTCAATTATGTGTCCGCCAACAGTCTCATTCATCCGACATAAAAATGATCAACTTGCGCTGTGCCAAATATAGCGCTCATCTGGATGCCTAAATGGCACTATATGAGACAAGTTTTCACACAGGGAATGAACACCAAGGATCCATAAAACCGCCAGGTAACCAGCTTCATACATGGCAGACATAAAAGCACGTACTCCGAGACAAAGCAACTATTGTAAACAGCTGAAATAACTTCAAAGAACGCAGGACAAGATACGAGCATCACCACAGCGCATACTGTGCCACAGTCTGAATGCGATTCTCGTATTTATAGCATGTAAAGACGGACGAAGTAATATGGGACCAGAGGAGACTGCATAATGAGGAACTCCATGATCTGCATTCCTTAATAATTATTATTTTGGTAATCAAATCAAGAATGGAATGGACGGGATGGAATTGAACGGATGGTGAGAGATTTTCCTACAGGATTGGTTGGGAAATGTCAGGAAAAGATACCACTTGGAGTAGCTAGGGGTAGACGGGAGGATATGAAAATGGATCTCCAAGAAATACGATGGGGCGTGTGGAGTGGATTCGTCTGGCTCAGGATAGGGGCAAATGGTGGGCACTTGCGAACACGGTAATGAACCTTCGGGTCCCATAAAATGCGGCGAATTTCTTGACTGAAGAACTATTATGTTCGCAAGAAGGATTCTGCGCCGCGGAATTAGTTAGTTAGCCAGCTAGTTCGTTAGTTAAAGTATAAATACCCTGCATCGAAACGTGTCAAGCAGTTTCGCAAATGATACGTGAACCGACAACACCGACACAAGGTCACGAATCATTTTATGCTAACTGGATTGGCCAAATCCTGTGTACGAACTGCCTTATAAAATACGTTAACGAAGAAGAAGTGGAGAGATAGAAGGGACGAGAAGATGAGGAAAAGACGTAAGCAGCTACTAGAAGAAATCAAGGAAAAGAGAACGTACTTTGAAAGAGGAAGCACTAGATCGCACTCTCTGGAGAACTTGCTTTGGAAGACGCTAAGGACCTGTACCAAGACATTATGCAGTGAATGAGCCTACAGGCCCACAGATACACCAAATCGAAATGAAGACCTCCACATGAAAGTTACAGATACCAATATTCACATTTATGTTTACATTAAACATGCATTTATTGAACTACGACGTATTTGAGTACTTGAAGTTCCTAATCTTTTAGAATCGATTTCGGAAATCTCTTCTTTAGGTTTAAGTGGATGAAACTGCTTTCCTGTGTTTACGAAAGAAGCTATGCAGAATTGGCGAAGAAGCATTTTAAAGACATCAGCTATTCTGTTCAGGTGCTGCTGGTTTCATGAATGCTCCCGTTTCGGTGTGGTTGATGGAACTGAAGGAGACGTTGTCCATATTCAAGGCTTGTATTCTCTGCACGAGACATGTCTTGTCACGCGGTTTTTATTACGTGACAAACGTACAAAAACACAAAGATATGGTTTAGACACGACACACACACACACCGTACCTGGAAATATGGGAAGCACTTCGGCTACATTAGGCCTATATCTGTATCGAGTCCAGTAGGTCAGCCCTTGCGAGCTATATATCCAGTTTATCAACTGTTACCGTACAAAAAATACCCTTCTATTTTAAAAAGGTAAAAGCAAAGATAAAGCAATCCCTGTACAGGCACTGGGGGTTCGTGGAGGTTGAGGCTCCAAGAATTTCTAGACAATCGTCACATGAAGGTAGTAAGGTTGTCAGCCCTGCGCACCGACCGCCCTAGTTCAAATACGCTGACAAGCGAAGTAGGGTAAACTACAATTACCATCCGCCTTCAGAATCCAATCAGCAGTGAAAAAAAAAACACTCATGAAAAGACACGTATCTTAAGCATACTCAAAGAATAAGAAATATTACATTAGGCGAAACTTGTGTTATTTTTGGAGCTTACTGAGCTTTGTAGGTAAGTGAAATCAAGGTGGTCAACTGCTACTTGGACGACAGATTTGGAATGAAGCGGACGATGTGAAAGAATATTATTGAACAGGATTCCGGAATGTGTAATGGCTCAGAGCAGCATCAAATGTCACACTTTTGAATTACCGATGTCCAACCTCCAAGTTCTAGTATGAGAGCATTAAATGACACTCACTGACAACGATTCTATAGTTATCTTGAGCAAAGTCTATATACCGCATCTGTCGAGATGTTAATTTCAACGGTAATGAGGAGTATGATAGGCGATGATTAGAATAAAACAGCACATCATCAGTTACACTCTATGTAGAATTCGAAGTCAGGCCCGTTCTGGCCTTTTAGGGAACTGCTATTAAAATTCCCATTGGTACATTCTTGTGTAATTATAGACATGTGAGATACGAGTATATACATCTTAAGCATGCATCACCAATATGTAAAAGTTCAGGAACCCTATTTTAATCACAAAGTTTCTTGTTCAAAGTATACATAATTCTGTCGAAAGTGGGACTTAAAAGAGGACTACGTACAGCTTCAACAACTGTGATTTAAAAAACGCAGGATCAGAACTTCAATTCGCTCTCCTTTTGGAAGTTTTGTACCTTCCACAGCACTGCACTTTTCACATTCTGTTATTACTTTTAGCCTCTTGAAGTTCATACAGGCCTACTCTTAATTAAATTACGTCCATACTTGGGCAATGCACGAGGCGTTAGAGTTTCCTATCAATTTAATTACGAGATACAGTTCCTTATTAACGCTCAGGCTATGGAAATCTCAAGCGGCTGGCTGTATTGAGCATGTTGGTCAAATGCAATAAAAAAATCTTAAACAGGGGTGCCCTAGCCTATCATGAGCAAAGAGACTGGGAGCATGAGATATTAAGCCAGTTTGTGCCAATCGTTAGAATTCAAATAAATAGCGCTGGCGCCGTCAAATGCACCTGTTGGTTCCAGATTACATATATTCGATGCCGTGAATGGTATTGACTGAAATGGAATGCAATGGCATAAGTTTCACTTTAAAACCACTAAAATTACATTTATACACACTAATGGTAAAGCTGTCATCAAACCTTATCCGGGTGATCAAATCAAGAAAAATGAGATGTGTGGGGCATGTAAGAGAGCATGTGGGGGAGAGCAGATATTCATACAGGGTTTTGTTTTTATCATAGCTTCACATTCCCATACTCGTATACACGTATACCTTGCTTTACGCCCCACCTGTTTTACGCTTTCTTGCTTTAACGCATCCTTGTCAACATACACCAGTCCTTAATTTACACCCTCTAGTTTTCGGTTTAACGCCCTTTGGTTGGGTGCGCTCTATTACGCTAAACCCATTATTTCCTACGGGGATATCGCTTTAAATTTACGGCTTTTTTATTTATGTCTTTTTTAATTTACACCGACTTCTTCAGGAACACAACTAGAGCGTAAAACAAGGGCTTGGTCGTATAAACATCTTGTACAATTCAACGTAAACAAACTACTTCGTAGCACATTAAAGACTGCTCTTTAAAACCCATTACGTTTGTTTTCGGTAATACGAGTATTTCCATATTAAAGGGTTCCTCGGTTATAGTTCATAAACACTCGTGTGTGAAGAAACAAATGCTCGAGAAACTGGATCGTGTTACTAAAAAAATTCTAAAGGCTCATAAATCGAGTGAAGAAATACTCGTTACATTAAGACAAAACAGGTTATATAACATAATTATATTCTCGTCAGACTTCGTGAAGTCAGCTCAAATTTATGAATACATAAACACACACGCAGCACATGAGAACGTACGATTTATCGCAGAAATCCCGATGATATAGATAAAATTTTATAGGCAGGCCTAAATCAAAAATCTGCATCTTCAAATGGAGCAATTCCACATGCACGCCAATACCAGCATAGCAACTGTTTAAATGCGGAAAATCGACGACAGGTAGATGTGAAATACCTTCCAATTTTAGGAATATTTAACCTCTAAAGTACTTCTGTGATAAAGTGGATGTATCAATACACTCAAAGGTCATAAATTCATGTAAATAAAATGAATTTTATGGAAAGTAACAGTTTCGATATTTCCAAGACTTCCCCTCCACTTTATATTCATTATTTAAAGAAAACAAAACAGCTACTCCCTTATTTGACATGCATGCCAGTACTTCATACACTACACCAAGTCCTTGTCTTACACCATACTTATGTATCAGCAAAGGTGGGCGTACATCGAAAATGCGTAAATCAAAAATAACACTCCCGTAAGAAATCATGACATAGGTAGGAGTCAGTGTAATAGAACGCAGCCAGCCAAAAGGCGTTAAACCGAAAATAAGAGGGCGTAAATTAAGAACTGGCGTATACTGGCAAGTGACGTTTAAGCAAACAGGCGTAAAACAAGGGCTACTGTATGGAAAAATTACCTCAACTAATGCTTTTCCAGTCAAACAGTTTTCCTCTGCACAGCTTTTATTGGCATTTAAACTTATCTAAGAAAGAAAAATCACGTAACAAACAACAATGAATTAAGCCCGATAACTGACGCAGTACGTGAAGGAAAGGTTAATGGGCTACGGAGAAAAAAGACAGAAATTAACAAAATGAAAAACTAAGCTGAAGACGCGTACTGCTCAGCAACATAGGAGTAGTACACACTGCAGCAGGATTTTCAAACTTGTGATTTGAACCATCGAAAATATTTAACAATAGAAGTTTCCTGTTCGTTTCTGCTAGTTTCCTGCTGCGGACGTCATTGAAAGTTCCCCAACAAATTAACAAATTCACTTCGTACTTTTGCCCTATACAAACGCAGAAAGAAAACGAAGTGGAGAAAATGAATAGCAATTACAATGTACACTGCTCATCTCTTCATACTTAATAATCACGATTCATGTGTCAAAAAAGTAACACAGCTCAAATCTAGCCCAGCGAAGTCTACAGATGGCAGGGCAGGAGATGTTACCCGCGACAGGCGCGGGCGTGTCTGGCGCGGTGCGGGGGTGTGTTTACAGGGAGGACTACAACACTGTTATTGATACGAGCGACAGACAAACATACAAACCGTTTTGCTACTACACACACTGAAAACGTCAAGTATTTCCAGTAGCTTGTAGTAAGAGAGTGCATTGTGCGAATACTTTCACGACGGGTAGCAGCAGCTTGTGACTCGTTACGAAATCTTGCGCATTCGCCATCTATCGCATTCTTAGCAGAGATCATCCCTTTGTCTATGGTTATACCATTCTTCTATACAATACTCAAACATCTGGCTCCTCCTCCAAAGAAAAGACATTGCATCTCAATTACACAAACCACGTGATTAAAGGTACTGACAGAAGTAATCACTGAGTGTTCCGAAAACCATAAGAAACATGAAAATATAATTTGTGGGCAAAATGCGGGGATTTGTGACGTTAAAGCACGCCAACTACTGTGCCGTAAAGGGTCACGTAGGTCCAAAAAAGGCCACGGTTTTCATGTAAATGCCTCATCCTTTATTACCAAATTTATTTTTCCCCAACGTGACTTATTCTGTCCCGAAACAGATGTACGACTTACCGAAGGATATTACACTCAAGTAAAAGGCTAAGCTGTAAACCGGGTATATCACATAATAGATATATGTACATGATTTTATTTGACAAGTCGCGTCACAAGTTGACTCGGACGGTTTCGCTTGACGTCGGGCAGCTCAGGGCTCGCCGCTATTCCAGGCTGCCCCGAGTCGGGGTCGACGTGTTTCACTTCAACGTATCCAGTTAATGTTAATCCAGGTTTTTACACACCAAATTTACGGACCGTGCCGGAAATTTTTATCTTGGGCACACATAAACGACTCGCATCTAGGAGAACACGCTGTTCTTTACATGCCGAAGTTTTGTACGTGAGCAGCGACAGTTGTCAGATAAAATAATGTCCCTGCATAAGGGCCAGGAACATTTCTGAATACGAGACATCTGCAAGTTGAACATTCCACCCACGACTGTTTCCTTGTCGTAATAAAACGATCCGTTTGAGCCTATAATCAAACTTTTATTTAAAAAAAAATTACGATGCTCAACAAGCACAGACGTAAAACACGTTGAGGTACGTACCGTGTGCAGTGCATCAGTAACTCCACCACTCCATTCTAAATCTGAGCAACGCCATATAAATCAACCGAGCACAATCATACTTCCGAACAATCACTCTTGTTCTGATTCTGATGATAATCAGTGGTGTATTCTGGTCTAGAAGTCAGGTCACGAAGAAAAGAAACCGCATAACCTGACAACCGTATCCTTTTTTAACGGCTACGCGTGCGCGAAGGCATAATTCTGAGGCCTACTGTCGAGTGCTGCAACTATCCGCTTTGTCAGCCTGGTGTGCACGAATCCACAGATCCCATAACGAATACGCCACGCAACGTTTACAACTGATACGGCACATTACATTAGACAGTGTACTGAAACGAAACGAGAAAACTTTTCTTATTCACGCTCCTCCAAGTTTAAGTTTAATGGTGGCGCAATACCAGCCAGACCGAGCATTCGTAACCGGTGTCAACTAATATTCTGGGGTTGAAGCAAGCATTGGGAGGGAAGTATTAAACAGGAAATATCAAAATCAGCGTAAAGACGAGGAGTCATACCTGCAAGCCTGGCAGGAGCGGCTGTGTTGTTGATTAATTCGACGGAATCGTTTTTAATGAGACCGATGGGACCGAGTTTGGACGGAGTCCGGGACCAGGAAGTGCAGGATTCGCAGCCTTCAGCGGAGCGGTTGGAGATCCGACAGCAGGTCCAACGTTTCCCGTTCCACAGACCCACGTGGTATTTGTGGCTCAGGCAAGAGTTCTCTGAGCAAACTGCAACCACAAAAAGGAATATCTATAACAAAAGCGGTAGCAGAATACGTTGTTTTTGTAACGTTCATTTCCGTGCGTTCTTGAAGTTCATTTATTGCCATTCAGACTAATGTTTTCGTGCCTCATCTTGAAGCAGACCTTAAACCAGACAACATACTATCTATCCCCTCCGCGGTCTTCCCACATCATTCACATTCTTCCGGAGGCACGACTTGATACAGAAGCGTCATTCAATTAAATAATAATCACAACGCAATTTAATGACTTAACCTTTATCCTGCTAATGTGGAATATATGGTGAGCTGGTAATGATTCCAGCACCACTAATGTGTAATATTTAGTGACCTACATTTGGCAACGCTGAAAGGAGCCTCTTTGTCTCTCTCTCTCTCTCTCTCTCTCTCTCTCTCTCTGTCTGTCTGTCTGCACAGTGTCTCAACACTGAATCAATCGTGAAAGACGTCCTATGTCATATCTGTGTGCACACACTCGGCTACCAGCTAGGCCCTTAAGGGCCTTGTTGGTAGCCGAGTAAATGGTGCTGGCATTATTAGCAGCTCACCATATATTCCACATTAGCAGGATAAAGGTTAAACAATTCCCTGTTGTCACGAAAACCAAATATTCTCATCACCACCAACACAACTAACGACAATCTAATTTCAACCAGTCCAGTGTACATCGCATTCATGTTTATTCCTCAAGATCCCCGCAGGACAACAATTTTTCTCCTCTCCAAAAGTCTACACTGGCTCTGGATCCCAACCAGCCTCCAATTCAATGCGTGCGGGGAGGCTCTTTCACCGGGGATAAAGTGGACGAGGCGTAAAGCTCCATTTAGTGCCAAAATCAAGAATGAGTCGGCTATACCTCCACTCCCCCTACATGCCCTAGTGGCGTGTACAGAGTCAATTTGATCTCATACTCATTCCTTAATACTTTCAGTTAGTTTTCAATTTCCCAATCTGACGCTTTCCAATTACAGCCTTCAATACTGCATGCCTTGTGTACATTCTACGCGCCCTGTCCATGGCCAACCTCCACAAATCAAACGACAGATACAAACTATACAGTTGACCACAATATTTTACGGGATACAGATTAATACCTGGAATCGATCAGCCTCACAGACATTCAGGTGTGCGCCAGCTACAGCTTTGATTATTATAATGCCATAAATCGACTTCCATATCTCATTTTTGAAAATAACGTGGGCCACGGACAGAGAAGTTAAATTTGCAAAAACTTGACGAAACGATGAGACTTATTGCAATGGTACCTCGTATATACCAACATAAAATTTACTCCAACATTTTTTTGTTGATATACGCAGCCACCAACAGGGAATACCTTCAAAGATCATGTTTAGTTGAGCATACGTAACACCGTCTAAGGTAACAGCAGAAGGTACATTCCGGAGTAAATTACAGTATCGTCGTATGCACTGAGCCATTGCGTGTAAAATATACAATATATATAAAACTCAATAAAAATTATTTGCGTCCAAGAACCTTCTTTCCAAAAAGGCAGAAGCTCTGTATACAGTATAGTTGTGTACACATCGGGCGAACGCTCAGTTAATATATCAATATTAAGGTAAATTGTAACAATCAGCCGACCTTAAACACCAAACAAAGCGGCTATAAAATATAAACAAAATCACAAACTCTCTTTTAGATAAAAAACGAAACGCTTAACGAAATGTTGTAAGAGACTCACTTAGATTGTGCGCTGTAATGTCTTTTACATCGATATATACCATGCCAATAAGTGGGAATAAGTTCTTATTTGTATATTGCCAGTTGCACGGAAGATGTGTAATATTAAACTTGAGGAAACGCTATCAATGACATACAAAGCTTGAATGTTTAAAGTCATGCGTACAAACGCTTATATTTGCGGATTGGATTAATCTGGCTCAAGATAGTATACAGTTGAGAGAACATTACGAACCTTCGGATTCTGTAAGAGAAGGTAAATCGTCTTTACCAGCACAGTGACTGTTAACTTCTCAAGAATAGTTCTGCTTTATGGAATTGGTATATTTAACTACGTAAATATGAAAATTAAATGCGTTCTGAAAGTACAGACCTGGATAAATGAAATTTGTTTTGTGATTACTTTCATAAAAATTACCACTAAAATCCAAAAAGAGAACAATACGTGCTGCAAGACGAATGGCACAGACAGACAGACAGCCACAGCAGAGGCACAACTGTATTTTGCGAACGACACCACAAGAAGAGGGAGTAAAATATCATCACTTCAACAAACAACTATTTATCAAACTGTCCCACATTTGTTTCATGATGTGGGTAGCTTTAAAAATCGCTTCAAGTGCCTCAGTACTGTTCAAAGTAAAGCTCATTATAAACCTTAGGGAAGATGTGGAATTCTGCTGTCAAAAGTACCTTCATGCACTTTGCAGCGCAGCTAAGAAAAGTCGAGAGCGATGCGTCTGCATTACAGGGTCTTTCAGAGCTTCTTATCCCTGACACAATTAGGAAGAAGCTTGTGACAAAGATGAAATATGAGTGGAGAGATATAAGCACACACCAAGGCTGTACAAAATTGGTCGTCTTTCTTCCCACAGAGTCTCATTCTCTCTGAAAACGAATTACGGAATTATGCCTCAGATACATTAACCTCTTCTTGCAATTTATGTAAGTGGAACTCATAAACTGTAGCACAGCTACGCTTTCCGGGGCCCGCGTCGAGTAATCATAACGGCCGCCCCTAATACAGAGTATGAAATAAGTTATGAATTATGGACTTAAAGAATCACAGTTGCTTAAAGAATTCCCTTTGATTTGGCTAAATCAGTCCAAATTGTTGAGCGCAGATATCCAATTTTTCTTTCATTTAAAATATTCATTATGCTGCCGATTCTGCCGTCCCTTGGACTCTGCTACCCGGGGCACCGGACCACTCGTCCCAAACCGTACCTACGCCCCTGTACATCAACCCTTACCTTCCTTTAAGGTCTCAGAGCACTCTGCCCTCCAGATAGTCTCTGATGCTATGGAAGCACCCTATTCATTTTTGTCTGTTAATCCTCTGTTTCAGCCTCATATCCTCCTTGCACGAGGAAAAACAAGCTTACGAGATTACTATGATATCTGTGTGCCTCTTGAAAAGTAATGACAGCGAAAATTTTCGTGATATTTGTTATAGACATTTAATGCCACGGTCACCTCATGCCTTTGAATTTTCTACAATCAGTAACAAGACGGACACGCGGACATGTGAGGCAGCAGCAATCATAACAACACTCAGCATGGGATGCTGAACTTACAGTAACCGATATCTATGAACAGTACATTAGCTTATATGGGAGGATAATATTAAAATAGATCTTCAATAATTGGAATGGGTAGGCATGGACTGGATTGATCTGGCTCTAGATAGGGACACAACGTCATCCTATACATGTAGCCCTTCCACGATGCGAGATGAGTTTATCACAGCGGTACAGGTATTCTGGGATGTTACCCCGCGTTGACTGATAGTAACTCACGTTCTGGAGAAGGGCAAAGCAGACACTAAAGATGGAGGCACGAATACGCTTCTCCAAAACATCGGTATCTATTTACCAGTCGAGACGGTGTAACATTCCAGAAGACTTTAATCTAAAGCCACCCTTATCACACATCCAGTTCATCTGTGCAGCAGCTGGTACAAAGGTTACACGAAAAACAGCCTGTCCACATACTAACACATGTGTAAGAACGTACCTCGCCAAATTATCCTCTGAACAGCTACTTTCTTTGACACAAAACTCTATAATCTCTTGGTGGTAACAACAATTACGTATTTCTAACTCTGTATCAGTCATATTATGGAAATTTACGAACAGCCGGAAGCTCAAACGGTTCCAATCCCTGCGAATAGACTCTTTAATAGCATAATCTTGTAACAGTTAACACAGACCTCTCAACAAGGACTGTCATCCCCACTGGACCTGTAGCATTTCCCACACAAAAGTCCTTAAGTAACCGAGTTCAAATTTGTCTCTACAGGAGTAAGACTATCACTTCCGCAGCAACTTTTGCTGTACACACAAAGTGGAACAAATTGGAATCTATGTCCCACAGGGACTGTGGAAAAGACGAGTGCTAGGAGCACAGAGGAGAGGAGAGGAGAGACGGAAGCTTACCAAGTTGCAGATGCCGTATCAGACAATGGTACTCGGACCTCTTCACCCTTCAAGCACTCGGAGGGCGTAATCCACCTAAACCACTACAATATTAGGTCATGATAACAGTCCTTATTTTTACCAGTCTGTCATGACAGTAACTAACTCCATGAAGCATCATGCTTCCTGAGAAGCTAACAGGTCCTCAGCTAGTAAAGAAATTCCCCGCCTTATAAGTAACCGGAAGGTTCACAAGCGCCCGTCCGAGTCCCGAGGCCTTGTGAAATGTCTCGTAACATCGGACGTTTTTATGGTGATGAATTGCCAGCACCTCGCCCAACCCCCAAGATGAAGGACCACCTTTCGTCGGCTGTCCGAGACTGCTTATTCAATATATTCGCTGATACCCTCCATATCTGTAGGCCATTCCTCCACCCGCAACCTGAGGACGCGCCTTGCAGTGATGAGAGGCACCCACGACAATGCGTTTTAAGTTATTCTCACTTAGAGGCTATTGCATCAGTATACTGGAGCATAAGATCCTAGCAGCAACAATTCTGACGGTGTCAGTGAGTAACAGAGCCCTATTCTAGGGTCATGCGTATTTCCATGACCATCTACAATTACTCACAACAGCATAACACGGTTTAATATCCACAGACCTGCAGTTCGGGACCCAGCTTTATGACTCTCGAAGGAATGCAAGTTAGACTTACTTAACTCACATTTCCCCTTTATTTCCCCAGTTTCTGCGCCCGTACAGCTGCGTCTCGGACTATATTAAACAGAACACAATACAATTTCCTACCCTATCTTCGTTTACACTGATGAGATGGCATCACTAGTCGTGCATGTAACTGAATTGCACATAACGCGCTCTCCCATGTTGCTACTTCCCTTCAGACTGTCCGAAGGATTCGACAGCATGATCATGTAATAAAGCGAAAAAATATTCATCGTGGCCTACTAAACTAACTCAACGGAGCAGAACCGCAATTTGAAAAGCTAACAGTTCAACTGTTGAAGAAACTCCCGAATTTTATAGAACATAAAGGCCCATTATCGCGAACACAACAGCCCACCACTTCCTCCATCCTGAGTCAGATCAAACCACTCCACGCCCTCCCAACCGACCTGTTTGATATCCATTTTAATATTATCCTCCCACCTACGCCTAAGTCTTCCAAGTGGTCTCTTTCTTCAGCTTTCTCCATCAAAACCCTGTATGCACCTCTTCTTTCCCCCACACACGCCACACGCCCCGCTCACCTCATTCTTCTTGAATTTAATCGCTCGTATATTTGGTGAGAAGAACAAATCATGAAGCTCCCCACTGTGCAATTTCCTCCAGTCCGCTGTCACCTCGTCCCTCTTAGGTCCAGATATCTTCTTCAGCACCCTGTTCTCGAAAACTCTCAGCCTGCGTTCCTCTCTCAATGTCAGAGGCCAAGTTTCACACCGATATAAAACAACAAAATTCGCATACTATTCCGGGAATCGCCCGAAGGGATTTAAAATCCACCAACACATCGGGACAGCTGCTTCGTGGCCGAGATTCAAACCAAGAACTTCACGAATAGAAGACAGCCATTCTACAACTTTAACCCTTTAAAGACGAAGCGTATCTGTTTTATATAAGGACTCAGTGCGTAACGCGCTGTAAACACTCTCCACTTCGGTTATAAAAACCAGTCTCTTAATGTTTTATAAGGCAAAAGTTGCTGTTTGTTCTGAGATCCGTACAAAACACATAAACGCAATGTGGGCACCACGTAGAATTTTTTAATGTTAAACTTGGCCTATATAAAATTACCGCTAGGCTTTAAAAGGTTAACGAACCTCATGCAGTTGTGCCTGAGTTTCAAGAGTGGCTTCATGCAAAGAAACGTGGAACGGGAGGTAAGTGGCCTGTTCGTAGGATACGTCCCCAATTACCGAGCTGGATAACAAATCTTTGACAGTATTATGATCAGAGATAACTAACTCCATACAGCAGAGGACTTCTTCAGAAGCTAATAATTCTTCGGCCAATCAAGAAATTCCTCGCATTTTATGGAACCCAAGGTTCACTAACGTGTTCACAGAGCCCGCGACTTGTCCCTGGCCTGACCCAGATGAATGTAGCCTACGCCGTGCCATCCTATTTCTTTAACGTGCATTTTAATATTAATCTCCCATCTACGCCTAGGTCTTTCAAGGGATCCCTTTCCTTAAGGTCTCCCCATCAAAGCCACGCAAGCATTTCGCTTCTCTCAAAACCAGCACGGATAAATTAGTTGGTAAAGTGACTGGTAACCACTCATGTGACGTAACTTACCATACAAGCCCGAATATACGGCGAGTTCTTTTAACGGCCGCACAGAAAATTAGGGGACGCCTTACTAGTGAGGTTTCACCGCATTACCCGGTAACACGTCAGCGACACGTCGTTTCCTAGTAAACAGTGACTGAGAAGACATGCTACAGCGCTGTTTTTCTCACTCAATACATCCGTTATGCATATTATTTTTTGTTTGATATTGGCCTATCTGGAACTTTGTTAATGTTTTATTACATTTTCCACAAAATTTTGCGTTTTCTTTTCCAAATACCCAAACGGGAAAGAGGGAGCCGCCTTATGTTCAGCCTCATACGGTAATTCCCGGCAAAGGCATGCACTTCTCTTGGCCAGCGCGTCCGCATAGACATCGGGCACGTCCAGCCATCTATCCAACGGTGTCCTCAAGAGGTCAAGCGGCCGCAGAGTAAAGCTGACTGCTTCCATCAAGGGAGAGAACGCGTTCAGCTCTGCAAGCAAACCTCCTAGTATGCTTTTATCGCAAGTCGCACCCCAGTGGGTAGTTGCTTCAAATGCGGAAGGTCCTGGGTTCAAACTCGGCCTGCAGACCGGCGGCCGTCCACACTGACATTCTTCATTGTTATCCTTCGCCCTCCACGTCAATGCCGAGATCAGTTCTACGGCTACTTTTCTTCCCCCCCCCCCCCCTATCGTTCCAAACACGACTCACAACCTGATGTAACTGTGAGCTGCTGAGTAAGCATCAGTAAGTAGAGAGAATACTACAGAAATTAATCAAATTTGAGCAAATGTAACGTCTGCTAAACGTACTCTTTACGCATTTGCGTACCTCACTAAGTTTAATCTTCATTTATTGCATCCTACAAATTTCCTGCAGCAGCGCTACTCACTGTACAATTACACAGCAAGGTCAGACCTCACTTTCCCCTTACAGTGTATTTGGCTAACCAGGCAACATATCGAAAACATCTCAAATCAAAGTTGCTGCCTCGATGTCATGTAACGATTTCTGAAAAACAATCTGCTTTTGAAACAATTTTAACTTCCGAACTGTTTTCCACGTAAAGTAACGACAATATTGGGCCGATTCGAACCAAAACAAAATTATGACAGAAGTCCGTCCATACTAAATTTCATGGAAATCCGTTAACAGTTCAGGACAGAACACGCACATGAAACGACAATGCAATTCATTCAAGGAACGCAGGAGAATCTATTCTCATTCAGGCTGACTTATGCAAATCACGCCTTACAGGACAACGTGTAAACGGCATAGCGTGAAGGTCCCTCTGATCACAGATAATAAATTCTGACTTCTGGCTACTTCACCAGCCAAATGGCCATGAATGGGGACGGTCATCTGGCCTACATTGCAACCAATTTCATCGTTACCTTCAGCAGTGTCTACTGCTGCCACAGAATTACTGATTTTGCATCAGGAAGAATTATGAAACCGGAAATAACGTGGCGCGCATCACATTTTAGTACAATATTTACAAACTGTATGCCTATTTCAACAAATATTTTTCTCTTCGAGATTTTTCCTTAAAAGTCAAACAAAAACAAAATAATAAGCCTAAAAGTGAACTGGCAAAGGCATCGAATGAACAAACCGCGAAATAAAGTACCAGCATTAATAAAAAAAAATCCACATACTTTTTTCCATTCCAAGCATTCCCTGATACACTTACTACGCAGTACATCCGTGCACATCAAATCGTAACAGATATTTTACTGAAATTTACCCAAAATGTCATCGTGTATTGATATCAATTTATTCTATTCTAAGCCACGCAAAAAAATCACGATTTTCAAACAAGCTCAAATGTTCACCGTTCTTTGCCATATTTAAAATGCTCAGTACATGTTTTACAAATGATTAGTAAAGGATCGATTGGACCTTTAAAGCTTGAAGTAGACTTACGCATTATGCTTCGGGCAGCATCAGATTCTGGTATGTAAAGGTTTATCAGCTTAATACTCCTTGTTTTGCAGCACCTTAAAATATTTAAGAGAACAAACAGTTCATTACAAATTAATTTTTTATCGAAAATGTGCAGGAAGATCATGAACTTCCAAATTTAATACAAAAGGATCACTGTGATAGAACACCTCTACGTATCTTGTACACTTTGCCTGTTGATGGCCAAAAGTAAGCCGAAACATGTAGCCCATGCACTTCTTTTTTGTATTCTAATAAATGTTTTGACCGGAGAACCCTACTTTGACTAACATTTCAACATTCGCATCGAAGTGACGATTAAAATCTTTTATTTTTCTTAAATTTTATATGGCAGGTATCAGAAAAAATCGGCATCCCTTATCTCCGGTTTCCCGTAAGCAAACTAAAACCACCAAACTTGACGGCTGTATCTCCCAAACCTCCAAGATCCGTAGCAATTCACCTTCGTCCATTACTTGCTAACAAGCTATTTCCTTCGCCCACTCTTAACCTTTTAAAGCATAGCGGTAACTTTACACACGAACAGGTTTAACATTAAAAAATTCTACGTGGTGCCCACATTGCGTTTATGTGTTTTGTACGGATCTCAGAACAAACAGCAATTTTTGCCTTATAAAACATTAAGAGACTGGTTTTTATAACCGAAGTGGAGAATGTTTACAGCGCGGTACGCACTGAGTCCTTATATAAAACAGATACGCTTCGTCTTTAAAGGGTTAATGTAAGAGCAATAAGTTTGCCTCCCTTTTCCTGGGCTGCATTCACGACGAGGAAGAACAAGTCATGTTCCAAAGACCATCAGAGTCGGCAGAAATATCGACTGCGGAGTTTCGAGCGTTCCGCACTAAATAGGTCAGCTTCGCTCCCTTACGATTAAATCGAAGTCTGGTCTACTTGGCCTGCTGGGTGTTTAAAAATGCAGCTAAGCTCGGAACTGAAACTCGTGCTTGCTAGCTTCGTTATTACACAGGCTTAATCGACAAACCGTGGGCTCGTACAGCGACTGACTACGGGAAAGACGGTCGAAGGCTCGAATCCCGACGGAGGCGAGAACCACCGCACCCGTCCAGACAGACCCAGGCACCGAGTCTCTTTCCCAGGAGTAAAGCGGTCGGCAAGTAGCGTTGACTAACCACCGCCACCTAGCGCCGGGGTTACAGAAAGCATACAGCTACACCTCTACTCCCCCTTTGGCCTTCATAGCCTGTTCTAAAGTGAACTTTACTTTTTATAACATAAACCACGCAACTACCTAATCGACCATAACCACATAAAATAACCTTTCACAACCACGCAAACCGATATTCACACACATAGCCGCTTTAGACACGCAGACAAGCTTATTCCGTCATAACACCTATTCGAGTACGTGTGACGACTCTGGTTGCCGACCTCTCCGTTATTTTCACTGGCCTTTGCAGAAGTAGAGATAGCTTTGTCGTTATACTGACTGGAGATCCGGCAGCAGCAGAAATTTGTCACTTCACCACGACGTTCAGAACCAGCCGTTTTTCCTGCGGTAAGAGCGTGCACAGCGCGAAGCTGACGAAGACTCATCTCTGACGCGTGTAGAAGTTGTATCTTCACTCCGCCATACGTCTTTACGTCACACAGTGTCGCGAAACAAAAGGACACAACTTCACACCGGCATTCGCCTCAGCCTCTTCAGGATAAAACCACCAAGAAGGCCAGACGATTTTAAAGTTATTACCTTGTTATTTACGATCTCATCTTAAACGCAACTCTACTTAAATTGTGCAGTTACAAAATCGTTCAAAAACAGCCTGTTAATTAATTAACGTAGGACTTTCAGTGATCATTAAGAGTGTAAACGATCAAAAGGTTCCCGTAAAATTGTCTACTGGAATTCCACTTATTCTTTTATGGCCTACTTGATAAAGCGTCAGCTCAAATAATACGGCGTAGAATTATAAGACAATTTGAAATTTGGGAAAAATGTGGAAGGAAGCGGTCGTGGCCTAACTGGAGGTATTATCGCAGAATTTTATTATGCACTGAGGAAAATAACGAAAAAATCAGTAAAACTGTGGTCACGTTCGAGATTCGAAACGGGCCCTTCACCAATTCAAGTCAGAGCATTATCGTTTAGGCCAGCCCGATCGGTTTCTCAGATGACCGCGCATTACTGTACACATGGCAGACCAGACTAGATTCCAGCAGGGGGTGGGCGTGTCTGGTGGGGTGTGGGGGTTGTCTTTCGGGGGGGGGGGGGCGAGAAGACTTCTATTGGTGGGAGCAATAGATCTACTCCTACGCACAGACTGAAAACATCAAGCGTTTCGAGAAGCGTGTACCGAGCGAGTGTACTGTTCGAATGTTTTCCGGACGGGCAGTAGCAACTCGTCATTCGCCACGAGATCTTCAGCATGTGCATCTATTGCAATTCCAGCAGAGATCGTCTCCTTGCTGGTGGACTACAGATGGATACTAATGTTTGGGATGAGTAAGCCTACGTTTCAGAGACAGCATGGAATAATATGCCACCATAAAGCCCACACACATATCTACCTTCAACTGAAACCACGTCTCTGTGGTAAGAAACTGGCGTCTATACGCAGTAGCAAGGGCACGACCACTAGATCCCACATGTCGCAAGAACACAGGGTAAAGGTTTGCTCATAAAAAGATTATATATAGCCACATAAGGAACTACAGACCACCGACAAGGAGCTCACCACTGCTACGAATGCGACAGATGCGCATACGCCAGATTTCGTGGCAAATGACAAGTTGCTACCACCCATCCTACAAGCATTCTAACAATGCGCTGCCTCAGTACCCGCCATTCGAAATGCATGATGTTTTTAGTCTGTGTGTAATGGCAGAACTCTGTAGCCCCCACCAATAGTAGTCTTACAGCCCCCCCCCCTCCACAATACTTAACACCTCGGCACCGCGCTAGACACTACACTGCGCGTACCATCTCATGGTGTGCTACCTATACCTAGGTTCGTCCCCCCAACCCCCTTTACGGCTTGCAGACTAAGTAAATAAAATTGTGATAACACTCCTATGTCAGTATTCAAATAAACAGAAGTACATAGTTAGCCTTCTAGTTTTGTTCGGTGTTCGTAGTGTGCAACATAATAATAACTTTCAGTATTTTTTTAATTTACGGAAATTTTCTGACTAGTCGACATGCCCCGGAGGCACCTGGCCCGCTCACCGTGTTTTCCAGCCTACTGTGAAAGGTTTTTAGAGTTTCAGAATTAACCACTGCTGTAAAAAAAATCTGCACATAAAAGGAGTTAATTAATAACAGACCACTTTGTAATATTTACTCAACACAGCTCCCCCATCATTTCTTCTGCACCCTGTTGAACGCGATGTTTTATTTTAAGCTTAAATCATATAAGTACGTCCTTTAACGACACACGTTATTCGGTGCAGGCAACACCACTCTATATGATGTTAATGTATGCTGCGAGACAGACAGCAACAGGAAAAAATCTTTCACTGCTCTATACCACCCCATACTAGCCATCGTGCAAGAGACCCTGCACTGTTTCGTAACACAAAACATGTCATTCCCTTTGTCACTGTAAGACAAAAGACCTCGCATCGACTGACAGGAGCAACTTCCAACTCCCACGTGATAACAAAGGCTTTACAGCCGCGCACTAAGAGGTTTTAATAATCCAAGTACTGGGATGAACAGATTCAGAAACAAGAATAATCGTCATGACAAATTTGGTTTAAAAGTAAAACTGTCCCTATCCACGCCACGAAGACACGTAAGGGCTCTAGACGGTTGTGAGTGGTTAACTTTACGCCCCGGCCGCCCGGCCCCCCCCCCCCCCCGGAGAAGGGACTGCGGTACCCATTGAATAGGAAGCTGGGTGGGCCCCAAAGCCGGGAATCGATTCCCGGATGGTCCAGCCTGTGACGCAGTCACTACGCTGCCTACGCTATTCCGGCTCTAATACATTATTTATGGTTTATTTGACGCCGCTTGCAACAGCTCAGATGGCAGAACCCAATAAAATTACTGGCGAAATAGTTACTGAATTGGAAAAGTACGTGGGGGGAACCGGTCGTAGGTTAACGCGATGTATCATTCCAGCAGTTGGATGGAGAACTAAGGAAAACAACGGAAAACCTCTGTCAGAAGAGCAGGTCTCCGACATTTGAAGGCGGTACCTCGCGTACTCGAAGCAGGAGTGATACCCAGCTGCTCGAGACATTCAGACAATTAGTGTAACATTTTGTTAATGATAAATATACTCCGTCTTCTTCACAGATTATTGTGCGAGTATTTACCCTACTCCTGGAAGGGGGCAGCAAGGAAGAGAAAAGGTTAGAGGAATCAGATCGGGGAGGCTGAAGCCCACAAACGGCCAGAAGCGTCATACAAAAAGAAGATTTACCCCATTCTGGCCCCAAAATAGTTCTAATCATTCACAATAAATATTAAGTTAAAAGATCCATCTACGATGCTGATGGACGAGATCATGAAAGAAGGAATTTCCTGGACGCGACGCCACACAGTATGGTACAAATTACCGACATGTCGGAGAAACCTCAAATCTGCTACAATTTGTGATTTTTACTTACTTTCCCCGTCCTGTTAAGGTGTGGAAAGTTGTGAGGATGATATGAATTTAGTGATTTCTTTGGTGACTTTAAAACCGTCTCGTATCCTTCCATACGCAATGCGCAACGTTCAAATATGTGCAGATCTATCTCAAAAAACATTAAAAAACCCCAACGCGTGTGATATCTTCAATTTTAATACATAGCAAACCAGTTACGTTCCATATAGGACCACAAAACTGTTTACTACTTACAAATGCTCGAAATGGTACGCATGTTCACGCAATATAAACACAAATATTGGCGATGTCATAAAACAAACCAGGAAAAAATATATACGCAACGAAAGCCAAAAAATATTCCTGCTTCGTTAGTTAACTCTCGTAAAACAGCCAAGTACACACGAGGATGTTAGCATGAGCACGAACAGCTGCTTTGCATTGTTCGGTCATGCACATCTAAGGCAACGGAACACACTGTCCTACTGTTTACCTTTCTCGTAAATACAAAAACAGGACGGCCTACCTCACAGGGGTACATGCCTTCGTAATTTCGTATAAAGCCACCATATATGTGTGTGTGTGTGTATATATATATATATATATATATATATATATATAATCTGTATGTAGCTAATCAACAGCACACGCGTGATGCTGCATATCAATTTTCATGTACACATATCAGAATACACAAAACCACAGTCAGAAATGTCCTCTGCTTTGCAAATGAAACTTGGAATATATCCAAGAAGGCGGAAATGGCCCTTGGAACCTTTCAACAGAAAGGAGAATACACGGGACAATAGAGGAAGACGCACGGTGGAGAATCCACTAACATAAATAAAACTATGGTTTATATAAGGACATACACATTGTAACACACACTAAAATTAGAAGAACAAAGGGGGCTGCACACATCTGCAGGACAGGTGGCTCAAGAACACCAAGGGAAATCTTAAAAGGAAAATATCTGGCAGTCGAACAGTAGGGAACCAAAGAACGGATGGATGCATGCGGCGACCATAGATTCCAGAAAACTGATAGGGACGGCGGGATGGAAAAGACTGGCATCAGACAGGAAAATCTGGGGAAGAAACAATTAGGTGACTAGGGTACGAAAGTGGGCTACCACGCCATATCAGTACTAGTAGTACCGGCGGCGGCGGCGGCGGCGGGGGCGGGGGTGGTGGCGGGGCGGGGGCGGGGGCGGCGGCGGCGGCGGCGGCGGCGGCGGCGGCGGTGGTGGTATAAGCAGCAGATAAATATAATGAACTAGACAGGCCAATATTAAACCTCAGGAAAATAACGTTACTGCCCCTTGTATTAAGCAACATATTCTCCACATCAAAAATATTTCAAATAAAAGTTGTGGATCTTACCGAGATTACATTTGATATCGCATATCGATATTTCACGATACGCGAAAAACGCAGATCCATTTTAAATTAGCCCAATATATGTATACACTGTAGGGAACGGACCGATAAAATGAAATTCGACTTATGGCCGCAGGTACACCTCTACTCCGCCTATAGCCTTCATGGCTTGCAAAAGGAAAACTTTACCTTTCCTTTACTTAATGAGATTTTCTTTCGTACATACAATGTGTGTGTGTGTGTGTGTGTGTGTGTGTGTGTGTGTGTGTGTGTGTACACAGTACATATGGATACCATGTTAAGTCGGGGGGGGGGGGGGGGCTAACATACGGAAAAGAAGGGTATTTGAGACGTCCGACTTGGTAAATTACACCAGTACTGACTTGACAAGCTGAAACCTCAAAACCTGATAAGGTGAAACCTCGTAAGTCAATTAAAACGTCTAAAATCTTGACTAGCTGAAACCTCAAAGTCAATCACCAGATTAATATTTTACTACGGATTTAGTTACAAAACAGTACGCATGCTATTCTGGCAGCTTTCATTACCATAACCAAAATACAGCTGTCCCTCTGCACGCCATTAAGGCACACGGCGAAGTAGAGCCATGGGCCCACTTATTCTAACTCCGCGCTACATCGGAGTGGTAAGCCCCATACCCCGATCGTTTTGGGCCCCCCCCCCCCCCCTGGTAACCACAAAATGTGTTTTGCTGGTCTCTCACACTATCGGAGTAACACTTGCTGAGACTGTTTTACAGCAGGGTGCTGAGGAAGACATTTGTGCTTAAGAGGGACAAGGTAAAATATGACAGGATGATACTGCATAAGGACGAGCTTCATGATTTGCACTCCCCATGAAATGTTAGTGGGGTGATGAAATCAAAAGAAATGACACGGTACGGACATGCGGCACGCATAGACAAGAGGAAAGGTGCATACAGGCTTATAGTGAGCAAACCTGAGGGAAAGAGACCACTTGTAAGCCGTAGATGGCACGATAATATTAAAAAGTATTAAATATTAAAGATATTAATAATAATATAACAAAAATATTAAAGAAATGAAATGGAGGCGTGGACTGGATTGGTACGGCTCAGGATGGGGACGGGAGTTTCTTGAAAAGCTGACGAACTACTAGCTCCTGAAGAAGCACACTGCTCCATGAAGTTAGTTAGTTAGTTAGTTAGTTAGTTAGTTAGTTAGTCAGTCAGTCAGTCAGTCAGTCAGTCAGTAATTTAGATAGACGGTCAGCCACTTAGTCATTTCGCTAGTTAGTTACTTACTTACTTAGTTAGTTAGTCAGTCAGTCAGTAATTTAGATAATCAGACGATCAGCCACTCAGTCATTTCGTTAGTTAGTTAGTCAGTGAGTCACTCAGTCAGTCAGTCAGTAATTTAGATAGACGGTCAGCCACTTAATCATTTCGTTAGTTAGTTAGTTAGTTAGTTAGTTAGTCAGTCAGTCAGTCAGTCAGTCAGTCAGTCAGTCAGCCAGTTAGTCAGTAATTTAGAGTCAGTTAGACGGTCAGCCACTTAGTTAGTTAGTTAGCCAGTCATTTAGTTTGTCAGTCAGTCAGTAATTTAGATAGTCAGATGGTCAGTCACTTAGTTGGTCATTTGCTTAGTTAGTTGCTTGTTAGTTAGTTACTTAGTGAGTGAGTTAGTTGGTTGGTTAGTTAGTTAGTTAGTTAGTTAGTTAGTTAGTTAGTTAGTTAGTTAGTTAGTTAGTTAGCCACTCATTTAGTTAGTCAGTCAGTCTGTAATTTAGCTAGATGGTCAGTCACTTAGTTAGTCAGTAATTTACATAGTCAGATGGTCAGTCAGTTATTTAATCATTTAGTTGGTCGGTCGGTCGGTCGGTCGGTCGGTCGGTTGGTCGGTCGGTTGGTTGGTTGGTTGGTTGGTTGGTTGGTTGGTTGGTTGGTCGGTTGGTTGGTTGGTTGGTTGGTTGGTTGGTTGGTTGGTTGGTTGGTTGGTTGGTTGGTTGGTTGGTTGTAAAATAAGTCATGTAATCAATCAACGTGGCAGAATATTCTGGACACTGCAGTACCCTACTCTTGTATTTCTTACGATCACACCGCCCAAAATCCTCGAAGGTCCACCTGACCGAGCACCACTGTTCACAGCGTAATTCTAAACAGCGGCATCTACTGGTACACAGATATTTTGTAACCATAAGTACCTTGGTGCAAACTTAGCTGTCTTTCCACAACCTTCAGCTGGATATATCTGACACAGACTCTTTTATGGCAGGGCTAGTGGGAGACTGGACGAACACAAAGATATTTTTCTCAGTAAACACATGAATATAACTGCAACAGTGTTCTGCCGAGATACCGGCATGTTTCATGGTAGTTAATACCTACCATTTATAACAACGGCACATTTAAATACAAATAGTGACAAGCCTATGTAAATACACAGTTAAAACCAGATCAGGGGAACGTTCTTCTAGATCTTTCGAATTCTGTTTAAACGTGCAACTAATTCTACACTCTTATGCCAGAATGATGCATATGCAGTAGAGGCGAAGGGAGGGTGTGAGAATTAAGCTTAGTCTTGTGTGCCATGAATATGTAAGTTCCATCAGTAATTCCTTCAGCAGCAGCTACCCGCATCTCAAGACACTCTGAAACGCCACGGAAATACGGAGATGTGCCTGAACGCTGCGCCACTATCAATTTTATCCCACAGTAGAAACTTGAATGGAAAACTAAATTATAATTTCACATTCTTTCCACGACTAATCTTATTCAGCACATCAGGTCAAATCAATCTAAAATCCAATCAAAATTCATGGATATCAAGGCTGAAGGAGTGTTCCCTGAACAGACACGTTCCATCCTATATTAGCTAAAATTACAAAATTTTATTCCGCTTCTCAATGAAGGCCGGTGCTGGACAGAATACAGACGTTAAAGTGACTGTCACTAACAGTTACCCGACACTGTCAAAACTAAATGTGCTTTACGAAGTGCCTGACTTAGGCCAACACGTTGATGCACTTCAATACCGGTGGCCTGCATTGGAACGAGCAGTCCCGAGTATAATTCACAAAGCGTGCCTTCCTGCTGCATACATTTCTAGTCGAACAGATATATTATTACACCAATCAAATCACCTCAAAGATGTATTATTATTATTATTATTATTATTATTATGCAGACATCCGTGATTTGAGGCTTCCGCCGCGATGCTGATGAGATATGCGTTCTTCTGGGATGTTACGCATATCTCATTCTTCAGACATATTTACAAAACCAATCACTTTTTAAGTCAAATTTTATATTGACTCCAACTGGTCAAAAATTGCAGACGGAAACTTCTGCACGACCGCCAATTTGTTACTTCGCATTCTGCCCAAGAAGAACCTATGCTGACCTTTCACATTCTTCTAACATCTGTTATGAACGTTATTTCAGTATACTCTATAAAGTGTCGCCTAGTATGGACTCAACCTCACAACTTCTCGCGTTTGACATATTACTCAATGTGGAAAATTAAAAGCAGAGCGTTTTGGTGGCTTTCATACCAAGTTTTGTGAAAATCCGGTTAACTGGTTCAAACGTTTAAATGGGGGAACATAAACGAAACTGACAGCATGTATTTCTTTAAGAAACAGGATAAATTTTAAACATGTCTGCAAATTCTGAACATCTTCACACTGCTGTTACATGTCAAGACAGGAATACATGGACTGGTTACCTGCCCTCAGAGCTCGGATCCACTCGGCCCTCTCCTGCTCTCCGTTAGCCAGGAGGTAAAGGGTGTATTCCTGTCCACCCTCCTGGTATCCGACTTGGAAAGGAAATCCAGCCGGATGCGGTACGCCGTCTATGACCAGACTGTTGTCACCACCACCACCTCCACCACCACTACCACCACCACCACCACCGGTAGATGATGCACTACCAGACAGCTGTGCTGGTTCCACCACTTGAACCGAACTGATATCGACACGGCCGCGCTCTTTACGGCGCTGCTGAAGCAGAATGTGAAACACAAATCACCTGTAGGCCCCACTGTGTTGTTATTCACATAAAGGGTTATGGTTATGTCATGGCAATGTACACGTACAGACCGTCATGCAAAACAGCTGAAAAAGTACACATCCCCTAAGACTAATAACCACATCACGAACACACAACATGGGATGCGTGAACGTCGACCTGGACATCTGATGACGACAAGATCGGAACTGCAGGTTCCGACTGCTTTGTCCTCGGGGGAAGAGCAGGAATCCCATTTTTTTTAAAAAACCGGGACACTTTAGATGGGTGGGGGAGGTTACAAGACAAAAATTTTTACACTATCACGCAATAAAAAAGTAGTGCAATTATTAAAACTACGAAATAACTCAGATAAAAATTTACACATACAAAAAATGAGATGATGATGATGATGATGATGATGATGATAATAATAATAATAATAATAATAATAATAAACCTCAGACAATCAGTTCCCTTACTGATTTTTTTTACATATCTGTTGCTCATCCTTCACAGTCCCAGTCCAGACTCTATAATCACTAATCTATACATCTTCTTCTCCCTCTAAAATTCATTAGTTAGTGGCTGGTTGATGTTTGTGGAAAAGTCATAACCTTCGCACAATTGTCAGAAATGTCTTTTTTTTTTACTTAGACGAACTTGGGGTACTTGGAATCCAGAACCAAATCTGGCGGGGCACTGAAATAGACCACTTTAAACACCACAGAACTGGGATTTTTATCGGGAAAACAGGGACGAATGGGACCCCTACTAGCTGCGCAACTTCGACAAAGAAAGAACAAGGAGGCTGGTTTAATTCCTGTCAAGTTTCCACGTGTCTCAGAAGTTCCACTCGGCGACGTACAACAGTCAGCAACAGGAAACACACTGCTGCTAAACTCGGACGACTTCTCCCACATACAAGCATAATTCTCGGGTGACACGTACCGGTTGGTGTTTACAGAAATCAAAATGTATAACAGAGACTGCTAGGGATAGTACACACCTACTAACATTGCAGGCAAATGATGACTGCAGTTTGCCGACGGTGTTTTCAGAAAATCGGCAAACATTGTTCTGCTTCCAGACATCCCATTGATCAGCCAGTTCAAAAAGTCACATCGCACAATGAATGTGTGGCTGGAAACCGGCCATGTCCTAGGTTTCAACGCCTGTTATTATCTTCTCTACCTCCACCATATCAACACAGTGTTTGTTGGCCCGAGTAACATAAGCATGACCTTCTTTAATGCGGTATTTATACTCTGTTGATTGCACATCCCACAAAGGGGGCAGTGAACGCTGGTCTTCAATGGACTTCAAAGAACTCTCGCTCGTCGTCATTCTGAGAACTTGCTTCGAAGGCAGCGCAGGCTGGACTTGATGACGTATTTAAACACACGTCCACACTTGCAAATACTGTATTTTCTTTCATGTTTCCAATGGGAAACAAGAATAAACATAAAGCCAGAGACAGCATTCGAAATGGTGTAATTTACATAATTTTTTATCGAAACAAAGTGTAGAGTAACGCAACACAAAATCGCCCCTGTGCACGCCATGAAAGCGTATGGAGGAGTGCACTATACTGTCACTTATTCTTAACCTCGGCACTACAAAGAGGTGAGAGGTCAGCCTCAGGACCGAGCCATTTAACTCAAACCACGTATACCATAAAAAATTTCCTCGTGTCGTACATCTTTCCGTTTATAAAATAAATCACATTCCTCCAATAAACACACAGACGAACCTCATGCACATACACACATACATACATAAATACATACATACATACACACACATACATACATACATACATACATACACACACACACACATACATACATACATACATACATACATACATACATACACACACACACACACACACACATACACACACACACACACACAAATTATACACCTTCTACTTTGATTTTGCCCACTCCAGTACATCCCTGGATACTTCTTAGAATTTCACAGCATGTACAAATTTACATTTTTTTCCATACCTAAGTTTCCTTTCCATATAGAGATGTCAAAACCGCCACCTACAGCCTACAAAACCAACACATCGAATTCTCTCGTTATTCTCTCCCTATGCAGCAACTCATTCCTACCGTTACGGATACAAACGCCAGATGGCAGTTTTTGTCGGTAATATTACGTCGTTACGAAGCAGTCGAAGGTACCTAGGCTTCAGTCGGTACCGTAGGCTCAACCTTTGCGGTTAAGATGCCACCTCTCTTCCGTCAAACTGGCATTAAAGATAGTTTAAATTTCATGGGGTGCATAATGATTAAAACTGTAATTTGATACTGCCCCTCAATGGCTATGATGAATAAGAGTGACCCAATATAAAGGTTCCTTATGAACATTACAACTACAGACGGGGATTCCCAGATTCTATAAAGTAACAAGTACGAATTTGATGAAAGTAACTAACATGAAGCTCACTTAAATTTCAAAGGGCTTCATACTGGTTACGCTCACAAAATTGCAACGTCACCTCGTTCCTTACTTATGTCCTTTTCAGTATTCCACACATTCCTACGCATTGCCATACTTTTATTTACACAATAATACATTTAAAGTGAAATCTCTCTTCTCAAACAATTAAAATGTAAATATTGTTCGAAGGTGGTCAGAAGCCCAGCCAAAGAGGAATTTCTATCTCTTGCGAGACAGTACTCACAGAGGAAGTGTGAGAACAATGATTCTGTTGGTGGAATAAACTGATACGGATCATTAAAATGATAACAATGTTTGGAAGCGGGAACCTCCGAGATACTACAGGATTATCCAGTACCGCACAGCGCCATAACATCCGTCCCTTCCCAATAAACGTTTCCTATCCTTCACGATTTCGAACTTTCTTTTTAAACGTCCTGTATAATTTAAATTCATTTATCTGTACCAGACGCGATACCTTCCTAGCCATTCAACGCCCCTGCCTATTTCTGTACGTACGCTAATTAAATCTCAATATACATTTTTCAAAAAGCCACAAGAATATGTTATGCAACACTGAATAAGGGGATGGGGAATTTTTGCTCGGCCATTCATTTTCCAGCCAGTAAATGAACGTTTCATCTGGATGACGAAAACGCCAAACTTGCTACGCTCCGTTTTGTTTCCGCAGTTTCTCTGCCACTGAAAAGCCAACCTTGACATATATCGATAATGACGATCCACTCTATCTTAACTTTTGTTTTACTGTTAGAATTACACTTCAGCACCACAAATTCTGTTAGAAGTCATAACTGCCTAACGCGATACGTCACTCTCGTCCTCCAATTTTATTTGCATTTCTATGACGACAGTGTCACGACGGACAGTTGCAAAGGCTTTATGAGACACTTAACTACTTTCTACACACAATCTTATCACTACAGCCTTGCAGCAATGATGAAATCGTCCCATCCAAAGACTTCGAAATCTCCTACGTAGACATAAATACAACAACGGTATTCCGAATTTAAAAGGTAAATTGTGATTAGATTCTTAACCGTAACGAATTGGAGCCGGGATTGCTTAACCGGTAAAACGACCAGGCTACGGGATAGATGAAGGAGATGACGGGGTAAATGGGATTCGATTCCCGGGAGGTGAAGGTATTTTCCTTTCTCTACAGCGTCCAAACAAGCTCTGTAGCCTACCCATCCCCCCTACCCACTTGGTACCGGGGACTCTTTACTTGGGGACAAAGCAGACGAGGCGTAAAGCTAATGAATCGCAGCGTCAAACCTCATATTCATAGCTCCAATGGAACACTATTTATCGCCACCAAACCGCATGCTAAAAAAAAATTTTCACTTTGTCACCATTCGGTAATTTTAATCCCTAGAGAAATACGACCTTAATATAAGATGTAGTACGTGTGTCTCAGAGTGCATTACCGTCCACCGTTTCACAAATCTAAATTAAATGGACACAGTGATGCCCCCGCCAGAGAAGTTAGCGTGTCCGCCATGTTGGTATCACTAGTTCTAGGAAATTGAATATAACGAAGTTGAGGTGGTACTGAATAATTTACGGATCATACCAAGCTTTGTGAAAATCGGTCAACTGGTTCAAAAGTTTAAACGATAACACACACACACACACAAATCCTTCGTCTTCTTCTTTTTTTCCTCCACCTCCTCCTCCTCTTACGGCACTTTGGCCCAATTTCGGGCCACGCCCCCCCCCATACACACACACACACACACACACGCACACAGATGATGACAATTTCATCAGCATTCTTTGCCTTGCATGAAGAAAAACAGGCTAAGAACAGGCTAATCCTGTCATGCAGTTGCCACGATGCAAAGTAAACTTAAATTAAGAAGTGCAAACATTTTAAAACACTGAACTATGACGCCGTTGCTAGGATATGAAAGATGGTGTAACTGTCAAACCGTCAGTAATATTGATGTCTATTGTTCTAACGCGAAAGATCAGGCTGCCACCTGGGAAGAGGAAAGATGACAGGACGGACATATAAAAAAGGACGGGACAAGAAAAGGGACGATAACAGAGATTATACGTACTATAAGTGTGGGATGCTCTGCGAATTTTGCTTCTTTTTGTTTCCAACCGCAGTGCACAAATGCTCTCTGTCAACATACTGTCATCGCTACTCTCGTAACATACGTGGTGTGGCAATAAAATAACCGGACTTAATTTTTTTCCGCTTCCCTGTAAACTTAGCTACAGCGAGCGGTGTGTGGTATTGGCTTGTGCTCGCTCCTCCATTCACGGTCACAATTTCAAGGTCGTGCGGCAAACAGTTTGGCAGTAGCCTTTGCTTGAAGCGAATCGTATTCTTGTTCTCCGTCGGAATCACGTTAAGTGTAAACGTGGAGCAACGCGTCAATGTGAAATTCTGTGTGAAACTTGGAAAATCCACTACAGAAACGTACGACTTGTTGAAGAAAGTTTATGGTGATGAGTGTCTATCTCGTACTCAAGTTTTCGAGTGGTTTAAAAGGTTTAAAGAAAGAAGGGAAGAGATCGGAGACGATCAGCGCTCCGGTCGTCCCAGCACATCAAAAACAGACGCTAACATCTAAAAAGTCGGTGAAATTATTCGACAAAATCGTTGCCTGAGAATTCGAGCAGTTGCCGAGTTAGTTAACATCGACAAGGAAACTGTTCGACAGATTTTACATAATAATTTCAACATGAAAAAAGTGTGTTCGAAGATGCTGCCGAGATCCCTCACTCCCGAACAAAAGTAAATTCAAATGAACATTTGTGCTGACATTCTTCAAAACACTGAAAACGACCCAAACTTTTTAGAGAACGTAATAACTTGTGACGAATCGCGATTTTTTTAGTACTACCCCGAAAGTAAGCGCCAATCCATGCACTGGAAGGGCCCCAGTTCACCAACGGAGAAGAAAGGACGGCAGAGCAAATCCAAATTTAAAGAAATTATGATCTTTTTTTTTCGACATCCGAGGGACTGTTCACGTGCATTGGGTGCCTGAGGGTCAGACCGTTAACCAGGTCTACTAAAAGGAGATTCTGACAAACCTTCGTGAACGGGTGAGAAGAAGAAGAAGAAGACCTGAAATGGGGAAGAACAGCTCATGGGTTCTTCACTAAGACAACGCGCCGGCACACAGCGCCGTCTGTCTGTCTGTCAAGACGTTTTTGACGAAGCACGAGATCACCGTGTTGGAACATCCACCGTACGCACCTGACTTTTTTTAATTTCCAAAGATCAAGTCTGCGTTAAAATGAACCAGGTTCGAGTCCGTAGATGCAGTGAACGCAAAAGCGACGGAGCTCATGAATAAGCTATCAGAAGACGGCCTGCAGCATTGCTTCCAACAGTGGAAGATGCGCATTGAGCGGTGTAGGGATCGGGGAGGGGAATACACTGAGGGTGACATAATTTCTATTATGTAATTTTTTGAATAAAAAATGTTCTAACATCAGTCCGGTTATTTTATAGCCACACCACGCATTCCTGTATCATCGCTGAAGGCAAGTCAGACATCGGCGTCGACGTCGATCTTCAATTCAGCACCAACCCGCCTCCTACATCCCATTCGATATTATATTCGCCAGATCATTCCTCGATTTCTATTTTCAAACCGACTATTGGGAATGAGAGTTTACATCAGGATAGTAACGATAACAGTGTTAGGGTAGTAAACTTTGCCACATCAAAGAATCTAGTTGTTAAGAGCACTATGTTTCCGCACCGAAACATTCATAAATACACCTGGACCTCTACTGATGGGAAGACTCACAATCAGATCGGTCACATATTGATAGATAGGAGATGGCATTCCAGTATCCTCGATGTGCGATCTTTCAGGGGAGCTGTGATACTGATCACTATCTGGTGGTTGCAAAAGTTAGGGAAAGACTGGCAGTAAGTAAACAAGCAGCACAGAAGTTTGATGCAGAGAGATTTAATCTCAAGAAGCTAAGTGAACTACAGGATAGGAAACAGTATCAGCTTAAGATCTCAAACAGGTTTGCAGCTTTGGAAAGCTTAAATGTTATTGAGGACATAAATAAGGCTCGGGAAAACATTAAAGAGAATATCAAAATCTCAGCTCAAGAGAGTCTAGGTCTACACGAACGGAAGCAGCATAAACCATGGTTTGATGCAGAATGTGCAGAATTTTTAGATAAAGGGAAGCAGGCTAAAATTCAGTGGTTACAGAATCCAAACCAAAATAATGCAGATAATCTGCACAACGTAAGACGTGAAGCTAGTAGACATTTCAGGAACAAAAAGGAGTATCTGAAAGCTAGTATTAATGAACTTCAAACAAACAATAAGAACAAGAATATCAGAGACTTGTATAGGGGTATCAATGAGTTTAAGAGGGGGTACCAGCCTAGAATTAATGTAGTAAAGGATGAGAAGGGTGACCTGGTTGCAGACTCCCACAGTATTTTGGCTAGGTGGAGGAATCATTTCTCCCAGCTGTTGAATATACACGGGGTTAATGAGGTTAGGCAGACTGAAGTACACACAGCAGAGCCACTAGTGCCAGAGCCACTAGTGCCTGAGCCCAGTGCTTTTGAGGTTGAGATGGCTATTTAAAAGCTAAAAAGACACAAATCACCAGGTATTGATCAGATTCCAGCAGAATTGATTAAAGCAGCGGGTAGGATAATTCGGTCTGAGATCCATAAACTTATTATTTCTATTTGGAATAAGGAGGAATTGCCTGAGGAATGGAAGGAGTCAGTCACTGTGCCTATTTATAAGAAGGGTGACAAAACAGATTGTAGTAACTATCGAGGCATATCACTTTTGTCGACTACGTACAAAATTCTATCCAACATTCTTTTGTCAAGGTTAACTCCATATGCACAGGAAATTATTGGGGATCATCAGTGTGGATTTCGACGTAACAGGTCAACTACTGATCATATATTCAGCATTCGTCAAATATTTGAGAAAAAATAGGAATACAATGAGGCAGTGCATCAGCTATTTATAGACTTCAAGAAAGCCTATGATTCAGTTTAGGAGGGAGGTCTTGTATAATATTGTCATTGAGTTTGGTATCCCCATGAAACTAGTAAGGTTAATAAAAATATGTCTAAGTGAAACGTATAGCAGAGTTCGGGTAGGCAAACATCTGTCTGACACGTTTCCTATTAAGAATGGCTTGAAACAAGGAGATGCTCTGTCGCCATTGCTTTTCAACTTTGCTTTAGAATATGCCATTAGGAGGGTTCAGGCAAACCAGGAGGGCTTGAAATTGAATGGCACACATCAGCTTCTGGTTTATGCTGATGATCTTAATATATTGGGCGGAAGCATACATAGTATAAAGAAAAATGCAGAAGATTTAATGATTGCTAGTAAGGACATTGGTCTAGAAGTAAATGCTGAGAAAACTAAGTACATGGTCATGTCTCGAAATCAGAATGCACGACACAATCACAACATAAATATAGATAATAAATCCTTTGAAAGGGTGGAAGAATTCAAATATTTGGGAGCAACCCTAACGAATCGAAACTCCATTCATGAAGAAATTAAGAGCAGATTGAAGTCGGGGAATGCTTGCTATCATTCGGTGCAGAATCTTTTGTCTTCCAGGTTGCTATCCAAAAACACAAAGATTAGGGTATACACAACTATAATTTTACCTGTTGTTCTGTATGGATGCGAAACTTGGTCTCTCACACTGAGGGAGGAACAAAGACTGAGGGTGTTCGAGAATAGGGTGCTGAGGAGACTCTTGGGGCCTAAGAGGGACGAGGCGACAGGGGATTGGAGAAGGCTACATAACGAGGAACTTAATGACCTGTACTCATCACCAAATATTATTCGGGTAATCGAATCGAGAAGAATGAGATGGGCGGGGCGTGTAGCACGTATGGGGGAGGAGAGAGGTGCATACCGGATTTTGGTGGGGAGAACCGAGAGAAGGCGACCACTTGGGAGACCCAGGCTCAGATGGGAGGATAATATTAAGATGGATCTTCAGGAAGTGGGATGGGGGGCATGAACTGGATTGAGCTGGCTCAGGATAGGGACGGGTGGCGGGCTCTTGTGAATGCGGTAATGAACCTTCGGGTTCCATAAAATGCGGGGAATTTCTTGACTAGCTGAGAAACTGTTAGCTTCTGAAGAAGGCCCCTGCTCCATGGAGTTAGTTAGTTAGTTAGTTAGTTATTCCTCGATTTCGAAGCGGTGCGTAAGACGTCGTTGGTCTGATGATGTGTTTCTTCTGCTTCTCTATGCCTTCGCTTCTGCATGCAATACACCTACTGAGTTACGTGATTTTGAAGTTTAAGGCAAACAGATTAGGTTAGCGCTGACTTGTCGGGTTGTGGAGCTTTCTTTTTTTGGTGGGACGTTTCATTCAATTGCATTTGTTTCCTTTCCACATGTCGTAAAGAAGTTTCTCATTACAACTGTCTGATTCGCAATTAACGTCTTTGCCGGCGTCGGTTTACGAGCTGACGTCCCTGATAACTTGCAACTAATTACGGCCACTCCATTCAGTTCTGAAGAAAAAAATGTGACGGAATTCTCTTCGACTCCGACAGGTCTGCGGCTTCACTTCCTTGAACGCATTCTTCGATTCCTCTTGTACACGGGTTTATGTGTGAATCAATTCACACTTAGAATTTGTGTGGGTCTTCCTGTTTTGATATTCATTTCGCTGTAACAGTTTTAGAAAACAGCTCGTTTAGTCCATACGTAACCACCGCAATGACGCTGCAATTTAAAGTCCAACTACTGCCCAGTACGGTGTGGTTTTTAATCTATGGTACCCTTAAATACATTCACATCCGTACAGTGCACCGAGGCCAGCAGCATGTGAAGACTAAAGGTCCATACAGCGCACTGAGGGTTAAGCCAGACTAACCACGCAACTTTTTAGTTTGGGTATGTCACAGAAGCATACGATCCTCTCACTATATAGCCATCACTGTAATAGTAACACACCACTGGTCTCTGCGGGGGCCAGCAGTGACACTAATATCAATTTTTAGATCTATGTACTTTCCACTTTCCATTCTCTCCTGAAACATGCACTGCAAACAATTCCTCATTTACGAAAAGTCTGAGTCTGTAAAAGAGTCGTTGGCCTGCTGCTCGTATTCTTCTATTTCTTCTACGCATGCGCTTGTTAATAACTCGTCACTGTTTTAACAGTCCCATATTTACGTCAAGTGCCACAAGCAATATTCCGGATCAGCCGACTATGTAATATATTTTACTTGCCTGCGGCATTCCAAGATATATACCCTTAGTCTTATTAGACAACTTATAGCGATGTCATCTTTTATGATGACAGTTTCAAAACTCCTATAACTGAGATGCCGCAAATTCATTCTTCAGAGTATTGTTAACATGGACGCAGAGAATCTGTGCGCGTTCCGCCCATTAAGCCTTTTTTTTAATAGAATAAGTATTTCCTGGATTTCCACATATTTCTTTTTTCTTTTTCTTCTCCAGACAGACGCATTAAGACCGACCCATTCTATCATGTCTCCCCCGGGGATACCACCACTGTAAAAGGTGACCTGGCTACACCGTAACACGAAAGGATATCCTAAGCTTCACAGACTTTCGCCTACCGTCCAAAAGTCATGGAACCAGGAGCTTAATTTACGCATTGTTTAACAACGACTTAAATAAATGAGGCTAAGCTAAATTCAAGTCACCACCAGCACCGAAATGCAACATTCGTGATTTCAGGCTTCCGTTCCGGTGTAAATGAGATCTGCACTCTTCTGGGAATTTACGCAGCGTAGAATCGTAGTTCGTAACCGACGTTTCGGGACAACTTATCGGTCCCCTCTTCAACAGTCAAGCAGCCCAAGAAGAATAGACTGCTTGACACTTGAAGATGGGACGGACAGGTTGTCCCGAAACGTCGTTAACAAACCACCGTTCTGTGCTGCGTAAAAACCCAGGACAGCGCATACCTCAAAGTGTAACATTTTTCATAAATTAGCAGTTTATTAACAAATCTGCAACATGTTTCGGCTCTCTTCTGAACACACGTAGCTACAAACGTTTGCAAGGTTATATGGCAATTCTTAGAAAGTGCAGTCTTTGGGAAGTCGGGACACAGTGGTCGCCGTTCAGTTCCCAACAGAGGCAAAATATTTCTCTCTTCTCCAAATCAGAAATCTGGGACCCACCCAGCTTCCTGTTCAACAGGTACCGGAGCTTTGTTCCCTGGGGGTACAGTGGACGGGGTGTGAAGCTGACCACTCACCCTCGCCTAGTGCCGAGGAGCTAGACCTCCATTTCCCCATATGCCTTCGTGATATGCACATGGAGAACTCTACCTTAATCTGCACACGCTGACTTAACAGATAAGTTTTACCATTCAAACATATGGGCTAGTTAAATCACGCCGCGAACTCGGAGTATAACAAGAGCAGGCCTACATTAAAACCAACGATAAACGTTAAAACTCTAGTACAATTGTAACAGAACAGTCCTTTGGTTTGTCAGTGTTCAGACAATGGCTTTCCCTTGTTTCCCCCGCTTCACTGTATTTAGGTAAACATCACATACAGACGCACGTCTCCCATAAGACCACTTAGATCAAGCGGTGATTGAACGTATACCTAAGTGGACTTATGTATAAGAGACGGTAAGCCACGTGCACCTACATCTTCCGTTGAGGCTTCGAGAGGAAAATGCAATATGCAATTCTCATTTCACCTCAGCACATTACATTCCCCGAAAATTTTATCCTCTTTCACTCAAATACCCTGACAATGCTAGGTGAAAAGTACAATACTTTATTAAATAGTCCAACTGACTTGACACATGTCTTGTCATTTATTTATTTTACATATGCATTCCGTCGTTTGTTTGCGTCGACACACGTATGGCAGTCAACAAAAACGCACAACAACAATTGGACTATTTAACGGATCATTGTAACACAGCCATCAAGTATAAAAAACAGAACGCTCTTTAGGTGAACAGTACAAATACAAAGCTCCTGGAACGCTCACTTTTCTCCATTCCTCCTTATTTCCTATTTATTAAGCCCAAATGTATTGTTATTTACACAGTCGTACTTTATTTAACAACGGCATGTCTGACGACAAAATTGTTGTAATGGATGGTTGACTGCCCTCCAGTACATGTGTGTGTGTTTTATGATTTTGCAGGTTTTATTTGTTAAATTGTGTACATTTTTGTTCAACTTAGAAGCATACAGGGATTTTTATACTTTGTTAATACACGTGCCGTACTGTATTATAGGCAACCAGCCATGCAGATAGCGTGCGAATTTCCTGTTTGTCTCGGGCGAAGACAACGTAAGTTGGACTTCGGTCTGAAAGCTTATTGGACGTTCTCACTCTGCCAAATATGGAAATTAGTGACGGCTTGGTTTTCCATTGGTTTATGAATTTCGGATTCAGCAGTTCGACCTGATTAAACCAGTTGAAACCAACGTTACTAAAAAGGATATTTAAGGGGGTGGAAAACAATGTCACAGCGTCTTTGCTGGTAGTTTTCTGGAACTGAAACAACGGGTGGATTTCATACTAGTCAGCTACAGAAAATTTGTACAAGTCTTTACGCGGCGTCTTTATGCTGTTAAACAGCGAGTGGATTACTTCCTGGATTACTTGAAGACGAAAAAATTTAGTTGGTTACGAATTTCGTACAAGTTTTGTTGTTAAAAATTCGTGAAGTTTTTATTGAAAGTTTTTGCAACTTACTCAAGTACTAGAAACTCAAGTAGTGACAAGTGAGTTGGACCTCACCTGTGTAAGTGAACTTTCCACGTTGAGGACCGATTGGATTAAGCAGCAGGTGCGTCGGAGACTTCGACGAATTCTGGGAGACGAGAAATAAAGAGCACGCAACCGTACGTCGACGGAACTTCATTAGATCACCACATCACGCTCGTGAGCACCTTAATCCAAGGCAAGACGCCAAAGTGAATACGGTAACTGTAGCAATTTCAGAAGATAAGTAATCCCGGAAATTCTCGTATTTTGCAAGTGTGGAGTGGGTATACAACCATTTTAATAATATCGTAGCTAGTGGCATTGTAAGGTTGCGATAGTGCAGTACCGGCACGGCTCTAGTAAACTAACTTGTGAAAGTAGTCTAGAAACATAGCCGTAGGTATAGTAAACAGTTAACAGAAAGCAATAGTGTTTCACTAGTCAAGCAGAAATCCTACTGTGTATCCTGGCGCCCTGGGATCTAAAACGTCTGATGTAATTCAGGCTGGTGGCAGCAAATCAGTAGTTTCACTCAACTACGCTACCAACGAGGCTACATTCCCACAAAACTAAGAGTGGACAGCTTCACCCCCAAAGTTCAAGGGTAGAGACGGAGAAAAGCTCCGTTACAAATTGGTGAAACACTGACAGGGACAAGTTTTCGTTGCAATTGGAGGCAGCGGTGGGAAAAGCATTCGTTACATTGTTAATGAATGAAATGTGTTAAATCACATCTTATTTACCTCGCGTGACAATGTCATGATTGTAACAGTATCCGTAACGTTCTTAAAGTACACTACCTTAAAAGACGGGTAGAAAGACACAAAGTATATCTAAAAAAGTGGGCCGGCAAGCGTAGTCGGTATAGCGTCTCGCTACGGGCTGAAGGGTCCGGTGATTGAATCCCCGCGGGGGCAAAAATTTCCGCACCCGTCCAGACCGGCCCTGGGGCCCGTCCAGCTCCCTGTACACTGGTTACTGGGTCTCCTTCCCGGGGGTTAAACGTCCGGGGTGTGGCGTTGACCACCCGCCCCATCTAGCACCAAGGTTAAAGAAATAGTAGAGTTTTACCTCTGCACCCCCTATGGGTCTGCCCTATGGTGAATTTTAGCTCTTACATCTCAAGAAACAAGAGCTTTTTCTCGTCAGTGTAGTTTTTTTTTGTGAATAAAGATAAGGAAAAATAACACGAATTACGTGAATATATAATATAAGCAGACACAACTACGAATATCCGAGGGATTAACAGAGTTCAATCCCGTGTCAGACTAGTGACACAAACTTCGATTTAAATGCAGGGGTAGCACAGACCGGAACTCATCAGAAAGGATGCCTAACAAAACCTCCCACCCTTACGTGATAGGCCTACAGAATGCACGTTTCACTGGTGGGCGAGACAAGATCGATGCCGTAGGGTCACGTGTGACACGTGGATGGTAGACGGATCGTCCAGACGTCGGGGAGCGTATGACCTGAAATTTGTCGTATTTTCTCCTTCGCGGGATCTTTGCCGGAAACATTCATCTACGGACAGCATTTAAACGCCCGTGTTCTACTTTGCAACCTTTCTCACCAAACGAATCACGTGCGCGTTTTTGTATTTACAGTTTACTTAACGACGCAGCGTCGAATGATCGAATGTTTAGTGAAAAATGAATTGCACAGGGTATGGAAAGAAGCAGTCATGTCCTAATTCTGGATACTGTAACACATACTTGATTGGGCGAACACATAACATTAGAAAACAAACCACAGAACCCAAATGAACGCATACATACTACAAAACAAAATACAGACGAACACATACATACTGGAAAACAAAACACATGTGAAAACATACATACTAGAAAATAAAACAAAGACGAAAACAAAAACATACTAGAAAACAAAACAAATGAACACATATAAATACAGTTACCAACTACTGCACTTAATCACTTAATTGGTTGGTAACTATTTATATAGCAAAAAATGCACGGTACAAACAATATAAAAGTAAATGAACACATGCTTACTAGAAAACAAAACACAGTAGTACGCATATAAGGTTTACTTCCAACTAGTGCACAAGCAATTTTTTACTCTCCTACATGTTTCGGCTACGTATAGTACCCAACATCAGGGAGCCACAACATTACAAAGACACAAACAGCGTACTGTACGTCGGCAAGTGCTCAATATACACTGGCTTTATACAACACTTAATCGAACAATTAAAAAAAAAATTCAGAAGTCAGCGCTCGCGAATTGTCTACCTCCCCGGCAGCTCTATCGATGCCAATCTCGATATGAAGAAGGTGTTTCCGACAACACGTTTTTCCTTGTCTCAACCTCTTCCTACTTGACTCCCCTACAAGCCCTGGAACTTTGTAAAATCCATTCATTTCAACCCTTTATAGTGTCAAATGAGATGGGAAGATCATGAAAGTCGGAAGAAAACGACCGAGTAGGAGGCAGTCGTGGCCCATCTGTAGGTACCATCCCGAAACTTGATTCACAGACCGAGAGCAAATATGGAACACAGTCCATATGACAGAAACCCGTCCCAGTATTTTAAATATGTGCTTCTAAAATACGCCTGGACCACCACCGCTATAACCTGCTTGTTCAACCGCATATGCCACGAGCTAAACGTTAATTAGGGGACATCCCTCATTTGTACCTCTTACAAGACGTAACATTTAATAACCTTCACTGACGCTGGGGTTTAAATTTCATCACTGTCCAGGACGGTGGCGTTTTAAATTTGTAGTGCCCTTAAACGCATTCACCCACATACGATGAACGAGGCCGGCGGCATGTGTACAATTACAAGTCCGTACAGTGCACCGAGGCCGAAGTTGCAGGGCTAAAGAGAGGCTCAACGACAATAAGATGGAATTTAGTCTGACACAAAACTATATGGCCGATCCCAGTGGCCGAGCGGTCTACGGCGTATGTCCGTGGCCGAGTACTTGCTAGGTTCGTGAGTTCGAATGCCACCGGGGGCATGGATGTTTGTCTCTTATGAGTGTTTGTGTTTTCAGGTAGCGGTCTCTGCGACGGGCCGATCCCTCGTCCAGAGGAGTTCTACCGACTGTGGTGTGCGTCTGAGTGTGATCAAGTGCAAATAAATAACATCGACACTTACTGTGAGTAGGTAGAAGAGGTGAGGGCTACGAAACTATATGACAGACAAGTGACAATAGCTGCGACGGTCTCTTCCCCTCTGGTTTACATACCAAAATCCTATGGTCATTATTCTCCACCACGTGTGCCTCAACCCCGCCCATCTCATCCCCCCTGGTTTGAACGCCCTAACAATACATCGTGAGTACACATCACAAAACACTTCGTAATACCCGAAGGGTATCCTATCGATTCACAACGCTCCGTCAGGAACACCAGTCGCCAGGACGGGAGTTACGTCAGTCGCAGTGCTTCGAGCGCCTTCTCCGTCAGCCCAGTGCCCCATCAAGCTTCACGGTCTTGCCCCGAGACACTACTGACTCCATAAAGAACGACGTCACAGTTGCCCACTTACACCGGCAGTCCAAGTACTTACTGCACTTGACACTGCTCTTAATTCCCCCAGTTAAGGGTTGGCCCGATTAGGAACAAAGGGTTCTCAACAACACGCTCACCGTTATCTGTGCTTCAACAGTGTGGTAACAAAATGTCAACACCGTGTTGTGCGGACAGTTGCCGCGCGATCTGAGAAGATTCAAACACTGAGAACGCGGGCTGAAATTCTGCTCGAGGTTCTGTTATCCTCTGTGCAGGTAAAGCATTTTCCATAATCCGATCCATCGTCCAGTACGTCCGATGAGCCAATCTGGGCCAAAGAAGTTCACCAAACACTTACAGCGGAGCTGCACAAATTGTCCAAAAATCGAGAAGCGACCTCAAAATTCTTGGCGCCAGAATAATAAGAAGCAGGTTCCACAGTAAGAACCCACAAATATTAGGCGCCACCGTACAAAATTTAGCCGCCACGGCGATCTCAAGCCCAGGTTTTGTGCACGTATGACTTAAAAGGATTCGTCCAACTTTATGATCTTACTGGATGTAGCACCGCGTAGTTTTGTAGATCGCCACCAACGCTCCGAAGGAGCCTCTTGTACCCTGAATATAAAAGCAGTTGGTACCCATGTACCAAACCATACGATACTCACTGCCGTGAAAAAACTGAGACAAATATTCGCAGGCTTAGATTTGGGAACGGAAGGCGCCAGAGAGCCGTGACAGCTGAGGTATAAGTGTAAGAATGACTGCATTTGTATGTGATCAAATTAGAAACGGAATGAGCACAAACTAAAAGCTTGAACAACAAGAAAAAATAAGCAGAACTAAAGAAGCTGCCTGCTGCAGTACATTTTGTCAGAACAACAGTAGGTATACAATTCGAGATGAAAACAGTGACTGCACAACAGAAGATAAACTACTTTACAGACAGTAACACGGACTACAAATACTCGTACATAAAGAAGGTGAGGACGTATCGAAAAGGTACTAGAAAATCACAACCCGAAGAAGGTGTTCAATTACCATTCATGAGGAAAAGGAATGTTGCAAGACGTATTCTTCGCAATTTATGTGAGTTCAGCCTTTCATGTAGGACTACACATACAACTATAAACTGAACAAAATAGATTTTAATTTTGACACAACAATCCACTGGGCATAAACCTTAAATATCGTGATGAACTCTAGAAACGCATGCAATCTTTCAGGTTAGAATACGCTATTCACCCGCATTATCTCTGAAAACCTTAACATGAAACAGAATTCATATAAAATTAAAATCCGACCAGTTTTAATGTGCGTACGGAACTCTGTCTCATACTTTGAAGGAAGAATGAAATTAGCTTCAGGACGGAGTCATTAGGATATGTGGACCTAAGACACACGAGGTATCAGAAACGTTAAAAGACGAACAGTGCATAATCACAAGCTTCAACGTATACGCTTAAATAAGCACTCTTAGTGATTCAATCAGTAAAAATGAGAATTACAGGAATTTAATACGACCATAAAAACAAGAAATAAATACAGATTGTTTGGAAAATACAAAAAATGATACACGAAAAGACCGAAAAATGGACTGGAGGATAGTATTAACACCGAATGAAATAATTTACATGGAGATGGCTGCATCTGTACGAACAGGAATATAATGATCAAGCGACTACTCTAGAGAGATTCTCTGCCTTGAATTTGAGTGTTGTGTTTATAGTCTTAGAGATTGCCAGGAGATGAAATTGAGGACTGTAGATTCAATAAATACTTGTCATTGTACAGAAGCTCGTTTTTACACAGAAGAAAAATATAAACGTCTGCAATATACTACCTCTCAGTACTGTACTGTAACAGAATTATGTGCTCTGTTTTCATCTGAACACAAATTACGTAATTTAATTTAAACCCTTGAGATATGACGAAGAGAGACAAAAGGAAACACGATATTCTTGATGTCATTATCCATTTGTTTTTGTGCCTGTCTTTCCTTTGCCTCTTCTGTCCATTGTTCTATGAGCTTTGTAGAGAAGCTTTATAAAACAGAAGTGTCGTAAACAAATTGTAATGTTCTCATGCAGATAACAGCCCTGACACTGCAGTGTGTTTGTTCTCAAAGGAATATTTCTCCATCACAAACTGGGACCGAAACAGACGATATTGACCCAATTTAAATACATGACACTAAACGGAACAATCTTGGAAAGGCGATACCCCACAACGCAGCGTGAAGAATTTCGACTGGGCTTATTTTGACTTACTAAGGTCACTGCGGCCGGTCACGCCAACATTTTCCTTCAGCTTTGGGTATGATGGCGATAATTAACGAAGCACTGCGGCCACTGATGTACAATTTGAAACGCCAATAGACTACAGACATATGAGATGCTGTTCCTAAGTCAATAATTACAAACGAGGCGACGATGTGAAACCGTAGGGTTACATCTGACAACTGTGACATATACTGTACTGTACTTGACCGATAAGTTCATAAAAATAAAAATAAAAACAACTATAATACTGTACAGTTCCCTTAATCCTGAATCTGATACTCCGGAAATCCTGATATTTCGGCATTTAAATTCCGAAGTCACGCATTTTCGGCATGGATAATAACCTGACCCCATGTCTCCTAATCTTCAACTATGAGGACGCTTGATCCAAAATCTCCTGGTCCTTCAGCATGCCTGTGGAAACTGAAGACTTCAGAAAACAGCATGGGGACCCAGATGCACCTGAAGCGACAGCTCAACGCGATATCCAAACGGAATACTCCGATTATGTGTACAGCCCAAGTATAAGGGCAGTAACAAAGAATAACGTACGAGAACTTAGGTCAGTACAGGTACTGTCTGATAATCTGGAATATCTGATAATCCGGCAACTGTCTGGATCGGTAGGTTCCGGAATTAAAGTAATTCTACTATAGTAACAGACATGCATAACTACACATCCATGCAACAAATAGGCTTTGATTCTGCTCGAAAATCCTTGTTAAAACATCGCAAATGCCACCGCTCGACACCAGTCTGAAAACCGTTCAATACCTCTTTGTTGTGACACTGTCCATGATCGTCCTTCTCAAACTGTGACTGGAAATCATCGACTATCTTTCCCTGCTTCCTGAAATGGTAATCTGTCCGTCAAAGATGCAAGTAGCCATGGTTACGCTCACTCACCACACTTGTCTATTTCATCACTTCCTATTGGCTCCCCGATTGCCTGGTCTATAATTCGATGAATATTGCAGCCATTCAACAGCAATATCAGTGTCACACAGAGACATACTGCATTCAAAGTTACAGACATGTGAAGTAAAAGCAACCAGTATAAGAGACCACTGAATTTTCAACACAGAATATTAAACATTAATTCACTGGGGAAAATTGTGTTCCCGTACGTATACAAATATCGTCAGAATTCCTAACCTCAACAAAGTAGTTTAAAATAAACTTTAACACAACGCCGGGAGACAGAAGAGCCACTTAACATTACAGGAAACATGTTAAACACTGTTTCAGCTGGCTTTTGCGCCACACTACGTTAATTTTTCGACCCTGCAACGGCCACTTTACTGCAGTCATAACGACTCCAAATATTTTACATGTATACCGTGCATATTTTTACACTGTTAAGATAGACCAACACATAGGCACACTGTTTACGATTAGACATTTTATCAGTGTCACCCCTACATGTTTCGGTGGTCAAGCCACCGTCATCAGGGGGCACCAAATGTCACAGGTTCCGTTCTGCATCTAGAGTCATACAATATTTCATTCACAGAACAATCCAGTGTCCCAGTCTGTGACACTTCACATTCACCTAAATCATTACAATTAAAATAACGCCAAATCACTGTAAATGTAAATGTTTAACATTTTATCTATTTTACTGTATGTAAAACTAGATTTGCATATCACACCTTTTAACTGTACAGTCCAAGTGAGAGTGAACTGTCGTTATTTTGACCGTAATGACTCGGATGAATGTGAAATGTAACAGACTGGGATACCGGATTGCTTCTTAAGTGAAATATTGTATGACTTAAATGCAGAATGGAGCCTGTGACCCTTGGTGCCCCCTGATGACGGTGCCTTGACCACCGAAACATGTAGGGATGACAATGGTACAAATATATAATTGTAAACAATGTGCGTATTTGTTGGTCTATCGTAACAGTCAAAATCTTTTATTTTGCCTACAGAACCACTGCCACTGGACAAGATACCTGAACCACTACCTGAAATCCACCTTACACGCATTCTTCCATCTCTTACTCAGTCCCTTATACAACTTCTTTCCAACAGATATTCCCACCAAAATTTTGTACGTTCTTCTTGTCTCCAACACATCCTACAGTAACGCGACCTCCTCGATTTTTCTAATTTCATTCAGTCCCGCTTCTGTCTTACTGGGTCCAAATATTTTAGGTGGTGCTTTGCTCTCAAATGGTTGTAATTTATATCCTTCCTCGGAGAAAACACAAGATGTTTCAATCATAACAAATTATTACAGTTACACCCACCACAAGGGATATTAAAGTATTTTGGAAAACGAACGGAGTGATAGGACTTCATGAACCGAAAAATATCGTGAGCTCCGCAACTCATTATTTCCGTTAACTGCATCTTCAGCCTGTTACGTTAAACAGTGAAATGTACTAGCACAAATGCAGTAATCACTTTCAAAAAATACTGTTTCTCTTGAGATCCAAGTAAAAAAGAGAATATTTCAATCCTTTGCAAAACACCAGAGTCTCCATTAACGCTGAAACTTCGCTGCTGTAATTTTCACATGATCGTTAGCAGTGACGTTTTAACGAGCAACGACAATGTTTGTGAGGTGTCGCGGGGTGAGAGCGGGCTGAAGTGCTTTCCGCTTGTGTTGATTCCTCGCCAGGCTGCTTGTATCTGCGGGTGGCAACTCGTATTTGTTCGAAACATTTCCTTAAATTTAATACCCTCTCATTTGCTTGTAGGAGACACAGAAGTTCAGAGAGCTGCACTCATGCGTTGTTCCTGTTGTTTTTTGTTGTTCCTGTTGTCGTTGCTGCTGCTGCTGCTGCTGCTGCTGCTGCTATCGTCGTCGTAGGAATGAGGTTCATACTTAAATGAGTTCAGTTTACCTAGCCGACGAGACTAAGCGACTGATTTCATGACGGACAATGGCAAAACCGAACCACAGTTATTCTGTGATAAATTGGTTTATTTTGTGATAAATTGGCCACGGCGCTCACGTTTACTGTGACCATAACAACTTACCTTAACAAACTCAAAATAAAAGTTCAAACGAACAGTGCCAGTAAGTTACAATGTGACGCGTTTTGTGATGCAAAGGCCTTTAAGGCGAAATTAAGCATGCTACACAAACGCATCTCAGTAACGTTCAGTCTCACATAACTTGTTTCCGCATCTTCATATCCACCAGGTGATTAGCCGGCACAGAAGGAAAAGTGTGTTCGCAACATTCAACGCAAAATTAATTATCTTCAAAACTCGGAGATGTGCAAAAGATAGCTAATAAAATCCGTATGTTCCAAAATCCGTTTTGTCATTGGCGTTAATGAGATTCTAGTGCAGATACAAATGAAGACACGTAAATTATAGAATAAGTCTATGAAATATGCGTTCGCCGAGGAAAATACGCGATAGTTTTTATGTACGTCTTCCTGAATGTTTCAACGCCATAAAAAAAACTTCTGCGAAGACGGTGCTGACAGCAGTTGGCAGCACTTACATCTCCGAACAAACGAATTCCGTTATGAAGTTTCGCAAAAGTAAATTCTTCGTTACGCAATTCCTCTTAAAGTTTCGAAGCAGACACTCAAGCAAGCCCGAAACACTCAACCTCAGAAACCTCAATAATGAGTGGTTGGGTGTAATGACTGTAAACATACCTCTTCACTGTACCGGAGTTATGTTTGAAGTATATACACGTACAACTTCTTATGCCTATCAGCCCTTCAATTCCAGCTTCATGCACTGTACACACCTTTCATTCCGCACGTGCTGCCGGCCTCGATGCACCGCACGGATACGAATGCATGTAAAGGTGCTACAAAATTTAAAATCCTTCTGTCCTAAGCAGTAGCTGGAGTTCAATCCCCAGCATTATTGACGGGCTAATTTCGTCCTCAGGAAGTTCCTACGTAAATCGTTATCATTGTATCCTCCATAGGTGACCCGCGTCATGACGTTCAAAGTCGAAAGCGGCCCGCAAGTGGCAAAAGGTCGCCGACCCCTGCAATAAGCTGTCTACTCGTACAGAACTGGCATGCATGGGTTCGATGGAAACTTGTTTGGAACAGTTCCTCAGAGGTTCGTGTTTATAACAGTAACAAAAACAGGAATAACTTCAGCTGTTTCAGAACTTAGTCGGGCCTACTCTTCTCTTCGAGAAGCCAACAAGAACAAGACATAATGTGCGTATGACATAACATTGAAGCACTTTCACGTAAGCATTGTTCCCGTGGAAAATCAATAAGTATTCAATATTATGAGTGTGCGTCTACATTTTTTGCCTTAGTTATCCGGCATGCAAATCGCATCTTTTATGCGCAGCATTATATTGTCATCTGTGGCCTATCTGGCTCTACCATATTTTTCCACCTCACAAACGGCAGGATTTCGGAAAAGAAAATTATCGAACATAAAATGTTTTTGATGTTCTCTACAAGTTTTGTTTAAACACTTCTCATTCTAAGGGAATTCATCATAAATGTACATAGGTCTTCACGTGAAGACCCGTTATTCTTATCAGATTGTATTGAAACTTGAATTTTCTCTACAGATTTTCGAGAAATTCTCAAACATCAAATTCCATGAAAATCCATCCGGAGGCAAACAAGTTGCTCAATGTGGACACACACACACACACACACACACACACACACACACACACACACACACACACACACACGACGAAGTTAGTAGTCGCTTTTAGCAATTTTGCGAACGCACCTAACAAATACTGCCCAAACGACTGAAACGTAACACTCTCCTACATTTTGTGGGCATTATGAACCCCTCGAGATCGATAAAACGGAGTGGAATGTGGGTTGCCTTGCATCTACCACCCAGGATGAGGCTAACCAGACAAGTGCTTAAAATGTCCGTAAGGAGAGGCCATGACAGTGCACTATCAAGGGAAATGTAATTAACAAGAACAAAGGTCTGAAGGTGCAGGTTTAGTAAATAACACGACTGGACTCCGCGATACCCAGTTCGAATCCAGGTAACAATTATTCGTGGATTTAAGTTTCGTTTCGTAGTCCTTACCTCTTCTACCTACTCACAGTAGGTGTCGAGGTTGTTGATTTTCACTTGATCACATTCAGACACACACCACAGTCGGTAGGACTCCTCTGGACGAGGGATCGGCCCGTCGCAGAGACCTCTACCTGACAACACACTCACAAGAGACAAACATCCATGCCCCCGGGTGGGATTCGACCCCACAAATCCCAGCAAGCGCTCGGCCGCAGTCCTACGCCATAGATCGCTCGGCCACTGGGATCGGCCGTGGATTTAAGTGCCGTAAGTTCAGCTATTCTTCTGAGTATTAAAACTCGACGCAGAGTTCGTGTATTGCATTTATACGGATTCCGCTACCATCAGATAATATTCGTTGGCTAGACTCTGTGATAGACTAAAGAGATATAAAGACAAATACGCACCGTAACAACCTCACATGGCTGGCAGAAGAGGGCTTGACTTACTTAAAACTCAAGTTGTTAGTAATCCTTCGAAATGGTCTTAAAAGTTGAAAAACTGCAGTTCATTTGACATTTAAAAAATACAGCAAAAGCTGACCATAACATAAAACATGAAGACTATTTCTGCCGCCAAAATCCAAGAAATAAATCGTACTTGTAATCAGAAAAGTTTGCGAGTCTTATGTAAATTGCTGTCAGATTAAGCCCTCATGACTATTCAAGACAGACCAGGGTTTTAATATTGGGAATTTCAAGAGAGTTCGAAAGGACAAACTCTGGGGAAATCTCCACTTTAAAAACCAACCAGAAAGCAAACTTTCCCTGAAAGAAATGTAATATGATTACACTACTCATTTCTAAAGTCTGCTGACATTTCTTCTTTCTTCAAACCGGGAACGATTTAGGTCAATAAAAAAGTGCCACTGTGCATTTTCTGAGATAATACAGGAATGAATACGGGATAATGCCTTTTCTTCATTGCAAATGTTTAAACCATTAAAAGAACTTAGGTGCAGGGAACTCGTTCTTATTCAAGCGTCTTCCTGAAATATTCAGCTATCACGTGCTTTTTACACACTGGTTTTGAAGTAAAAACTACAACTAAACTCAATTTCGCAAATATAACTCAATAAAACTGTTCAAAACAATCAAAACTATTAAAAACTGTTTCCTACGACGGCATACCATTGTTCCTTTTTGAAAACTGTTGTTAACATGCTACTAATTTTTGTATCATACCATTACATTTCTTCTGCTTTAAATAGGAATTATACAAGCGTTCATCTCATATTATTTGCACATAATGTCCTAGTGCGTCTCATTTCCAGACTAAATTATATATCAAACAGGTTTTTGTCCGTTAACAATAGCCACCTTGCACCATATACACACATATACGTATATATATATATATACGCATGCACCTGTGTTTTATGGGGCCAACTTCTCCTACTTACAAAAACTGCATTGCAAAAATGTCATGGCGAAGAAACTGGCATCTTACGAACCTGAAAATGACTAAAGAATTGTCAACACTTCACAGAAATAATTCCAGTAGTTAACACATCTGTACGGGACTACAACTTGACGCTAGTCGCTAGAAGGGTTTTAAACCAAACGAGTGGGGTTTAAATTCACGAATGCCATTTGACTAAGGTAACAATACAGGCAATGTAACGTAACGTAACACTGAAGCACCTTCGTGTAACCATTGTTAGGTGGAAAGGCAGTAAGTATGACATATTCTGAGTGTGTGTCTGCAGCCTTTGTTATCCGGCATGCACAGCGCATGCGCCGTATTCTATTGCCGTCCGTGGCCTGTCTGGCTCTACTATATTTTTCCACATTATTCCATCAACGGCAGGATTTTTGAAAAAAAAAAAAGTGCGGAACATAAAATGTGTTTTACTTTTCTCTACATCTTTGGTCTGAAACATTCCTTATTCTAAGAAGAATTCAACGAGATATTATCATAAATGCACACAGGTCTTCGTGTAAGATACCCGTTATTCTTGTCAGATTTTAATAAAACTTGAATTTTTTCGACAGATATTCGAAAAATCCACACATATCAGCTTTCACTAAAATCTGTCCGGTGGGAGCAGATTTGTTGCATACCGACGGACAGAGAGACGGACGGACGGACGGACAGACAGACAGATACACACAGACAGACAGACATGACGAAGCTAAGAGTCGCTTGTCGCAATTCGGCTGCTAATAATAAAATAATAAATAATAATAATAATAATAATTTTGGCGAAGAATGCTTACTTAGTAAGACAGGATGAAGTTGGTGCACACTTAACATTAGTCAATATGCAAAGCACTAAGCGTCGAAACAACAGGCAAATGGTACACACTCCAAAACCAGTGTGTGAATATGAAGAGGTGACAGTGTTATGGCATTAAGTGATGCACAGAGACAGAGAAGTTACAGCAAATAGGCCAGACACAGTAATCAAAAACAAAAAAGAGAAAACATGTAGACCAATAGATGTGGCAATACCAGCGGACAAATATGTCACGAAAATGATGCAAAATAGGAACTAAAATACTGGAGTTTATGTACAGACATACAATGAATATACAGAATGAAATACGTGATCATGCCAGTCAGAACTGGAGCAACTGGAATGGTAACAAAAGGTTTAAAGAAAATTTTGGAAGCCATACCAGGAAAACACTCAATAGATTTGACTACAAATACAGTTATACGTGGAACATCACACATAATACGGAAAGTACTGCAGTCTGAAACTTGAAGCCTGAGCGGTGGGGATCACAGCTAGTTCAAGAGAAGTACCAGGGAAAAATGGCCTGTGACAAGGGGCAACAACAACAACAACAACAACAACAACAACATAATAATAATAATAATAATAATAATAATAATAATAATAAACCGAACACGGAGAAGACCGAACAGGCCTGTAACTGGCTAGATGCCATTAACTATAAAACACATGCAGAAAGAAAGAAATGGAAATAACCGGAAACCATTCAGTAAGAGGCAGGGAGGGCCCCAGAGACAGTATGGACGTTTCGCAGAAGAGAAAAATATTCCCTGACAGGATTCGAAACCCTGACCGTCCAGCCATGGCACAGTCGTACCCAGCCTACGCTATCCTGGCTCCCATGTTGGGTCATTAACTCTTGCAAATTCAAACATACTTTGCCAGGTGGCCTTATTAAATATTTCACGTACCTGTGGCACAGTGGTAACTTACAAAGCACGTATGAATTTACGTTCCTCGAGCACCTGCGATAAGAGCTCGAATTTCGTACGGGGCAGGTACGTTTATCTATTCACTTCTATGTCGTCGTATACTGGTCTTGTGACGGCTTGATTCTCTACCTTCCGCTTGGCTTTATAAGGATTTAAAAAACCTATACCAAGAGAGGAGTCCAAGCCTCGAAAAGAGGTCTGTTGCCAAGAAGAGGTAAGGAGAGAAAAGGCGATCAAGTATGGACGACGGGCAGTCTGTCTGCTAACAACTTGTATATAACCAAGAACCCTACATTCCCAAATATCCCCACGTACTTTCAAAATATTCTGTTTTAAGGAAGCTGGTAATATCGACGTCAGCCATCCAATCCTATCTGCAGCCTGATCAAACCACGCAGTGTAGTGCGGGAAGTATCAATGTTTCGGGGGAATAAACTGCTTTCATCTTCATGGCAGAAGGCGCGTACCGCACCACATAAGCCTGGAAGACCGTGTAACGCTTCCCGGCCCTGAACACCTCAAATCGCTCACAGTTAAAACCAGTGCACATTCCTACGAACCACGCTATTTTTTTACGTTAACCGCCAATCACTAGGCAAAACGATCGAGTTTTAACTTCGTATTCAAACGATCTCGGTTTCGGTCTCAATATCGATCCTGGTCTTAAGATAATATTAGTCAGTACAGTGACCAACTTATCATCTGAAAAGATGGGAGTACAGCCACTCTCGAAATGTCGCGTGTATGTCAAATATCTTTAAAGCAATACACGTGTTCAGCACAATATTGGTATAATTGATCATCCATTCTCATCTCTGTTCAATGGAATGGACAGTAAGGCCGATACCAGTGGCCGCGAGGTCTAAGGCGTGGGTCTGGGGCCGCTAGCTTGCTGAAATTGCGGGTTCGAATCCCCGCGGGGGCATGGATGTGTCTCTTGTGAGTGTTGTCTGGTACATGTCTCCAAGTCGGATTGGTCACTCGCCAAGAGGACTCCTACCGAGTGTAGTGTGTCTGAGTGTGATCGTGAAGCCTCGATAATGAGGAGGCCCTGGCCCACTAGGGGCTGTTGCGTCATGAAGAAGAACAAGAATGGAGAGTACAGTACAGCCACACCTGGTAGTGTAAACTGCCTAGGGTGGGTTTTACTGTCAGCCTGGATATGCGATAACCTTTGTGACAGTCTCTCAAAACAGAAGCGACCGACTCATTTGAAGGTGCAACTTCAGCTAAGCTCCGGGATCACAAACTATATGCTTACCGCCATATATACAGCTGACATGTAGGTCGACACGCAGGGGCGTAGTTGGGTTTGTGCGGCCGTCCCGGGCAGCACAATCCAAACAGTCGCCAAGCTGGGCGGCAAAATGCATATTTTAAACGTAAGGATTTAATTTTCTAAGCACAACAAATTTTAAATTAGATAAATGATTGTGATTTTTTTAAGTTCATAATTTCCGTCACGGCAGCGATGGCAATTACTTGCCCCAGCCGCCACAAAACCTAGCTACGCCACTGTCGACATATCACTGCTTGCGTAAACAAACTGCCAGCAGGCAACGTGCTTCAACAGACGCTAGTAATATTCTCTACGCAGATTAAGCAACAAAACTTGTGGCTGACGTTAACGAGTATATGAACGTCACTGCACTTTATGCCATTAGGGGTTTATATGTCGGCTACAATGTATTATGTGACTATAGCAGGTATTTCTTTAGGTGAAAACTGAACCGCAGCCCAGAACGTCGCACTGCAGATATCCTCACTAAAATTAAACTTGAGCAGCCATCTAAATACTCATGAAAAACAAGGAAGGCATAGCATGTGGCACGTACAGGGGTGACGAGAGATGCAAACTGGATTTTTGTGGGGAAACCTGAGTGAAAGAGACCACCTGAACGACCAAGGTGTAGAATGCTGGACAATATTATAACAGATCTTCAAGAAAGAGGATGGGGGTGTAGACTCGATTGTTCTGGCTCAGAATAGGGAGAAATGGTGGGCTCTTTTAAACATGACAATAAGCCTCTGGGGTTACATAAAACAGAAGGCATTTCTCCACTTGCTTAGGAACACCTAGCTTCTCACGAAAGACTCTGCTCCATAGCTTGTTGGTTAGTTATGCATCGAAACAATTTGGGAACTTTTACGACTGCCACATTTGAGGTTACGGACGACAACAAAAGGCAACATCTTGCCGACACTCATTTTCATCCTCACAAATCAAAATCAAGACACTTCGGAATACACGACTACAGAAATTTCTCCAGTAGTTTAAGAATCATTCACATTACCTTCGTCTCTGTATTGATTACAAGAATAAAACCAACTATTACATCCGTCGAACATAACTTGTATTTCAGCAGTACGAATCCCAACCATAAGTACACGCTTCGGCTTTCGACGAGCCATCATCGGGCTGTGTGTAAAGGAGCAGAAATATAAAACTTTACAGTGAGACTTGAATAACAGGTGACGTGGTAGATGTTGGAATCCGCGTTACACACAACACGAATTTGACAATTTTATTCTATAAAGCAGTTATTCTTTATAGAATAAAATAGTATTTATAAGTGATACTTGCCTCCATATTTCCATGGAACATAAGATGAACATTCATTCACGTTTTCAATCAACAACTTGACATTTACATCTAAGAATTCCCTGCCTATACACATCACATCTCCCACTATTTTATATCTGAACACTGCCTTTAAGCCCATGTTATTTAGCAAGAACATTTCTTCTACATACTATACAGCTAGAATCCAAAGCCATCACTTTATGTGTATATTACATATAAAGGTTTTGTGCTTAGTCCTTTATATTTTTTCAGCATGTGACACCACTGAGATCGCAACCTCGAGTGGCTTCCAGTTGTAACGTTTTACCTTTCTACTTTCTTATACAGAGCTTGATGATGGCTTATTGCAAGCTACAACGTGTACATGTAGCTGGGTTTAACCCACTAAAATATAAGTTGTGTTCCACAGACAGTTGGCTTTAATATTTTAACGTTTACAACACAATGGAATGGGTCACCTTATGACCGTCCCTGCAAGGTCATAAATCGCAAAATATGTCATTAGTTTCAATAAAACAGTAAACCCGTCTGCATATCGATCCATTTTTACTCGTGCATTAATAATCCATATGGTGTAGTAAACCCAGTATTAGTGATAATATGCGGCTTGGACATGATTTTCACTTTCCAGTATTGAGGCATATCGACACAATGCGGTCAAGTAGCTAATCGTGTCTATTCTGAAAACTGACAGTTGGAGGGCCTATCTGATGCGACGGTTTGGGTATATACAAATACATTATGACGTTTTATGTCATCTGTTCACATATTTGATGAATGGCACTTTACATGGGCTTCGCTGTCGTTGCTTGCAGAAGGCTAAAACAAGCCTTTTCAGACACACGCATCTGTGCTGCCTTTTTGTTTTTGTTTTTTTTTTGTTAGTTCAGGCAAACTAAATATGACGAGTTCGAATATCTAGTAAAAACGGTAGTAATTCAAAATCGAATATCAAACATGCATGCATGATGGTAACAAATTCATGCATGCAGTAGTTACAAACAGCGTTAAGTTCGGAGAACGCTTACCGCTACTTCAGTAAGAATTTAATGTGTTCCATGTCCGTGCACTGTATCATATAAAATACTATTCACCAACTAATGCACCAAAATACATACAATCTTTATTCGTAAAAACCTCCTACATGTTTCGACCCTGCTGGGCCATCTTCAGGGAGAATAGTCTATTACACTGTTGGATGCATTTATACAGTTAAGAGAGAATGTGTCTTTGCCTTCATCCTCCGTTGTGACGTCAGGGTACCCTGACCTCACAACACAATATTACTTCAGTAAGAATATTCTGTTTTTAGGTCTACCTCAAAACGTAGAGATTGATATAAAAATTACACAACTTTACCTATAGTTTTGTATGTCCGTGAAACTTAGTCTTTCACGTTATGAAAAGAATGCAGATTAAAGGTGTTTGAGAACATGGTGCTGACGAGCATATCTGAACTAAAAGGCAGAAAGCGGAAGAAGGTTGGACAAAACTACGTAAATGGGGACTGGCATAAAATGAACTCTTAAATAAATATTATTCGGATGATTACACAAGAGATGGGTGGGACACCCAGTACGCACGGGATAGACAAGTTATTAGTACACCATTCTGGTCGGAAAATCAAAACTTAAGGCCTAAGCATGGACGGGTGTATATATTAAAAAGAATCTTAAAGAAAGAGGGTGGAAGAGTGTAAACAGGGCTCATGCGTCTCAGGATACGGACCAACTGCGACCTTGCGAACACGACAATGAACATTCGGGTTCCATAAAAAGCGAGGCATTAAACATACATCATTTTACCAACTCGTACACTTAGTGTATGAGTTGGTAAAATAATGTATGTTTGATTTATACGTACAAGGTATGGAAAGCTGCAAGTTCATAATTGCCAAACAGGCAAAAAGTTTTTACAACGACAATCTTAGTGTACGAGTTGGTAAAATAATATATGTCTGATTTATACGCACACGGTATGGAAAATTACAAGCGAGGCATTACTTTAGTTGAGCCATTTGTAGAATAAAATTTGACTTCTTATCAAACCGGTACTTGGAAATTTTAAATTCAACAGGGCCCAATTCTACGATTTTATATTAGTTTTTGCAACAGTAGGCACACAAATTTTTACAAAATGGATTCCTTCCCCAAAATTTAGATACAAGACATTACATTACAACCCTGAAACCACTTTGAAAATGTGTGTCGCGATAGTTAAGGACTCTGCTGGATGGAGTTGTTTAATTGAAGATAAGCAACAAAAATAAGAGCATATAGCGTGCACTTAACAGAGGCGTTCAGCGTGAGAGGATCGTCACGTCATTAAGTAATTAGCACTTCGATCAACTGTTTCACTGCAATTAACATTAAATTCACGTGCAATTGGACACTGCTAGTTTAACGCTAAGTCAAACTGGCAAAAAGTCTAAACTATACACTGAATGAAAAAATCAATAAGGATTTAATATCGAAAATTAAATATCATAGATAGGCCTATAACTTATCTGATATATGCTTCAAATTGGTATTCTCATACAGCAATACATTAAAACACACAACACACCTGAATTCAGTGGATTCTAAACAAAATACTTTCTTTCTTGACTTGGGAGGATTGCTGCATTTATAAAGACGACTGTTAACTGTCCAGTGCCCTACAACTTCGGTGATGTACACATAGGATTACTTTTAATTACACCTAAAACCAGAAAACTTACGGAAAACATGCACTGGATATAAAATGTGTATTTCATTCTCCTCTACAACTTTTGCTCGAAACAATGTCCACTTCGATAAATAGTTAGCGACTTACATTCACTTCAGATGCGTGCAAAAATGTGTGTTCGTCTTCACATAAGCTGGCCCTCAAAACTGCCAAATCTAAACAAACATTTAAATGAGTCCAAAATTCATCTAAAATTCTGTAATGTGAAATTTCATAAAATATCCGTTCAGAGGTTCTCGAATTATTATAGACAAAAAAACGGATAAACGGAAGTATTTTAATAGGCGCTTAAAAAGGGATGATCGCACCTAAAAATGCGAACATACAATTCAGACGGTGTAATTACTTTCCATTTAATGAAGTCACTACAACAATTAACTGGTATCCTATGTGGCAAGCGATACCTGCAGACTCAAGTCTTCTATCATGCCACAAATATTCACTTTTTAGATTAGTGGCTGGAAACCATTAATTCACTTTGCAAATATTTGCAGGTATTTTGTTGACGCTTTTTTTTAAATGGCTGCTCACATATACAGGTAGTTAGAAACTGTTACACTATGCTATGTCTGCAAAGAAAGGGAAAATGTCGTTGAGGGAAGTAAAGTTTATAAAATTTCATAAAAGGTGTTTTCGGAAATATTTACTTCAGTACACCAAACAAGCAACACAGGACTACTTAAAAATTATTGTGTGAGTGTGTGTGTGTGTGTGTTAGGCCTATATACATATAACATGCCCCCGAGGGCCAAAAAATGTAATACAGGATTTGTCATTGAAAAAAATAATAAACAGAAAATCTCGATTCCTGTGATCATCTTTTGTATGTTTCCTCTTTTCATATCCAATAAACCCAACACGCCACAAACGACATCAAATGAACCTCTAGTTATTTCACAGCGCACACACGCCCGAAGCTATCTGAAATTTAGACCAACTCGCCGCATTCAAGAGCATAAAGAGTACTGCCTACCTTGTCGTGAAGAAGAGGGTGGTTTGAAAGAGGAGAATTAATGTTGGCGACGCTTCGGTCTGCTGAACCAGTCAAGCCAACGGACGCGACTAGACTAGACTAACCCGCTGTACAGGACTGTAACGCGACCCACATCGAGGGGCTGGATACAGCTAGCAGTGCACCCACATCTGCCAGCACTTCCCTCCCTAGCAACATCCCCCCGTAACAAAATCGCGCCTGACCACTATTTTATTCGCGCAGTTTCCAGTTACAATCGCAAATTTATAAAGCCTACACACAATATTCACATGTCCTACAAACAGAAATTCAAATTACTGCTGTATTTGCTTCACTTATCCTTCCAATTGGGGTCAGTCCGCTATCCTCCCACCCTATTTTCAAACATAAATGACGATCATGGACTTTAAATTTACTAGAACCATAAACAACACAATAATCTCGCATACACACGAATTCTGGGCGGTGCAGATTTTTAAACGACTCGTTTATACAAATAAAACCAGTGTTTCCATAAAAGAATGTTGGTAGCGGCATATGAAACGTAGCTCCCCTCCGCCTCTTTGGGCGGGTGTTTATATACAGTGCCAAGGCCTTAGTTACTCGAACACTTGGACAGGTAGTTGGAACCCCATTCATGGCATACATTCTTGTCGGCATTTTTCTGTTTCTGAAGAATTTATAAAAGATTGTAATAATAATGTCGAACATTTAAACAACACAGAGATCAGACTGCGGCGTGAAAGGATGTAAGGAAGGAAGGAAGGAAGGAAGGGAAAAAGAAAAAACAGACGTAAGAAAAATTACATGTTTCCGCTTGGCATAACATGAATCATCCAGCCCTCCTTTTATCGAGCGTCGTTACCAAGGGCCTAAGCGCCTGCAGAATGAAAGGCTATCGCTTCAGCCCGTCCCACTCTATTCCGGTTTCAATTATGGGAGTTATATAATGAAGCAGGTTTCATGTTGTCGCAGTCATTACCACATCGTTACATAACAATAACGTTTAGTTACCGACTTGCATCGCAATACCTCCGTTCACCTTGACAGCGTGAATGAACTTCTCTTTTATCTCATTAGAGACTCACCCAACCCAAGGCCGTTGTACATCTAGGGTACAAAATTGACGAAATTAGGAGTTCTCATTATATATATATATATACATATATATATACATATACATATATTCCATGGCGCTACAGCACCTACTGGGCCAGTGCCTCCTCATTATCGAGGCTTCACGATCACATTCAGACAAAAACACACTCGGTAGGACTCCTCTGGACGAGTGATCAGCCCGACGCAGACACCTGAACCTGACGACACACAACACTCACAACGGACAGACATCTATGCCCCCGGCGGGATTCGAACCCGCAATCCCAGCAAGCGAATGGCTGCAGACCCACGCCTTAGACCGCCCGGACACAGGCAAAGGCCCTAATAATATATATACCTTTTCAAAAACATAAAAATAAACCCTGTAGGTATCGTTTTACGTAAACGGCTTCGAGAACAGGGTGCTGAGAACGATATTTGGGCCTAAGAAGGAGAAGACTGGAGAAAATGACACAAACAGCTGCATAATTTGTATTCCTTATCAGATGATCATATTAACCTTTTAAAGCCTAGCGGTAACTTTACATACGACCAGGTTTAACATTCAAAAATTCTACGTGGTGCCCACATTGCGTTTATGTGTTTTGTGTGGATCTCAGAACAAACAGCAACTTTTGCCATATAAAGCATTAAGAGACTGATTTTTATAACCGAAGTGGAGAGTGTTTACAGCGCGGTACGCACTGAGCCCTTATAAAAAACAGATACGCTTCGTCTTTAAAGGTTAAAAAGGAAGACATGTGGAGCATGTGGCACGTACGGAGGAGAACAAAAATGGACACAGGTTTCTGTTGAGGAAACCTGACGGGAAGGGCACATCTGAAGACACTGGTGTAGATGGATGGATAACAAAACGGATCTTAAGAAAGGAAGGGTGGGCGTGGACTGGATTAATCTGGCTCAGGATAGGGACCAATGACGGGTTCTTGTGAACACGGTAATGAGTTAATTCAATACGCTCCATGTCCGTGCATTAGTTCATACAAAAGCAATAAACCGCCAACAAATGCACCATGTGTACTGTTATATTCACCGTTAATATTACTTCCTGCTACACGTTTCAACCCTGCCGGGTCATCTTCAGGGGGAACGGTTATTTACACAAAAAGCTGCATTGATACAGTTAAATGAACAAGCGCTTATGACTTCGCACTCTGAATGCGAAGTCAGGCTGAGACTCCCAGATTTCTAGACAATCGGCACATGAAGATGGTAAGGTTGTCAGCCCTACGCACCAGCCGCCTCTTACTCATTCCGGTACTCATTTCTGTTACAAACTGAGTCGACCCCAGCGCCATACTGCGACAGAAACTATTATGTCAATGAAAAATTCCGCCGTCGGGAATCGAACCCGCGACCTTCCTGTTTGTAGCGCAGTGCCTCAACCAACTGCGCTACCGCGCGCCGAAACATGTAGGAGGAAGTAATATTAATAGTGAATACAACAGCACACACTGTGCGTTTAGTTGGTGGTTTGTTGCTTTTGTACGGTAATGAGTCTTCGGGTTCCATAAAAGGCAGAGAATTTCTTGACTAGCTGTGGACTGGAAGACTTCTCCACGTAATCAGTCAGTCATTTAGTTAGTCAGTCAGTCAGTCATTTAGTCAGTCAGTCAGTCAGTTAGTTGGTTGGTTAGTTAGTTAGTTAGTTAGTTAGTTAGTTAGTTAGTTAGTTAGTTAAACGTTATCCCATACCAAGCTGGGCACAAAAGGAGTGCCCAAGTGAAAGCTTTGGCACTAAATGTAATGGTCACACTATGACCGCCCGGCTTTCTAAAGAATGCCACAGCAGAAGCGCTCACTACCATAAAACATTAATTTCCGTACAATGCAGCGGTCGTCTGCACGTTCCGAACGCGTTATTTCCTCGTGCCAACCTTACGGTAGGACTGCTTAGCCAGAGGGCAATTCTGGGCTTCATGTTCGAGAGGAATATTCCAAATTCCTCTGCAACCCTGCCATGCAGAGGGCGTAACCTCAGTAAGTGGACTTTCATTTACCTCACAAATATTAACAATCAAAATCATAATTTATAAATACGAAATTAGGATTCCCTATCCGTGCAACTACTCATTCTTTATAAAAGATGCACAAAGTACAATGCGTGCTCACATTACTTCGACTTTATACAGTCTTCAAGAGCATTTATTTTGTAAAAGAAAATTATGGGTGATTTCAGGTTTCCGCCGCCGTGTAAATGAGACCTTCGCTCTTCTGGGATGTTACGCATCCTAGATTGGTAGTTAGTCACCGACGTTTCGGCACAACCTATCGGTCACATCTTCAAGGGTCAAGCAGTTTTTCTTGTACTGCTTGACCCTCAAAGATGAGACAGCCAGATTGTACCGAAACGTCGTTAACTAACTACCAATCTACACTGCGTAAAATGCCAGAAGAGCGAACATATAAAATACATACATCAAGACAATTGTCTCTACACTGACATATCCAAATTAACCTCGAATCCTCGGTGGTACACTGATTGGTGTTTACAAAACCGAACTGTTTTTAAAATCTGCTACGTTAATCTTCATACCTCTACACACACGAAATGTAAAAATATGACGGAAGTCTAGTTTATGTTTTTATTCAAAGTATTTGGGAATTTTGGGCGTATGTACGCAGGCGCAGAATTTTTTGTTGTGAGATCCCATGTCTGTTACATTCCGTGTTGGTGTAGTTTCGCTTGCAAGTTCTGAAGATGTAGGGTGTGTATTGTTATAAAATAAAATTGCACGCTGAAAAACGTAACAAAATATACAGGATGGTGCAGAAGTCACTTGACACTAGACACAAATATTAAACACACTCTGAAGGGACTTTTGCGCCACTCTGTATACTGAATACCTTTTACTTGTAGGATTGGAGAATAACTAGCTGCACAAACGAGAACCCTTGTTTCTTTAATCGCATACACAATGGAATCCGTCACTGGAGAGTCACAGGTACATATTTTATAATGCACTCTGAATTATGATAAATAATTTTGCAGTACGCTTATATACGACTCTTACAGTTACACACTCTGTTCAATGTCAGTCAGTCATAAAATCAGGGAGCGCGTTATTCTTGTAATGAAAAACCTAGTCGGCCGACAGCTACAACTTACCTAAGTTTTACAAACGTGAAAACTGAATAATCTACTATCCTGGTTTACTTAGTCCTTTAAAGCCCAGTGGTTACTATATGTACCACCAAGTTTAACTTCCCAAAATTCCACGATCCACCTTCACAGTGCAGTTATGTGTTTTGTACAAGTCTCAAGAAAAAATCGCACTTATTTCCCTACACAGCACCAACTGTTTGGTTTTTATAACAGAGACGCAGTGCGTTTACTACGTGGTACGAACTGTGTCATATGTAAATCACGTTACTCTAAGTCTTTAAATGGTTTAATAATGCCTTCACAAACCCTTAAGTTATGTAATGTCCAATGGCTCGATGAGTGTAGATAATAAGTTGGAAAGGATGTAAAGAAAGCTGTGGTGGACTACTTTTGTGTACCACCCCAGCATACGCGTTGGGAAGCTTCAGAACCGCGCAGAAATCTGCCGCGATTGCCTCTCTCAGAGTCGACACAGAGTCGCGACCTTCAAAGGAACAAAGCGGGCTAGCCAGTGCAAAATGGTGTGTGGCTGACGTAGGGCAAATTTCTTGAACTACTTGAACCTGAAGAAGAAGGCAGTGCAATCCTTCGAAACGTCGGTCAAGTATTTACCCAATGACACCAGTACAACATTCCAGGAGACTTCAATCTGCAGTAACACCGCCGTGAGAACCTCAAATCTTGCAGATATCATGAAGTAAAGATACAAAACAAATTTCAACAAAGCAAAACTCCTACGAATAGCAGAACACCCAGCTGCGGAAAATGGAACCAGACCAGGTCCCAGGCCTTCTTTGCGGAATGCAGGAATGAATATTAGCTTGCATACAGAATACCGTCAGCATAGCTTAAAAGTAAGGTGAGGTAAAGCGGAACGAAAAAATCTCAACACTGCACACCTGTACGCCTAGACGAGTCAATTACCGCGCTGCAGCAAGATTACATCTAGCCAGCTCTCTGAGCAGCGTTACCTTGGTGACGACACGGCATAATACGATGAGCAACACATCGACAGAAATGGCTTCATTCTTAATTAGCCAACTTTAATTACCAATTAAGACGACACTGAAACAAACGAGCTTCCAACTTCGGCAATTTAACAACTTCAATCAAGGAATTAATTTACTTTTATAATATACGCTCCCTTTCTGCGTTTACAAAAGTATAATGTGCAATTTAAACAAAATGTGAGGACAGAAGGTCAGACAATGGACGCTTAGCGTAACAATTCTGCAGTGTTCACTGTTACTGTCTCTAGACCAGGGATTCTTAAATGCGGTGCAGCAAGCAGATACTTTCATGACCAATAAACAAGTCCGTTGCTTAAAACCTTTCTCGGGCCTGAACACGACTTTTCACTCTATCTCCTGTACATTCATTGAATATTTTTACGCGGGTTATGTTCGTGTGTGCACCCCTTTACCTTCGCATGTGCGTTTGCGCGTGGGATAGGACGTGTGTGCCGGCAGAACATCCAGTGAGCACGTGCCCATTCAGTAGGCTGCTGCAAACTGAGACAACCTCTCATCACGCATTCATAACACCAACAAATGCACATTTGACACATAAAAACATAGTCCTACATTGCTCCTAGATGTTTCGGCGTCATATATGCCATCTTCTGGGAGTTTTACACCACTATTTAAACGTTTCCAAAATATAATAGATTAAAAAAGCAATTCGTATTGTATAACAGCATTCATGCAGCTAGTGTCAACATATTGGTTACTTAGTTTGTGATTAAAATTGTACAGACACGTTTTAATGTATTAGATTTTTTAAAAAATGTCTACACCATTGTAACCACAAACGAAGTAACCTGTATTTTGAAACTAGCTGCATGAATGCTGTAATTTAATACAAATCACTTTTGTAATCTATTTGTATTTAATTTTGGTGTAAAGCTCCCTGAAGATGGCGTAGGCCTATATGACGCCGAAACATGTAGGAGCAATGTAGGACTGTGTTTTTACGCGCCACATGTTCATTCGTTGGTGTTGTGAAAGAGTGACTTAGTCAATAAACAGTGTCAAGACTGGGACAATCTCATTTTCCTCACACATTGACTTAATCTTCTTTACTGGATTTGTTTTATATGTAAAATGTTAGACCAAAAGGTTTTAAATCACGTGGCCAAAAAACATGCTTATAACACTGAACACGGCCATGGGAAATTCGACATCAGAACCGATTCTCTACACCAGGGGTCTTCAACCTTTACTTGCTCAGCGGCCACATTTTAATGGCAGAAAGATTCGAAACCGCATTCACGTTTTACAAAGTAAAGTTTATTGCAGGACATGCCCACTAATATTTCCCTACATAGACATACCCAGGACAGTTTTGTTATTTATTTATTTATTTACTTATTTATTTATTTATTTAATATGGTTTATAATTTATTTCTATTATTATTTACTTATTCCCACACGAATATTTCTAGAAAAGAATGCAGACGCTATGCCAACTCAGCAGGATCTAGGTTCAATGAGAAAAAAGATACAGATTCAGAATCCAAAAATGTAAGTTTTATTCTTAATATTGTTAACTGGCATGTCTAAACAATTTCACAAGCATAAAAAAAGTTCATCTTTAGTGAGAAATTTGGCACTGTTTATGTTTCACTAACCTGTCTGTATCAGCTTACTAACTGCCCTGCAAACATTCCCTACTACAGTCTTGCAGTAGTTACTGCGACATTAACCGAGGTTTCACATATAAAAAACGAAAAATATGTTTAAAATGTTAGTACAAGATTTAAAATATTTCAGAATTAATTTTATTTAAATTTATTTATTTATTTATTTATTTGAATTAAACTTTCTACACTTAAAATTCAAAATTTGTTTGGAGGCCCCATAAAAACATTCGGAGGGCCGCATGTGGCCCGCGGACCGCGGGTTGAATACTCTGCTCTAGACAGTATGAGGAGGATGCATTTTATTTAATTATCCCGAAAATCGTCACAATTAAGAAAAAAGTGTATTACTGCACACTGTGTCGCGTTCATTAAATGAAGGCGACGCAACATGCAGTTCAGCGCGCTGGCCTTGTACTCTTTTGTCAGAATAATTCCCTGATGATGGCACATCGGTGCCGAAACATGTAGGAGTTTATACGAGTTTTATAGTTTTGAACGTATTTTACTGGGTGCATAAGTTGGTTAATGCAATGAAAAAACTACAGTTTCACGCCTTCTTAATCTCGGCACTAAACAGCAGTGGTCAGCCTCACGTCCCGGCCGCTTTACCGATAACAACCGGATAGTCCAAGAGCGAACATGAACGAGGTAGCAAAAAAAAAAAACTCCTACCCCTAAGAGGAATTGAATTCCGGTCACAGCCTGGTAATTACGCTGTTCATCGGTCCCCTCGCCTCCTCTTTTGACAGATACCAGGCTAAAAACTGTTATGATCGAGAGACACGTTTATCGTTACGCGAAGTGTCTCTTTTCCAAAGCGTCCAGACCGGTTCTGGGGCCCACCCACCATCTTACTCAACTGGGACCGGGGGCTCTTTCCCCGCGTGTAAAGCAACCGTACGTGAGACTGCCCATTCACCTCCGCCTAGCGCCGAGGTCACGCATGTGTGGTGTTATACCTTCACCACGCCCCCGCCCTCCCCCACATGCCATCAAGGCACGTGCAGGGATAACTAACTAACGATGTTTCGACTGTATTTCATTTATCACATGATTTTCGTAATTAAATGTTGTATGTCTTAATACGGGCTTCTATGAGGAATTAGAAGGGGTTTTTTATCATTTTCCTAAGTACCATATGAAAATTCTGTTAGGAGATTTTAATGCAAAAGTGGGGAGAGAGGATATTTTCAAACCGACTATTGGGAATGAGAGTTTACATCAGGATAGCAACGATAACAGTGTTACAGTAGTAAACTTTGCCACATCAAAGAATCTAGTTGTTAAGAGCACTATGTTTCCGCACCGAAACATTCATAAGTACACCTGGACCTCTCCTGATGGGAAGACTCACAATCAGATCGATCACATATTGATAGATAGGAGACGGCATTCCAGCATACTCGATGTGCGATCTTTCAGGGGAGCTGACTGTGATACTGATCACTATCTGGTGGTTGCAAAAGTTAGGGAAAGACTGGCAGTAAGTAAACAAAGCAGCACAGAAGTTTGATGCAGAGAGATTTAATCTCAAGAAGCTAAGTGAACTACAGGATAGGAAACAGTATCAGCTTAAGATCTCAAACAGGTTTGCAGCTCTGGAAAACTTAAATGTTAGTGAGGACATGAATAGGGCTTGGGAAAACATTAAAGAGAATATCAAAATCTCGGTTCAAGAGAGTCTAGGTCTACACGAACGGAAGAAGCATAAACCATGGTTTGATGCAGAATGTGCAGAATTTTTAGATAAAAGGAAGCAGGCTAAAATTCAGTGGTTACAGAATCCAAACCAAAATAATGGAGATAATCTGCACAACGTAAGACGTGAAGCTAGTAGACATTTCAGGAACAAAAAGGAGTATCTGAAAGCTAGCATTAATGAACTTCAAACAAACAGTAAGAACAAGCATATCAGAGACTTGTATAGGAGTATCAATGAGTTTAAGAGGGGGTACCAGCCTAGAATTAATGTAGTAAAGGATGAGAAGGGTGACCTGGTTGCAGACTCCCACAGTATTTTGGCTAGGTGGAGGAATCATTTCTCCCAGCTGTTGAATATACACGGGGTTAATGATGTTAGGCAGATTGAAGTACACACAGCAGAGCCACTAGTGCCTGAGCCCAGTGCTTTTGAGGTTGAGATGGCTATTGAAAAACTAAAAAGTCACAAATCACCAGGTATTGATCAGATTCCAGCAGAATTGATTAAAGCAGGGGGTAGGATAATTCGGTCTGAGATCCATAAACTTATTATTTCTATTTGGAATAAGGAGGAATTGCCTGAGGAATGGAAGGAGTCGGTCATTGTGCCTATTTATAAGAAGGGTGATAAGACAGATTGTAGTAACTATCGAGGCATATCACTTTTGTCGACTACGTACAAAATTCTATCCAACATCCTTTTGTCAAGGTTAACTCCAGATGCAGAGGAAATTATTGGGGATCATCAGTGTGGATTTCGACGTAACAGGTCAACTACTGATCATATATTCAGCATTCGTCAAATACTTGAGAAAAAATGGGAATACAATGAGGCAGTGCATCAGCTACTTATAGACTTCAAGAAAGCCTATGATTCAGTTAGGAGGGAGGTCTTGTATAATATTCTCATTGAGTTCGGTATCCCCATGAAACTAGTAAGGTTAATAAAAATGTGTCTAAGTGAAACGTATAGCAGAGTTCGGGTAGGCAAACATCTGTCTGACACGTTCCCTATTAAGAATGGCTTGAAACAAGGAGATGCTCTGTCGCCATTGCTTTTCAACTTTGCTTTAGAATATGCCATTAGGAGGGTTCAGGCAAACCAGGAGGGCTTGAAATTGAATGGTACACATCAGCTTCTGGTTTATGCTGATGATCTTAATATATTGGGCGGAAGCGTACATAGCATAAAGAAAAATGCAGAAGATTTAATTATTGCTAGTAAGGAGATTGGTCTAGAAGTAAATGCTGAGAAAACTAAGTACATGGTCATGTCTCGAAATCAGAATGCACGACACAATCACAACATAAATATAGATAATAAATCCTTTGAAAGGGTGGAAGAATTCAAATATTTGGGAGCAACCCTAACGAATCGAAACTCCATTCATGAAGAAATTAAGAGCAGATAGAAGTCGGGGAATGCTTGCTATCATTCGGTACAGAATCTTTTGTCTTCCAGGTTGCTATCCAAAAACACAAAGATTAGGGTATGCACAACTATAATTTTACCTGTTGTTCTGTATGGATGCGAAACTTGGTCTCTCACACTGAGGGAGGAACAAAGACTGAGGGTGTTCGAGAATAGGGTGCTGAGGAGACTCTTGGGGCCTAAGAGGGACGAGGCGACAGGGGATTGGAGAAGACTACATAACGAAGAACTTAATGACCTGTACTCATCACCAAATATTATTCGGGTAATCAAATCGAGAAGACTGAGATGGGCGGGGCATGTGGCACGTATGGGGGAGGAGAGAGGTGCATACCGGATTTTGGTGGGGAGACCCGACGGAAGGCGACCACTTGGGAGACCCAGGCGTAGATGGGAGGATAATATTAAGATGGATATTCGGGAAGTGGGATGGGAGGACATGAACTGGATTGAGCTGGCTCAGGATAGGGACAGGTGGCGGGCTCTTGTGAATGAGGTAATGAACCTTCGGGTTCCATAAAATGCGGGGAATTTCTTGACTAGCTGAGAAACTGTTAGCTTCTCAAGAAGGCCTCTGCTCCATGGAGTTAGTTAGTTAGTTAGTTAGTTTGTTTGTTTGTTTGTTTGTTTGTTAGTTATTTAGTTAGTTAGTTAGTTAGTTATGTCTTAATAAGATGCCGGGGGTGTCCAACCGGCGGCCCGCCAGATCGTAAGACGCAGCCCGAGGCCAGACTTTTAAATTATGTATATACTATAAAAACTACACAATTTAGGTGGTTCGGTATAACAATTCTTGTGATTTTTAATGGCGCGGCCTGCGAACTAGCCCACAATAACAGAGGTGGTCCTTGCCAACAAAGGCTGGACACCCTGATCAATACTTTTATGAAATGTAGTGATTTTGAATTGACAATAATTCTTGAGAAAATTCATGAAATTAGATTTGATCCTCGTTTAAAGCAGGGGCTAACCCATCTTGAAGTGAAACAACTCAAAATCGAATCTGCACAACAAAGTCTGGTGCGTAATCACCAACAGGCCTACAAAATTTCATCGAAATGTGTTTAGAAGTTTCAGATGCACAAGACAGGATAAACACATCACTAACGTGCATTTATTTCATGAACTATGTGTAAAGAATGCCGATCCCAGAGGCCGCGCCGTCTGAGGCGTGGGTCTGCGGCCGCTCGCTTGCTGGGATTGTGGGTTCGAATCCCGCCGGAGGCACAGATGTCTGTCTGTTGTGAGTGTTGCGTGATGTCAGGTAGAGGTCTCTGCGACGGACTGATCACTCGTCCAGAGGAGTCCTACCGAGTGTGGTGTGTCTGAGTGTGATCGTAAAGCCTCGATAACGAGGAAGCCCTGGCCCACTAGGGGCTGTTGCGCCACTGGGGAAAAAAGTGTAAAGAACGCATTAAAATTAGATCAAAATAAAAACTATGAGTCAAGTGACAATGACGTCAGCACTTCACGCTCCAAACTATCTTCGCTTCAGCAACGTTAACCTTTTAAAGCCTAGCGGTAACTTTACGTACCACCAGGTTTAACATTAAAAAATTCTACGTGGTGCTCACATTGCGTTTATGTGTTTTGTATGGATCTCAGAACAAACAGCAGCTTTTGCCTTATAAAACATTAAGAGACTGGTTTTTATAATCGAAGTGGAGAGTGTTTACAGCGCGGTACGCACTGAGTCCTTATGTAAAACAGATACGATTCGTCTTTAAAGGGTTAATCAGAATGAAGCACATTGCGTCCCAATGAACAACAGCCAACGTCACGATTAAAATCCGAATTCTCATCGCTTTCAATTAATCTCATGTTGCCTCTCCCACGGATTAACCAGTCACATCATAACTTCGACAGACTGAGGGACAGGCCTTGCAATCTGTCAATTGCACGATTGGGTCAGTTGCCGCCCAAAAGGCATCCCGCTTCACCCCTCTGCCGCAAACCTATGTTTGTCCCCCATGAATAACTTACAAACGAACATGAAATATCGCACCCAAGACTGGGCAATTTACTACACTACAGTGTAGCTGCTCAAAACAGAACACAAACGCGTCAAAACGGACAGAATTTGGGTGGTGAAGAGTGGTTCAAGGTAATGGGATACGTTTCGGATGTCAGTGCACGTTATCTTAAACTCCTCCAATACTTGCACAACTCCGCTGTAATATTAATTACCACACAGTACAGAGTAACTTACACAATTACATACAAGTTAAAGGAGGGTAATGACGCAACAATGTCATTCTTTCGTGACACCGTCTACGTTTTTAATTATGCAATTTCTATACTCGCGTATCCAGAAAGCAAAACTATCGGACATAATAACCCCACGCCACTTTAGACAATCTCACAACCGTAGTTACATGAACACTTTTCTTTAAAATATACAAAAGGTATTATTACCAGACAGTGACGCAAATAAGGACAGGTAAGCATTTTGATGGCCGATCCCAGTTGCCGCGCGGTCTAAGGTGTTGGTCTGCGGCCATTCGCTTGCAGGGATTGTGGTTTCGAATCCCGCCGGGGGCATGGATGTCTGTCTCTTGTGAGTGTTGTGTGTTATTAAAGGTAGCGGCCTCTGCGACGAGCTGATCACCCGTTCAGAGGAGTCCTACCGGCTGTGTGTGTGTGTCTAATTGTGTGGGATCTAGAAACCTCTGCAATGAGGCTGCCAACTTGGGCTGTTGCGCCACAGGAAAGGAAAAAGCATATTGATACTTTTGGCTAAGCACTAAGTATGCCTACTTTAAACCGCTTAACATGCAACACACTTATGTTAATTACGTAGACACAATACATTTTAAATCCAGAGACACTTTGGAAACTTGCCTTTGCGCTTTCAACAGAAAAAAAAACGACTGCTACATGATGAACTCAATAACATACGTTGACAGGCAATAACGTGAACGAATCTGATTTAGTTAGCATTCCAGTATCAAAAGACAACAAACACACGTGACCCTCACTCAATGAAGAACAATCCTCATCACGTAAAGTACATAAAGTTTTCTCAATGACCACAGGCCTACTTATTAAGAGACAAAAGTAATGGTTCTCGGTTCTCTCCTTGTCCAACTTGTGACTGCAGCGGAATAGGAAAATGGGGGGGGGGGGCGAATGACGTAAGAAAACCTGTGGAGTGGGCAAGATACCTTTACGAACGCAACAATCACAAATGAATTTAACAGATAGTTGCTGGAGTAGCAAGCTCTATGATGGTAAACACAATGTGATACAGTGTGTCAATATTTGCGCACAACAGCAAGATCGAGTGAACTCTATAGTCCACCGACAAGGACATGATCCCTGCTGGAAATGCGATAGACGGGGATTCATAAGCTTGCGTGACGAATGACGAGATCCTACGACCCATTCTGAAAGCATTCGCACAGTGTAAGCCATCCACGTGATTGACGTTTCTCGTCTGTGTGCAGTGGCAGAACTGTCTACTGCTCCACCAATACCAGTCCTCCACTCCCCTCTACAGTCAACACTCCACCCCCCCCCCCTTGCGGGGCTCAACACCTGGTCTGCCATCTACACAATATGACACAGGCAGGGTAAGCTCACCAGTCCTCCATAAGTTCAATGGATCAGAAAGGAGCCGGTCCGAGGTGCGCACGGTACATCGCATTTCTCACGGTAAAACGTTCAAAATTAACGCAACACGAATCAGATCGTCATGTTTTTTCATATAATTTTACACAGTACGCTGTGACAGTAGACAAAATGGATCGCGGTGATCTGATGGAGAAGTACGTCACTGGCCAGAAATATTGTAAAAGGTTGTAAGGCCTGGATATGAATGGTTCAGCGGATTGTACTCTATGTCCTGAATCTTGTCTTCCTTTTTGAACTGCAGTCTTGCATGTTGCTTTATACGGGCGTGAAACTTGGTCTCTCACATTAACAGAGTAGCATGAGGTGAGGCGAGGTTCAAGAATCGGGTACTGAGGAACACATTTGGGGCTGAGAGGGAAAAGGTAACAAGGGACAGAAGCAAATTACACAGTGAGGAGCTTCAGGACCTGAAAGCCTCACCAAACATTATCTGCATGATAAAATCAAGGATAATGAGCGGGGTGGACATGTGGCACGCATGGAGGAAAGGAGAAATGCACACATGATTTTGGAAGAGAAAGCTGAGGGAAAGAAACCACTTGGAAGACCTAGACGTAGACGCGAGGATAAGATTAAAATGGATCTTACAGAAACCGATTGGAACGGCGTGGACTGATCTGGCCCACGGCTCTGGCGGGCTCTTCTGAACACGGTAACGAACCTTCGGACTCCATAAAAAGTTGGAATTTACTGACTGACGAACTGTTATCTTCTCAAGAAGGACTCTACACCAAAGAGTTCATTAGTTACACGGTGTTTATGTCTAGGCGTCTACATGTCACAAATATCTTATGATTCTCAACAACTCATACATCATACTCTATACGGGAACCGGGACAAAAAACGAAAAATAAATAAATAAAAAACGTACTAATTTAGAGGCAACGTAGTTCTAAATACCATTCCACTGCTCAAATACGCAGAAAATTAACCATGGTAGCCGTCGTTTCTGCTCTCCTTTACACGTGCAACGTTCATAAGTGGATCGGGGAATAACAATTCGCATGTTATTTGCGCTGCAGTAGCTCCCAGTTTTATCATCACATAAGGCTAATCTGCTATTAATTTAATGAAGTCTAGATACGTTAATGTTGGCATTATTTTTATGTCTAGCAAGGTACAACAAGGATACGATATACACCTATTCGGCCTCCAGTCAAATATTTGCTACCTGCTTATCTCCTCCCCTCTGAAAGCAAACTCAAAACGACTTTACGTAATCTTCAGGCATTACCTGCCTTGAAGCACCAGACGGATACATTTCTGAAATGCTAGCGAGTAATATCATGGACTAAAAGAAGTGCCTCCTTTAACGCTTTAAAGACGGAACGTATCTGTTTTATATAAGGACTCAGTGCGTACCGCGCTGTAAACACTCTCCACTTCGGTTACAAAAACCAGTCTCTTAATGTTTTATAAGGCAAAAGTTGCTGTTTGTTCTGAGATCCGTACAAAACACATAAACGCAATGTGAGCACCACGTAGAATTTTTTAATGTTAAATCTGGTCGTTTGTAAAGTTACCGCTAGGCTTTAAAAGGTTAAATAAGCTAGGTAGGCTTTTTTTTCTCTCTATATACACAGCCTTCACGCTTCCACCTCACACTTTCAGTATTATTTATCTCATTTTTGGACGCAGAGGTGGGTGAGAAATAAAAGAGAAAATAAGCTGAACTTTGAAAGATATCTCCGGTGTATAAGTAGACTGAGGAGGTACAGTGGGTTAGAAGAGTCGCCCAGCTGGCAAGGCAGCACCACGGTGGACTATTCAAAGAAAATTCGTGATAGAAATATTACTAGGAATTCATTGGCGAAGAGGAGTTCCAGAATATGGAGATTCGATACTGCTTTAAAAAAAGAGGGCATACAACAGGGGTGGCCAGCTAGATGACCTTCGAGAGCCACATATTAGGATGCAATTTAGGCAAGAGCCACGTCTTTATTCACCAAGTCAAAACGTACGATAGCAACAGTGCTTCCTGCCTGAGAGAACGCAGCCCAGCTCTTTCTGTTAGCAACATAAGGAACTACAGTTTCTTGGGCAATCACTAGATGCGATAGCAGTCTGTTCTACGCCAGAGGTTCCCGAAGTGTGCTCCGCGGATACGAAGGGATCGGCCACCAGTTCCCAGGGGATCCATGAATACATTTCTGTAACGGCTACTTTAAAGTTGATGTAATTTTTAATAAAAGGAAGAATGTTTTGTTAAAAATAATCGTGGAGCTTCTTTAAGTGTCGATGTATTTATTTCGTATGACCGTTAGAATACCTAATTAACAAACCCCCTGTACCCATGAAGCCAGCGACCACCGTTTTCACTCAGACTAAATCAAGCAACGAATTTCTACACGTGTATTTCTTGTCATTTAAAATCAGTTCTGAGACACGCATTTTTAATTTTGGATACCTACCATCCGGACACTCTATTTACGTGAGCAATGGCGTGAGGATCTGTGGTTATTTTTCAAAACCAAAAGAGGCCCGCGACCAAAAAGGTTTGGGGAACACTGATCTAGAGTGTTCTTTACGAGAAATTTCGATTATTATTTTTACAGGCAACTTGCGCGGGCCACACCAGTGACGTGAACGAGCCGCGTTGTGACACCCGTGGCATACAATGTGCGAGTCAATTCATACATTAAGTAACGTTCCTTTCCTTGTTTCCTCAGTCTTCCTTCTCAATGTCCCCACCAAATGGAAGCCCGAAATGCTGAAAATAAAGACCGTTGTCCTCATTCCGGACAGCTTACCATCCCTTCTACACCTACTACGCTGTCGCCATTGGCGTAGCAGATTTTTCTGAAAGTCCAAGTGACCATGCAACACGATTATACCAAAACCGTCATTCGTCCAAATGTCAACCCTGAAGACGCCAGAAGCGCTCAGAGGTCAGTTATCGGCACTTCGAATGGTAAGAAACTTCTTGCGTTCATTACTACAGTCACAACTATTTCACAATGCAAAGGCGTTTAACCATTTAAAGACGAAGCGTATCTGTTTTATATAAGGACTCAGTGCGTACCGCGCTGTAAACACTCTCCACTTCTGTTATAAAAAACAGTCTCTTAATGTTTTATAAGGCAAAAGTTGTTGTTTGTTCTGAGATCCGTACAAAACACATAAACGCAATGTGGGCACCACGTAGAATTTTTTAATGTTAAACCTGGTCTTATGTAAAGTTACCGCTAGGCTTTAAAAGGTTAATACAGTTATCCCTCCGTCTTCAGGGCAGAAAACACTAAAGACAGAGGCAGCAGATTCCTTCAAAACGTCAGCAACCACCTACGACGCAACACGGCGTCACAATCCAAAAGACCACAGTCTGAAAGATTACATCCAAATTTCGCCTTCCCTTACCCGCAAAATTAATTTTAATACACTTATTATTTTCTGTACTAAAAGGAATCTGAGAGCGGCGTTGACCAACCCTGACAAAGAGGAAGTGGGAGGAATGACATAAAGGAAAATCAATAGATTTACTTCACATCACCTCCCACCATCCCATCAGCACAGTCGTCCAACTGCCTCTCTCACAGACTCCACTTTAAAGTACGTACTCAGACTTCTCACCCAGCCACCCCATTCACGTATCCTTTACCAAATGCCGGTCGTAAACTCACTGTATGTACACGAAATCCACATAGCTTATGCCGCCCGAGTCTTTTCTTCTATCGAGTCGACAAAGGTGTATGACAAGGACTGTAGTCAAAAGAAAACAGACAGTGAAAAACCTTAATTACTCTTTCCCTAATACAAGATGGACTCGCATTCTGAAATGACCATTAAAGAAACATCTTTTTACACATCGTCTGCGAAAGTAGAGGTGTTTTTTTTTCTTGCTTACTTCAACACCACGCCATGAAGATATGATGACAGACCTCACAAGGAAGGATGGTCACAGTGGTACTCAAGTCTACGCAAACACTGGTCCAAACTGCGGTCAGCGAACTCTTCCTAAATAAATGCATACTTGTTACATGTGATGTTCTCACAGCTGTTTCGAGGGACCGTCATGCCTTCAGCTTCAGGGTCCAGCTGTCCAGCGCCTGGCACGAAGATGAAGGCACCACAATCTGACACGGTGCAACACCACAGAAGACTTGAATCTTCTAAGGAATTCTTGTAACCCGAAAACAACTTCCCAGTTGTAGCCACCGTAAAAGCTTCCATTAATATCAAGGCAGGCTTCCTGATTGGCGCAATACTAAATAGTAACATATTTCACTTACAGATGGCACAAAATTCAATTCGTAGTGTTCACGATCGGTCCGAGTAGGCGTGATGATCGCGTAAGACAAAACGGTCATCGGATATTTACCGGATGTTTACTCTGCGTTTTGTAACCATTCTAGAGAACATGCATGCCACATTTACACATCTGGCCCTTGCGAACGGGGAGCTCGTATATCTTTAAAGGCGATTTTGATTACAGATCCTAGTGCAGCCTAACAATTATTCAATGCTGGCAAACCCAACGCTCCAGGCACATTAACATCACTGTTCTTCATGTGTGTTAGTTCGCTGGCGTAAACACAACTAGATGCCAGGAGGTACTCATCTACCCACGGCAGCAAAGCATGCACTATATCCTGCATCACAGTGACCTTCACCATAAAATTAACGACAATGGAGCAGACAAAGCACTCAAGTGAGAACTAACAGCACATTTTCTGAGAGTGGCGGTGGCAGGGCAGAATACTAAAATAAATTGTGACGCCAAGAAACTATGACTTATTAATTTTATATTACACATTCTGTGCAATGATGAATAATTAATATTTTTCAACACCCAACTAAATAATATGTCTTTACTACTATTTATATCAAAATAAATTCCAACATGTTTCAATCCTCAGGGAGTGTATACATCAAGTATTTATGTATAAAACAAGATCCAAAATTGTTGTAAACAGGTGTATCTTGATATCTTGTACACCATGCAGTAGAAGTGAATGTAAGATGTAAACAGCTCACTGGGACATTGATCTGAACACACTGCGATACGGAATTCTAATAATTCAGTGTCTCGGAGGCAGTCTGTGTGTATGTAGATGGTTAGCATGATGCCATGCTAACCATCTACATATACACAGAATACACATACAGAATATATCCAGAATAGCAAGGTTCAACACAATTAATAAAAAAGCCTATCGTAAAGTACCACGAAAACCAGTTTCATCCAACTCCCCAATCTCACATTCTGTTTCTATTATCAATCCACCCCCTCTGCTGTTTGAGGGGCCATTTTCTCAGGTGTTTCCTCACCAAAATTCTACATGAGCTTTTGTCTTCCCTACATAACATACATGTCATCCAGGTGTATAAATTTATCTTTACACCTAAGAGCCATGCTGTGATGGTAATGGACAAGGAGGTAAAGCTCCAGGAATTTGTGGCCTAGGAACTGGATGCTTCAAGTAGGATTCTTACCCCGTGTGCATTTACCTGCAGGAAAAGTAAATTCCCTGTTATATATGGCACAGGAGGTTAGGCAGACCCCATAGCCATTCTGTACATGACAGCTTAAAGAAAATCCTTTCATGTTACAGAAGCAAATAATTTCTTAGAAGTGTGCTATTACCTTATGACATACGTACAGTTATTAAAACAAACACGTCTTCAATTATGTTACGCAGAGGGAAGTACACATTACTATTTGAAACTAAATGTAACTGTGGTAACAAATAACAGCCCAGAAATTTTGAGCAAATCCAATCCATTAGCAAAGCAGAATATGTTCTTAAAATTTGATATCTGACATTTCAGTCAAGCACAGGACACCATATGCGCTCACACTAGGGATAAAAAACCTCATTAAAAAAACGAATGTTCTACTAAAAAATATTATTAACTTCCAACAGCACACAAAACTTAGAAATGCCACGAAGTTATAACATTACAGAAAAGAACAATCTAAATAAATGCATAGAAAATAAAAATCAACTCAATGTACTCTAAATTGTAATGTTAACTTTGTGTTGCTTTAAAGCAAAAGTCACCCTTCCAAGTGACATAACAGTGTTGAAATATGATGGATGTTTAAACATAAAGTAAAAGGTTAAACATAAATATACCAAACATCACTGAATTAATGCAGGACAGACGGAACAGCAACTACAGTAAATGTTTCGGTCTGTTGGTTCAACACAAAATACAGGAAAAAAAAGATAAAAACTGATGTTAGAATATTGTCTCATATGAATATGCATGAAGATGCCAAGTACGTAAAACAGCTTTTTCGATACAAACCGCAATTAATTTTCTGAACACTACTATTTGCTGATATGAACACATGACAGGCAGCAAGATACACCATTTCAACAATATAGAAAATAAAAATTAATGACGACACTGTCAGAAACATGACTAGCAACTGTTGAGGAAACTGGAGAAAACATCCTGACTGAAAAAGTAAGCTCCAGCAGAATAGTGCAGTAAGTTCCTGGAAAACTGACTACGTGTTACTACTTTCCTTCAAATGTATCAGTCGTGTGTCACTTTTGCAACATCTGCAAGAAATAAGTTTAAAGGAACTGACCCAAAGCACTGAACGAAAAAACCCACCATTTGAAATCCATGATCATGTCAATGGGTGCCTCACAACCATAATTACAAAAGCACAAGTGGAACAATGCCATAAAATCTTTTGTAATTGTAGAATGGCAACTGTCATCCAGTGTCTTATACTGTCAACAGCAAAGGGATATAGACATACAAATTTTATCCTGAAACATGATGCCAGTCAGGAATCTGAACATTCACCAACAACAAGCCCAGCCAGAAATAAAAAAGGCCAAGAAATGTTACAGACAAGATGACGGTTTCCTTCATTTCAACTGGTGTTCATACCACTGTCAATACGCTTGAAATGCAACTCACTGGAACTGCACAATGTCTGAGCTATATGAATACTATGCTTCAAGAAAGGCAAGTGATAAACACTCCCACTGCTCCACAGAGATGAAACATCACAAGCAACCACCAGCACATTTCCTGCAGAACATTCCAACAGAGCTGCTTACCAATGAAGCCTACAGAACAGACGCAACACCATGCGACTCCTTTTTGAATTTAACACTGAAGGCTACCTTCAAAGTTATTGATTTTCGGGACCCAGACAAGACCAAGGTTGATGTAACTTGCAGCAGTACCATACTGTGATGTTCTGGGTTATGATACTGTGAAGTACCTATGCTCCTCACACACAAACACAAAGCCTTATCTTTAAGTTTACATCAGCACACCTACTAGTTACTACGTATGTTTATAAAGATTCTTTCTTTCATTTTTGATGTCTCAGAATAAACACCAATACAATGTATTGAGCCTATCACTCAAGAGAAACTTTGTTCTTTCTTCACTCCGAAGGTAAAAAACTGTGTCATTTATTACTGTTTCCTTGTATAAACAGAAAAAATTTAAGGCTGTCACATGCAACGGTGCTTCATCACTACCAATAGTCTGAAGAAACCTACTGCTCTACCCAATTAATACCATCATCTAATTAATTAACTCTGAAGTTGATTAACATCCAACAACAAGCAAAGGCGGGAATTGTGCGTAAATTATTCTTACTAAAGGAAATGAGAAGCACTCCTAACATATCTAAATTTGGCACTTCTGCCTGCTTTGCACATAATATGTGCACATACTACACACAGCATACCTCTGTGTCCCTGAGCATAGCAAAATATGAAGCCAGCTTGCTGAAGGAAGCCAACCCAAAACACTGTTCGTATTATAGAATGTAAGATGGGTGCTCAGTCTTGTTATGAGTCACAGACAGCAAGTGGACACTGCATGTGAAGAACATATTCTGTTGAAGAGAGCGTTCGTTTGCAATGCTTGTGCAAAGCACACGTCACAGATAAAATACAGCTGAAAGTTTTGTTAAAAAAAAATCCTGTCATGAGTGCCATGTAAAAAAACAATATACCAAACAGTGGAAAAATGTTCAGTGAAAGGTTCAGTGCTTAACACAACCAAAATATGCAATCATTATGTTAACAGAAGATTTAATATATGAAACGGGCGCTCAGACAGAAAAAGCCACAGAAAGTCTTTGCAATTGTTACCATTTGAAAACAGGGTATCAAAATCCTCAGCTTACAGGGCAACATAACTTTTAAAACTACTACCATATAACATGCAGCCATAGTATAACTCTTTCCTCAAGACTGAGAAGCAAGAAACCAGTAATGCAGGTGATTTCGAGAATCAGTGGCCAATGGATTTCTTAATCCAGAACTTGTGTTTTCCTAGAATGAGGCATGGTTTACATTCAATGGGAGGTAAACAACCAGAACAACAGATACTGGTGACCCAAAAATCTACATGCAGTTTGTCAAGTTCCTTTGTGTGACCTTAAGTTTGTAGTCTAGTGTGCAGTGCGTGCACACAAAATCACAGGGCCCACATTTTTTCAATAAACAACAAAAATAACTCATACTGTGGCCTCCTCCTCCTCCAAATGTCAGTCACCATGATTACTATTTGTGGGGACACTGAATGATATGGACACTGGAAGATGTAAGTTTACGTGAAAAATCCATATTCTTTGCAAGAACTGAAAGATAATATTCACAGAAAAGTTGCTATTATTTCAAGACAATAACTCTACTGTGTGTTATAAAATATGTTCAGAAGGCAGAGGACTTGTACAGAAGTCTGAGGTAAGCACTTCAAACATCTTCTATGAAATAATGCTAGTTGAATGGCAGGGAAAAATGGACTCCAAATTCCCAGTGCATGCCATCATCTTATACAGTAAAGCTCCTACAACAGCTATCCTGCTCAGGGACATGATTACAGGTACCTGGTACATATTCCTCATGCAATTCCTTACAATCATAGACAGGCCACAGACACTATAAACTGTGCAAGATTCTGCGTCAACAAATTACCAAAACTACACACACAAACAGTTAATAAACTAAATGCCATTAAATTCTATGATCTACCTCTACTCAAACTACAGAACTGATGCAAAAATGAGACAAAAAATGCAAAGACAGAACTGTTGTGACCCATACCCTACTCAACAGAAAGTGAAGACTGTGCAGACAGGCCAAATCAGCCAACCCAGCAGGGGATTTTCTTACTCTGAAGCAGTCAGAATTCACATCCTAGAAAGGGGGAATCGCAATGGATGGTGCACGTCCAACACGTTGATTGACAAAAACACAGTTATTCCACAGACATAAACCGTCCTTTACAATAACATGAAAAACTTTACATGTTCAAAGAATAGCCTAATTTCTGTTAATAGTTTCTGAACAAACCCCTGGCCACAAGTATGGTCTTTAATCATTTACAGCATCATAAAAGGCAATGCAATAGCATCAGAACTACCAAAAAATTGTTCAGCTACTCAGGCAGGAGGGACAGTGTGAACTCAGGCCACAAAAAATCAGACTGTTGGTAGTCATGGCAAGTCAAAAGCCTACACACATTACAGTTTCTCTTCAGCATCACTCTTAACAAATCACTGAACACTGAACACATACTGTGATGCAAACTAACACGTTATGTGCCAGCAAACTACTGTTGTCTTGTTTTCAAATTTTTGGGGTTTTATAACAGTCAGTTCTGGCATTTTTAAAACCACAGTATCCATATCGCACAAATGATTTTTGAGGAAAATGCTACAGACCAGCACTAACTTTATCAAACTTCTCTTCGGGTATCCTGCCTGCCCCTGTGGTTACATTTAGGCAGTAAGTACCCACTACTGCTGTACACAACATAAATTAATTAGTTAATGTCTAATGCTCAGATCTTCACTGGTTTACATCAACGACCAAATTACATTCTTTGGTCAAAAGGAAAACCACAGAAGAGCATATGAGTGCTTATGATAAAATAAAACAGGAGCACATCTAAGCGCAAACTTCAAAATGTCTCAGATGTAGCACAGCCAATAGGACATACCATCTTATGGTATTTGGTGACATTAGATTAATCAGTGGGCCTCTCCATTTCACCATTAAATGGTTTCAACACTTGGGATTTGATCCTTGAAAGTGCAAAGCAAAGGATCTTTGGGTCAAACAACACTTGCAATGAACTACATATAAAGCTGACCTTTCCTTTAACGTCACATTCCAGGTTATACTGATGCACACTTAAATTAAAGCAGTCACTGTGTTTCTACAAATGAAACATATAAAGAACTATATGTGACGGAACATGTTCGAAATATTTACTCTATTCATATTTCACTTTAATAGTTTTAATCCAAGGATTATAAACTCCTGCAGCAGCAACACTGTTCAGCACAAAAGCATAAAAGTATTTAGCATCATTACACTAATCCTTAGCACCTGACACTGTGAATTAGAGGCAGAGGCAAAAAGCTACGCAAATGATGGTGTAAAATATTTCCTATCTGAAAGATACCACAAGAGTTGCAGTAATGTTTGGAATATCACTTTTGCTTCTTTTGTTGATGGAATACAGTATTTTTACATAGGTGTGCTATTCGCATACATCATGTGTATTATAGCAAATTTGGCCAGAGATTATATTAGATCAGGTTAGATTAGGTTATGTTAAACTAGGTTGGGTTAAGTTCAATATACTTTACATTACGTTTTGCCAGATGTAGTCAGCATTAATAAAATACAAATCTGGCAAGAAGTTTGGGTGACAGTGAACATAAATTAGGTCTGTAGTGTACTGTTTATTGCAGCGTAAAATTCTTCTTAATGGGCTTAACATTTTACCTTGTTACAAGCAAATTTAAAAAATCACTCAGCATGTTGTACATAATCATCTTTCAAGACTTACACTGAAAACGGGGGCACAAAAATAGTTCAGTTTAACAGAAGAAGCAGGGTTCAGTACACAACATCTGGAAACCACTACCATAAACATGTAGCCAAATCAAAATTTTTTGAACGTCACAAAAAAAAAGGTCACATAAGAAATATAAGAGTTCACGTTAACTTACAAACATACCTCTCCCTCAGTGTCGTAGTAGATGAGGAAACTTCGTGTCAAGACAAACAAGCGCTGTTTATAGTTGACTGGAGTGAATCTCTTCTTGTTCTGAGATCTTTTCACCATTAGACCTTGTTTCACTACTTCATCACAGCCATCCTTGCCAGCCATAATTTAACAGCTCTCACAGAATAGAGGTGGAACTGGAAATAAATGGGAAAACTGAACAATCTAACACACACGTATGAGAAAGTAAGAGAAAATAAATGGAGTGTTTTATATTATTCATCTCTGCACATTAACAATAATTTATAATTGAAAACCAACTAAATGCACAAATTATAGTATATAATTTTCATCAGTCTATTTTACTCCTCCGATATGTTTCCATGTCTTCACCATCATCAGGGAGGTACACATAAATCATTATATAAAACACTAACATATTAAAACGTGGTGCTGGTACTCATCAGAACATGCCCTTTTTTCACAAGACACATAAAACTAACAGAATTTCCAACATATAACCTTAGTGCTTTTAAAAATTTTAAATCATGGACAAAGGCCAAAAAAGAAGACTTACACTTTGTCAAAAAACTTTACTCTTTGTTTCTAGCACAGAACTGTGTAACGCCATACATGAGTGCATGAAGGAGAAGCTACATGAACATCAAAGTGAAACCGCATTTCCTCTGCAATGAGAAGGAGAATTTTCCCATACCTTTTATTAAATGAATATCCTAATTATGTGTGTTCAATTTCAGTCCACTCAGACGTTAAAACCGGAAGGCACGAATTCCAAGAACCCATCAACAAAGAAAATATTCACCAAGGTGATTTTATACTGCAAGTTAGCATTGTAATCATAATAGGACCATCTTCAATATACAATTATTTGAAGTCTTCGTGATAGTAAAGATTTGGATTGTCATCTTCACAAATTGTGGTAGCTGATCACCAACCTCTCACTGGAGCCGCTGCTTACATCTTCAGGGTAGGAATCAGTTTATCATAAAGATACTGTGCAATTTGGTATGCAGTTATCAACACTCAGGAGGAATGACCAGCCTCCATCCTCAAGGCAGAAGTCATTCTGTCCTGCAGACAAGGCACAGTTGGGTATGTTGTTACCAACGCTTAGAGGAACACGCTGTCTCCATCTCCAAGGCAGAATGAGTTCCAACTAGGTGTTCGTAACTACCTTCCAGGCTACACGGTCTCATGACCCAGCAGACCACATCGAAGTTACTAATATATTTCACACGTTTAAATAAAATAAATATTGCATGCACATCCACGCACATGAATTACTAAAACCTGCCCCGGTGCCACAACAAAGACATCGACTAACACAGAGGACTTTCTGGATCATAAAAGTACACTTCATAATTCTTTGACACATTAACAAGGCCTTGTTTAGCATACGATATAGTTATTTCAATATTCGTCTCGTATGTTCTCTTACCTCGACAATTCTGTAGCAAGAATGAAGTGAAAAGTTTTTGATAATCCACGAATAATTCACATATTCGCATTACAGAATATAATTCATCATGATTTCATATTAAGCAGGTCACATTAACCTCACAAAGTGAAATCACTCACAATCACAAGCAGCCATCTTGCACCATCTGACACAGGGTTCCACACATGCCTTTCGCTCGGACAGATCAGCTCCATCTCAACCAGGTTCGAGGACCATATGTAACCAGCTTTCAACTAAGCGCTGTAACAGTTCATTACAGATACTGTTTTTTATGACATAATGCAGCGAACGTGACGTTAATATATACAGTATGATCACAACTAACTCACGTACATTAAGTAACTGCCCATGTTGCTGGTTTCATTCATGCCCCAGCAAACTGACTTTTGACATGCAGCCATGCACTAATAGTAACAATCTGAAATTCTTTACGCTACATCAGAGTAGGTAACACATGTGCAGAATCTTTCAAAGCTACGTGTTACATTTCGGAAACTGTATTTTTCGCCTATATTAATATAACAAATGACAAGCCACCTTCACTGCAAAAAGTACGGCGGTGAATGGGGGGTGGGGGGCGCAGCAATTACGTTCAGTTGTTTCCTTATATTTACATTTGGAGGGTTCACCCTTAACAAGAACCGCCGGTTTTTACACGTAGAACTCGAAAGAATTATCCTTTCTTTACTATTACTCTCCAGATAAATGATCTTCCTCTGCACAAGAAAAAAACATTTCACCCATTCTTCTTTGACATACATAATTCAGGGCTAACCCCTCCTGTTCTGGAAGCCAAAACAGAACATGTTGCAGCCTTTTATTACATAAATCACTGTCTTTATTCTATTCCTCCCCCCCCCCCCCCAAAGCAGCAACAGATCATTCCTGACAGATGTAACATGTAATTGTAATTGTATTTTATTTATCCTTAACTTGTCTAAAGATTGAATGTATCAATATTGGATGTTAAAATAAATACAAATACAAATTGGCATAGCACTCATCAATATAATTTCTATGTACACTTGTTTATATGAGTCAATATACTTGTCACTGCAATATTATACAAAAAAGATGCAACACAGTATCAAATTCCATTGATTTACAAAGTTACTACTCACTGCTAATATTATCACCTATTACTGAAAGTGTACGACAGCAACAACTGGTTGAGTTTTAACAGAAGGGTACCCTAACCTGCCCATAATTTTGCTCAAAGCATCAGCATCCAGCAGTCAGTTCAGGAGCTACCACCTCTCCAACACTTGGCTGGATCTTCTGATCACAGATTGGCACCGCTTTGTAACAGAATAACACGACTTGCTAACTTTTTTGAGCGATGTGTCACTAGAAGCACATAATTTATCCTGGAAAGCATATGGTCTACTGAAAGGAAAATGCCAACAGACATAAGTCAGTTATGAATTACTTTGCATCTGGTAGTCTCACAAGTTCCAAAACATTGTCCTAGCACTCTATTACACAAACAATTCAACAAACACTAATGTCACCATTACTTACACCCAAATACCTCAATTAATATAACAACTAAAAACAATTTAAAAATTTAGAAATCATCCACACTCAACAAAGAGTGTACGACGAGAGACACAGGAGTTCAAGCTACATTTAAGGGATACTTTGCCTTCATAATTCTAGTGCCTGCCTTTAGGTTTCTGTTTACTCTTCAGAATAATTTCTGCCAATAACCTGGGAGCTTCTGCAGCCAATAAGATTACAGATTCTCCATCATTGGACAACTAACCTCTCAGCTTATGCTTTAACAATGCACACGCACATCAAACAGCTTTATTGGAATGTCCAACAGCCTTACATAAATTATGTCATTCCTGCCAATATATATATTTTCATGGATAAATGGGCATCAGACTCAGTGTCTACAGTGTCAAAAACAGTAAAGTTCTGGCACTTGGTTTATACAAAAAAAGTACACACAAAATAAGAAGAAAACTGTATTTGCCTTGAAAGTAATCTCCCTTGACTGCAACACACATCTTCCACAAAAAAGCAGTCACTCAAGGCATCCAAAACAACTGCAACTAATCCAACAATTACATTCATCTTGAGGCCCTTACCACCCTGCAGTCTTCTTCCTTTGAGGGCAGTTTTCACTTTCAAAAACAGAAAAAAGTCAGCTGGTGCAAGGTCAGGTGAAAAAGGAGGGTGACTATTCTCCACCACGCCACAATTTGCCACAAAGTGCTACACTGTTATGGCAGAATAAGGTCACCCGAGAAGATGGCAAGGAACAAACTTTATGCACATCTTCTTTTCCAAATCTTCCTCGAGAATCTGACAAATCATCTCCAGGTTAGTGTGCAGTTGATCTGCCACAATTTGAGGGACAATGAAATAATGGCAAATACCCTGGCTCATCTACTTCTGCAGTATCATTAACAATCTGTATTAAAAGTACGGAAGCTGCACTGAATAGAACCAGTCTTTATGAGCATGTGCCATAGAGTCTTTGCTCGTAAAGACTAGTTCTAGCCAGTGCAGCTCTGACCATCAGATCCATATCACAACCACACAAAGTAAAATAACACATTAAATTTTATAATGATGAATGTTTCCTATTAGTAAGTCACAGATGCAGATTTCATGGGTTGAATAACTTAACGCTGCACTACATCACCACAACTCTCACACACACAATATCGCACATTCAAAAAAAAATTGTGACTGAAGTATCAAAAGCATCATGACCCCTAAAAAATGCCACCTGATACTGAAGATCACAGACATCACACTCTTTTATGATTCTGTTGCTGGGTAGTGCAAAGCCAATGAATGATCACGTCAAAACTCACACAACACAGGCGTTTTCATGCTCTTAACTAATTTTCACACAAACTAACACGAGTTTATACACAATATGCAAGTAACATCAAATCTGCTTTTTTCTCTCTTCTTCATACACATGCCCATTTTTGTCATTGCAGGATAACTATAACTTTATTATAACTTTAAAGCACAACTACACAATTTCCACAAACAGACTCAATGTATATAATTTTTTATATTTTATGAAATATTTCTTTAAAAAAAACTGTACTTAATATTTTCACTAAGTTTCACTTTCCACAACACTAACATCCGATCACACATTTTCACTGAACAAAGACGAAAGGTAATAACTGTACTGACATTAAAAATGTTGAATATTAACACAGCTCCTTGCACCATTAATGCTCACTTACATGTGACAAGCAACATGATAAAATTATGCAACTATGCCCTTACAACTGCCTTCAAGAAGGGACGCTACTTGAAACATAATCAATTTGGTTCCTCAATAACGCATGCGCAAAATCACTGACATCTTTTATTTATGTAATTACATTCTGCTCAGAACATAGTTACAGGCACAGGTGCACAAATTTTCTAGAAATCTTGGAATCACCTCAAATTTCTTGGTGCCAGAAGGGTGACATGAAAAAAGTTCATTACTGGGGTCGTACAAATATGTATTAGATGCCACCACACAAACTTCAATGACCTGGGCAACTGGCGCCTGGGATTTGCATACTCCTGGTTCTAAGAATGCCTGAAAATTACCTTATTAATACAAAACATCAGCCTAACTTTTAGTTACAGAGCAATTAGTCAATCACATAAGTAGGCCCTGCTACACATATCAAAATATTGCACTTCACTGTTATAGTTAACTGGGCATAACCAGCTACCAAATAACATCAACACGTGCAACTTGGTGCAGACAGATGATATACATTCCACCATTTCCATAAAATAACACTTCCATAATAATTACTTGTCACGTAAGCATGTTTAATGTATAGTCCTTTCTAATAATGCAAAATTAAGTGCTACAATCATATGGCTGCATGTTACTGATGGAAAGGACAGCATTTAAAACTTGTAATTGTTACCCACTGTTATTACAACACTGACTTCTCACATTATGTTGCGTTCCTTTTAGTATTTTCTTTAACAATGCCATAAAGTACAAGGATTATATATCTCATTAAATAAAATATCAATACGAAGTTCCATGTACTGCTATGTTCATAATTCTCTGAGCAATATAAGGCAGTGACCAACAAGTCAAATGATTTCCTTGCAATATTCTACTAAGTGCAAAGGGCCTCTGTACAATTATAAAATACTGAAGCAGCACATGCCATTTAGTCTGGCCTTAGATGGCATTAATTTGCACTAATGCTACAAATTTATCTTTGTTATATCTTTCATAATTTATCAGTCTACTAACTTCAATACATAACCTGTCAATTTATATTATATTTATCTGTGATGTTTTCTTACCCTTACCATATTATGTTCAAACTTATATTGCATGCATATAGATCTATGCCAAACAGATATTTTGAATCATGACTAGTAGAACTCCTCCATCCAAATGGTAATAAGCACCCCACATTGTTTGAGTCTACAGAATTACAGCAATATGTTAATTTGAATGCCTAAAACATGGAGCATGAACTCAACATATTTCTATGACACCAGACAAGAGCAACACAGCAATGCTGAAAACCTACAACAGACGTGGCCAAACAGTTCATTGCGATCCACCAGTCAATCATGCTCAGCTGTTTGGTTGATCATGGCCACTATATGGTCTCAGTCAGAATTTATTTTCCGCCTCAGTATGATGAATAGCTCTTCATTTGACAACATTCTTTGGAACAACCTCTCTCTGCGAAGAAGCCTTCTCCCGGATGAAGATCACTAAATCAAGGTACCATAACCTTCTGACTGTTCACAAGATTTAAAGTACTGCCTTCACTTACAACTAAGTAGTTATGAACCCTCTTTCAGTAGGTTATCGCATGATACGCAGTGTCATGCATCAACTTCACAATAGGAAGGTTAATAAAAAACACCTTTTAATTACAGTAAATTGTTTTAGTTTTAAAAGATCAATTTTTAATAAATCAAACAACTGCACTTTTATACGTTTGATGTTATGCTATTTTACATTTCTTTGCCTACTTGACGTAATATTAATAGATTACATATTATGGTACATCGTGAAAAATTTTGTGTGTTAGAGCAGATCACAAGAGTCCAAAAATCTGGTCATCTATAACCTGTAGGTTCAAACATACTTTACATAACAGCGTCTCCCAAAACAGCCTGCTGCAGGGAAATTTTGTGTAGTGAAGCAAGCATAACAGCAGGACTAAACACATAAAGATTTCGTCCCAGCCAAATTAAATTTTTTAGTGTACCTAGGACAAGAAAATGTGCCAAGAGACAGCTTTTACTACACCCTTGTTCTGGAGTCCTTTATCCCTGTACTGTATACAAGAACTTCTAAAACAGCAGCAAAACTCACATTTATCTAGTACACAGCTGAATAGGATTCTTGCCATATTTCCCAACACTTCATGTAAATTGTGATGGTTTAATGCTTCAACATAATCTACGGTTTCTGGCTTTTTAGCCTCCATCTTAGTACTAAATGCCATTTAGTCACATATGGACACAAAATCATAACAATCACACAAGCATGACAATGAAACGCAAGTTGCAATAATGTGGGATACAATGTAATGAATATGAATTTTATCAAAATTAAAAAACATTCCCCCCCCCCCCCCCCATACACAAATAATAAATACTGCATAAATCGCATCAGGTCTTTTCCTTGACCAGTGCATAGAGATTTAATATGAGTATTCATAAAAGTATCAAACAAAATGTTAAAGTCCAACTTTTACCACAAACAATACAAGGCAGCGGATCCCAAACTTCTGTCAAGAACAACGTCCTTGAAAAATCAAAATACGTTAACCTGTCAACTCAGATTATACTCTTCCTAGGCATTTCTGCTTTAATATTCTCTCCTTAAACTTCTCCAGGTGATCTGGACACTTCCACGCAACGAGACATTTTACACAGCACTTTTCATATTATTTTATATCTGGAGGAACTGTAATGATGTGGAATAGACCACAGCATATTTAAGTTGCTATCTGAGCATTTAAAGTGACTGAAAAAAAACCCACTGAAAAGACCCAGTCAGGATATAGCCCCTGTCAAGATTAAACTCTGGACTTCTTGAATATAACGCAGGAATGCTAACTAATAAAGCAACATGTTATATGCTGTGGAACTAAAATATAAATAACAGGAAGTATTAGTAACATTTCTATAAAACAGAGAAGATTCACCCACATAACTCTCTTGTAAACTTGCCTTCAACAAATAATGGCACATACAAAAGGTCTGCCATTATGGTCTTTACCCAGAAAATTCTGTAACACATCTTGTACACTCTAAGAGACTTGTGAACCACAGTTTTTGGTACCAATGATATCAGGGATTATTCACAGGCATACATACAAATGTGGCTTGCCATGCAAAGGCTTTGATGAGCAAATATTGAAGCTTTCATACACATATCAAGCTGCAAAATCTTCTTAATGCAACATCATTTCTGTCCTGTTCAGAGTCCATCTTCACAGCACTTTACATTTTCCTTTCCCAGATTTACAGTCTGATTCCAAGCATACACACGACATTTATAATCAGATGCAGCTCTGAAATGTCTAAGAAACAATACAGCAGCTGCCTACCTTCAACACATATTTTGTACATCAATTTATAAATTCAATTCAGCCTGAGCAAAAAGCACTACACACGCCTAGTTCTCTAAACTATATTCAGTATAGTGTCTCTTTCAAAACACAAGACTTATTTTAGGCTATTTTCTCTTAACACGCCAACTTCCAACACATCACTTATCAACACTTATGTGAAATATACATCTGAGCTTGCTAAACTCAAAATATTTCACAGCATGAATCCATACATATATAAGCTCCTGGCAGTTTTAACTTGCAAGTATCCTATATTCAGAAACTCTTTTCAGAGTTTTAATAACATATTTCCATACATAATTCATTCACCCCCCTTTCATTGTGAAAAGAAAAAACAAATCATCCCAAGCTAATGATGTTAACTTACTGTACATAAGCAGACATACCATAACAACAGACATAAATTGACTAATAAAGTTTGTCAAGAACAACACAGAGGGACCTAAGCACTAGCAGTAAGCACCAGAATTCAGACAAAAATTGTAACAAAAAAATAGCTCCTACGTTCTTTGGAAATGTGAAATAGTTTAAACATTTTGGAATGGCAACAGTAAATTAAAATTACATTCATAAAGAATTTATGGGCAGATTATATTCCAGGAATGTTTCCTAACATTCAGTTTGGAATATTCTGTCTTCTCATTTCCCACCTAAAAATTAAAATATACAGAATGCAGTTTTACCTGTTGCTCCTCCAGGGGATGGACCTTATCCCTCACACAAAAGAAATTATACATACTGAGGGTACTGAAAATATCTGGACCTGGAAGGGACACAATAACATTATGCAACAGAAAACAGCTTCACAAAGCGTAGACTCTATACAGTATTAAGGTAATAGCTAAAGTTCACCCTTGAACAGGCCATGAAGGCCCAGAGGGGAAATAGAGGTATAGCTCTACTCTTTCTTTAGCCTTGGTGTTTGATGGGGGTGGATGGCCAACACCACACCCTGGCCAATTTAACCCCAGGAAAGAGAGCGGGTACCAATTGTACAGGAGGCTAGGTGGGCTCCAGGGCAGGTCTGGACAGGTGCAGAAAATCTCACCTCCCACTAGGATTCAATCCCCGGACCAGCTAGCCCATAACAAGTCGCTACACTGACAACAGTATCTCGGCACACAGGGTTATGAAACTGTGAATGGTGGAATACGTGGTTCATATCAGACGAATGGCAGCAGAGAATACACACCAAACTTCGGTTGGAAGAACTGAAGGGAAGGGGCCACAGGGGAGAGTTGGGCATGGGGGGATAACATTAAAAAGTTTCTTATAGAACTATAATGTGAGAGGGTGACAGCAGTTGCAGGTTAATGTGAACACTGAAATGGACCTCTGGACACCACAAAGGGTGGTCAAATTTCTGTGCAGCCGAGTCATTCAGCTCCTCAAGAGGGAGTGAGTTTACAGCCCAAGTGTAATTCATACATGACATGCCTATATACCAATGGCAAAACAACAAAAGCTCTGTTTTTCCAACGTCTGAAAGATGATTTGAAAGTTGTAAAACAGGAGACCAACACATGCACACTTTTTATATAAAATGTTTGTAAAAGATGTTTACTTACAAACCCGACATGTTTGGTGCACATAGGTACCATCATCAGGGGCGGTATTGAAGATAAAACACTAGTTATGAAACACTAGAGGGTCCCACACACGCCGTGTATAAGTAGTTTCACTTGTGTTTTATCTTCATTACCACCCCTGATGATGATACCTATGTGTACCGAAACATGTCGAGTTTGTAAGTAGACATCTTTTACAAACATTTTATATAAAAAGTGCGGACGTGTTAGTGTCTTGTTTTACAACTCTAATAACTACGTGCTTGGTATGAATAATAATATAAATGATTTGGAAGACTCAGGCATAGACTAGAGAACATAATTAAAATGGATCTTACAGAAGAAACATGTGAAAGTAAGGAATGGATTCATCTGATTCAAGAGAAGGTCCAATGCAATATTGATGCTCCATAAAAGCAGGAATTTTATGACCTGCTATGTGATTTTAAAGTACTCAAAAAAGACCTTGTATCCTGAAGTTGGGTAAGTACTATGTGTGACCCGACATAAGGAAATAGCTATGTATTATGACAGGACAATAAATAAAGAAACATCCGCATATTACACTATGATGAGAAGCCTGAAAATGCATTATGTCTTGTAACATGATGAGATATAAGTCAAAATATAGGTAGTGTGATGTAACAGGCAATAATAAAACACGCATGTATTGTGCAGTGATAAGAAATAAACAAACAAGTCACATGCTGTATAAATGAGCCCTGACATACACAAACAGCACGTTCACGTACTCACAGGGCTAACACAATGTATGTTTATTCAGGTTGGTATGGGCATAACTCATAAAATCACAGCATATTCAAATGCGTCAGTGAAATATGCCAATAAATTTGTGCTTTACTTCTAAGTGGTACCAAGAAGATCTAATAAAAATAATGTAATTGCATTTCTTACTGAATACCATTCCCGTCAATTGGACGCTGGTTGTTGTTTGGTGAATTGAGTTGTTCAAATGGGCTGCTGGGAGTGGACGGTGGTTCTGTGGTTATCATTACACAAGAGCTGTTTTCAGCCTGAGATGTACCATGTTTCAGGGCATCTTCTGTATCTACAGATGTTTGTCTGCTTCCTTCTTCAGAAGCAGCATCCCCATTTACCATACATTCATTAACTTTACAAATATCATGTCCATTTTCACCAACTGTAATGCAACCATCTTCTGTCATAAATTCTCTGCTAAACCCAGCACCATTTTCATTTTCCTTCACTGATACACGCACATCAACTTTGTTTGAAGGAGGGCCATTTCCTTTGTCAGCTTCAGTCTCCGTTTCCCCTCCCTGTTCTGCAACTGTCCTTAAGACTCCATCAACCAGGCTTGTAGCAAACTGTTTCAGTTCCTGTGGCGCATCAGGTTCTGGTACAGAAGGGTTTCGAGAAGCCAAGGGTGGGCGAGATTGCAGAATAGGGAGTGATGATGGACGAGCAGATGGCGCTACCCTTTGATAAGGAAAAGGCATGCCTGGTCCAGATTCCATCTGTGGTGTATGTACTGCTACTATATCTGTCTGCGTGCTACTGTCTGCTTCAGTTTCACTTGTGAGCTGCCCCTTCTGGCAAAACTGTGACATACACTGCATCACACTCTGCATCCAGTCCTGCAGTTGCTCAACCTGTAGCAGTATAACAATGAATTAAAAACGTCCTTAAGTAATCACATCCTTTATCTAAGAGAACTATGATTCCATTCCCTTCCTTAAATCTTTTAACCTTCTACAGCACTTCCCTTTTACAAAGAAAGGCATAACAATACTCACATGCCGAAGTAGCAGACAGCACAAAAAGAACAACACACTTGCATGACATATTTCAAATAAAGTCAGATAAGAGCTCCAGCCACACTAATTCTGCCTGCATGACAGTTTAAAGGGCAACATTTTGATTTAAAATCTCTGTTACTTTTTCTTACCTTTTTTTCACATGATGAACACCGTTTCAACAAAGGCAGATAAGTGGCATCAACATACCATATTTACCCAGACATAAAATGAGAATATTTTTGCCCAGTTTATCAAATGAAAAATGGGGGTTTCCTTATAACTGCAAGCATAGTTAAACATATTCTGTGCATGTATTTTCCTGAAAACTGGAAATTGAGAATGGGGGGTAATCATAGATTAGAGCAAATACTGATACAGTGAATGTTATATCTGTAACACCTGGGGACTAATACATCATGATCTACTGGCTTGCATACCATCACAACTAATCTTATAAAAATAAAGGAATAAATCGGCGGCGGCGGTGGCGGTGGCGGTGGCGGTGGCGGTGGCGGTGGCGGTGGCGGTGGCGGTGGTGGTGGTGGTATAAAATCTCTGAGTATCAACATAACCAATAACATGAAAAATGGAGCACAACTAATTCCCCTGTGTCACACATATCAAATCAACATCAGAAAATGGGCAATGCCCAACATACTAAGTATCAGTATTCACATATTACATACTTTACTTAGTAGTAATTTTTCATAACATCTAATAATAAGAAATCACTTTAACTTTACCCCATTCACATGCACTTCTTACAACAGCTCACATGTTCTGAAATAAAGTGGAAGAAAATACAAATAAATATATGGAGGACTTTTCCAAATCTTTTTAAACTATACCACTAATACCTGTGAATGAAGGCGTGTGCAAGTTTGCGTCAATTGCCTGACAATCTCAGCATCAGGTTGCTGCAAGCCAATACCAGAATCTGAACTGGAGCTACCAGTTGATGGTTGAGGAGCCGGTTGCTGCAAACTTACCATCTATGAAAAACATTACATTTTGTAACGGTCATGAGTTGAAGAGTGAAAAACATCAAGACATTTAAAGCCAACTAAAATGATCAGATAGAAAAGGGAATATGCCAAATGGCTGACATGGGCATAAACTGCTCCAACTGTGAAGTAATGTTCCCTCTCTTCCATGCCAGTGGCCAAAAATTGTCCAATACTGAGCAATACTTAACATTTTTTTATGTACTTTAGGTCACAGCATAAGCCACAAAACTGTATTTCCCCACTACAAAGACTTCTTCTTCTAAAGATCTATTAGTATAACTTGTTGCCTTATTTTATTTTTATGACAGACTTATTTTACTTCAGTATATCCCATACATATGATGTTTTCAAACACAACCTCACAGTTCTGCATTTCTGCCACTCTTGTAATTATTTACTTACAATCACTACGTCACAAATTATGGGCAGGTTACATTTATGATCACTGACACACAAAACTTCACATGCTATCACCTCTGGTCCAGTTACCTTCTTCCAAAGAGCACTAATGGCTTGCATCTGCAACAGATGAAGTTTCCTCTCACTCTCTAAAGCTGCTCTTGTAGCCTCCATGTCTGACGAAAATTTCCTGTAAAACATACAAGTCAGTCTCATCTAAACTACTTATTAAACAACATACACCTTTAAACTGTTATTTACATTGTATGCATGAAATTACAAGGCAAACATGACACATGTATGGTAATTAAATGTGAAAAACAATTACTTAATAACTCAGTTCATATTTCAATCTAAAATTATGCTATAACACTTCCGTAAATCAAACTGAAACTTGACCATAAAAACATTTCTCAACTGTCTTCCAAGAATATACTAGTGTTCATCCTTTCAAGGTGGTCTTTCGGTTCCTTCTACGGCTTCGCAAGTTTATTACAGTATCTGCAAAATATGTGCAGTCTTTTTAATACTTTCCATACCATGTTGGTAATTCAATGTCTGATATATTAACCAAGTCCAAACAATGTACACCAGATTTACTTCAATGTAAGATTTGAAACTTTAAATTTCATTACGTGGGGTCCAACATGTTTCACTGGGCAGCCCACTGAAACATGTTGGACCCCACATAATGAAATTTTAAGTTTCAAACCTTAAATTTAAATACATCTGTTGTACATTGTGTTGGAGTTGGTTAATATAGCGGACATACGTGCAATCTATTCAGTTGCATTGGATTCCCTTTCGGCAATCAGTCAACATTTCACTTTCTAACAGTGCGCAGAATTTCAAATGATAAAGCTCTAACAAAACAAGTAACAACATAAGAGCCACTGTATTAGTAAAGGTAATGCTGGAAAATTAAACCTGCCCAGAAGATCTTAGCACATCAGCCACACCACAGGACTTATAACTTATTCGCTGAAAACTAATGGTGGGATACCACAATGCTTTTAAGATATTCTTAATTTAGGACTTCACATACTCCAATGATTAAAATTCTATAATTTCAGTGTTATATGCTCTTCATTTAGTCTTCAATATTCCAGTGTTTAAATTTACCATAATACAGCGAAACCTTACACTTGGACTTCAGTCTGGCAAGAAATTTCACACTGGAAGCAACTTGACAGTAAATAGTGTTTCAAAAGGGTAATTTGCTGACTCATGGACAGCTGAATAACCTACTTTATGTTTTGTTAGAGAGCTGTTGACAATTGATTTTGTTTTGACACATTAGACTGATTTGAAATAGCAACTGTAACATCATGTCAGATCAGTTTCTCAAGTTGCATTTGCTGCTGTTATCCACCACTTCAGGTATTTACATTGCTGCTTCTAGGGTTCAGGTAGACTCACTGTATGTATTCCTGCATACGTGATGCTTGTATGTCATGGTAGGCTTCTGTAACCCTCCTGTTCAGGTTACGGGTGTGGTAACCACGCCACATGCGCTGAATGCATACTGCCGCATTTTCTGCTGTAAAACATGGTAACATGTATGCCATATTGTCATGTCCTTGAGGAAGAACAAAAAAAATTAATTCCATATTATACATTAATGTTTAAGTGAGAATTAAACAAACTTGAATACAAAGAGTAATAGAGTCTTAATCCTTTAAAGATCTCTGTTCGCATCTGCACATGGACATAGTAAAACACCCCCTAGAAATTAATTTTATATATACTTACACAAGGAAATTCACTGCCCTTTTAAAACATGCTGCAAAATCACTGTTTTATTTTCCACAAATCACAATTTATTTCAAAATTTTATCTGTTTCTATTCAAATAGTAGGCCTACTCATGTTTTTCACAAACCATGCACTAAAATTTAAATACCGACCCCAGTTGAATAAAGGTTATTCTGACATGCCTTTTTCCATCAAATAAAATTCCTATGTTCCACCTAACACCTACTTTCTACACAGGTAAGCTAACTGCTGGCACAGAAGGTTTGCATTCAAAGGTTTTGGTTCTGGTCCAGACTGCTATCAGTAACTATCTCCAAGGACCATTCCTTTCAGAGCAGCTAACAATTGCTATGTTACTCAAGAAATTTCCTAATTTTATGGAATCCAATGATCTGATACCATGTTTACCACAGCTTACCACTGGTCCCTATCCTGAGACAAATAAAAGAGGTCCACAGACACAAACATTCCCATCCTAATTATTTATGATTCATTTCAATAAAATCCTCCAATATATGCCTGGGCCTTTCATTCACATGGTCACCGCTCTTTGTATTTTCAGACCAAAATTCTGCAAGTATTTCTTATCTCTCTCTCTCTCTCTCTCTCTCATGCACACCACATAACCTGCTCCTCTTGAGTGGAAAGACATACCAATCAGAAGTGCAAATATTGTACAAGTGTGGCTGATAACATACAGAGGGGACCTATAGCTTAACCTTTTAAAGCCTAGCGGTAACTTTACGTACCACCAGGCTTAACTTTAATCAATTCTCCATGGTGCTCACATTGTGTTTATGTGTTTTGTACTTATCTGGGAACAATCTGTAACTTTTACCTGACACTTCATCAAATGATTGGTTTTTTAAACTGAGGTGGAGAGTGTTTACTGTGCGGTATGCCCTGAGTCTTTATATTAGACAGAATGTGTTTCGTTTTTAAAGGGTTAACCTGCATTCCAGACCAATGTGGGCATAAAATTTATAGTGTTGTACCATTTCTAATAATGGCAGGCATACAGAAAAATCTTGAATGGATTTAACTTGGCCTTGTAAGATATTTCTCAGAAAACTTCTAGATTGCCACACCATGCAGATGGAGTCACATTTTCACCAGAATCTCATAACTTTGAATCTTGGACAGCACACAGACCACTTTGAAGTCTTTTTGGTTGTCATCAGTCTGATCAGGCAAATGCCATGACACCACTTTTAGCAGACTGTGGTGGGCATTATTTAAATCTTAGCATATGGTTTATGAAATATGCATTATTTGAACAGAAGAAGATAAAATTATGAAACAAACAGCATTTTGTTGAAAATAAAGCAGAGATTATGCAGCATATCTTACAAATGAAGAAAATTTCCTTGTTGCTTAATACATAAAGTGAATTTCTAGGGGTGTTTTCCTATGTGTGTTCATATTTGGCAAGGTACATCTTTAAAAGGTCAAACTAGGCCACAGCTGCTTCCTTCCAAGTCCTCCCTATTCATTAGTCACAATCATCAAATCATTTGACACTGCACAATCTAAGTCACTGACAATGCTGTTAACAAACCACAAACAAAAGTTTCATATCAGTGTTTTCAGAAACTTACCAGAACTTTTATTTCTAGCATTATTTGAAGTGGCTTCTTTCCTTTGCCAACGTTCTTGTGCTCGATGTCTGATGGTTTCAAGTTTGGAGGCAGACATTTCACTATCTTCATCTTCACTACTATTGATGGGTGCCACATCCTGACGGCCTGCTTTCTGGGGTGGGGTTCGTTTCCTTGCAAGTGCCACAGTACACTGTTTTGTTTGCCCGCCTCGCTGACGTCCAGGCAGTGGACTTGAATGGAGGCTGCGTGGCATCTTGGGAGACCCTCGTGGAACAGGTCGCCTATTCTGGGCATGGTCCAATGCAGATGATTTGGGTCGCACACCACGACCAATCATTCCAGTGTTAACGGCTGGTCGATAGTCAGGACTCATTAAAGACTCTGGCACAGGGACCATCTTTGTGGCTGTCTGAAGTGGGCAACTGATTTCTGATGCTCCATTTTCTTAAACAAAACAATTACTGGTAAGAGGATTAATACTAAGTAAGCACAAATCAATGAATAAGCCACACCACCACCTTAATGAGAGGATTTTTCCTTGGGCAGCTAATAGTTGTCCTCCAAACCCTGTTACAGAATCCTATCCGGAGCCACTTCAATCCAGTTCACATCATTATGCTTCTCAGATGTCAGTTTTAATACGGTAAAACTCATTTAAGACATCCCCGGTTAAGAAAATTTCCCGCCTAAGAAGTCTGGTTAAAAAATCACCAAAATTCTTCCATTTGATTAGCATTACATATTGCCCTTTTAATACATCCCTACACAAGGAAATTTCCCACCTAAGAAGTAACAAATTTGACGACAAAACAATTTTTTTACTCATCTAATACATTTTCTGTTCCAAAATCTTAAAGAATTTCCCCAAGTTTCCATTTGTTCTGTTTCCAAAACACAGCATTCAAGTAGCACAGTCAGTTCATACAGGTTAATCTCCAAAGTCATTTCTGCCACATTTCATGCAGCAGAATGATGTAACATCACGGCCAACGCAGGGACGTTGTATTTCTTCCGCAATGCAGAGACTGCAGTCAGTCAGTCCCCACTACTCGGTCTCTCACGACAACCGAAAAATTGTACTGGGCAGCCACAAACAGATCCTAGTTATTCCATGACGTCCATAAGCCTGCGTTTGGCAATGCTGGCATGTGGCAGCTCACTTGCTGCTTCAACTGCCCGGGACTTGAAGGAAACGAAGGCAGCCAATAATATTTTAAGAAGTTTCAGCACGTGCTAGTCGAAGTGACACAATGATCCACGTTGCTGGGAGGACAGCAGTTTGACGTGAGATAAGTGGGCGGCCAATTGCGACAACTCATTTAAACGTAATTTATCGGTGGTAATATAAAGACATCATGGTGTAGCATGATTGTGACACATGTGGTGACTATGTGCAGGTAAGTTACATCAGCAATTCCAGAAAATAAATTCAAGACACTGCAGAGTTAGTGAAAGTAACTGGAACTACTGATCACCCCTGATGGTCTACCTAAAGGGGAACCTATGGAATCAGAAGATCTATACTGCTACTGTTTTTTAAAAAAGAGCAAGACAACCCACACTTGAAAAATACTTCAAGGAAAAGTAAACATCTGGAATGAAATGTGAACTTGTGAATGAAAAGTCAGTGACAGTATAGGTAAAGGTGTAAATAAAATTGTGAACGAAAGGTTACAGACAAAATGGTTAAATGGTCAGATACCAGTGAGAATGTGTTAAGACAGCTGCAAATTGTACAAATTCAGCATACATATGTAAACAGTTCACAAAAAACTAAAAAAATAAAACATTTCGGTCCTACCCTTTTAAGAAATTTCCCGCTTAAGAAGTCAGATTTTCTTGAATTTTCAAAAACGTCTTTAACAGGGTTTTACTGTAATACAGTGCCATCTAAATGTCGGCTCCTAAAGAGATTTCTTCTCTCGACACTTCCCAATCAAAACAGTGTATGAATTTCTTGTTTGACGAGTGATATCGCACCCACTGTATCCCTTGACTTGGTCAAACAAACAATATTAGGGAAAAACTATAACAGGTGAAACTGACACAAAAAAGTCTTAGAAAGTCTACCATAATTACAGGGTTCCAAACATGACCCAGAAACCTCGAAGTCCCTAGTATCATAACAATGGTCAAAGGTACAGATCACATTATAAAACAACCACTTAGAGACAAATTTTTTTTTAACCAATGACTTCTTGTGAAAACAGACTTTGGTGGAAGAGTCTGTTGTTTCTCCTCTCAAGATGGGCCAACCTGTAATGCCTAAGCTAGCTTCATGACTATACTGTCCAGAAAAGTCACTATAGATTTATTATGACTTTAGTGCTGATTTTGGTTTGATGTCGTGTTCATATATTTACTTTCTCCTTAATTTTGTAATACAGAAACTTGTTTGCTGGCCTATAAGAAAATTTTGGTATTTCTGTTTTCTCCAACAAACTGTCACCAGCATTAACAAGTCATTCAATTCCAACTCTATCTGATCCTCTTGTAAACAACAGTATAAGCAAGGTAAATATACAAAACCCACACACAACATGCATGTACTTATTTGGCGATTCTGACAAGGGACACAAAGTCATCATGGACAGCAAGATTCTTTAAGACAAGACTGACATTAATGGTGAATTCACTAAGTATGATACGTAAAATTCAAACAATACAGAAGTCACATATTAGGTTCTAAAAGCAGTGATTATGGGGAATGCTGTCCGGTGGAATGCCACCACGTAATTTGGTAAACATTTACTCATGTTCCAGAAAAATATGCTGTCCTATCTTCAGGGTAATGATATCAAATTCCATTCTTCACCTAACATAAAGGCCATAACTGGCTGTACAAAGACTGAATGGATGATGAATAAAGTGGGCAATATTCATAGAGGTAGGAGCTGGTTCAACGTACTAGATGTTCAGTATACCAAAAAAATGGTATTAATTTTTAAATCTGTTAAGGCCGAAGTCACTAACTGAATATTTACAAAAAGACTGACATTATAAACTCATATTTCTTACCAGCACCACCATCTTCAAGTACAAGCTGAGTAGACGAACTCTCTGATTGATCACTGTTATTTGTATCTTGATTAATAGATGATGATGTGTACAATAGTGTTGGATCAAGGCTTCGAGTCATAAGAGGAGATGATGACATATCATCACCTTCAGCAATACCCATGACCATATCATTTTCGGTAACTGCGTTGCAACTGTTTACCATTCTATCAGGAGAGTGTGATCTGCAGCGATCTGTTATAGGCAGCTTTGATTCCTTTGACATGTCTGAAAGTAGAGAGAAATGAGATATAATCATGCCAAAAACTTTATAAGATGCTATGAAATTCATAACAAATAACTTCCAAGGTTAACCACATACCAAAAATTGATATCTTCCACACATCACAAAAATGTTTTCTTTCACTTTCTTCCTTATTATTGTTACTCAGCCAGATGTGACTGAAATTATTTAAAAAAATACAGGATTAAGAAACTTCGCAGTTATGTACAAAGACATATCAATGTTGGTGCTGTATATCAGTATTACTCAGGATGCTGACACAAGGGCGAAGTGGAAAGAGAAGTACTGTTAAAACAACAATATGAGTGCAAAATTCAATAGCCAGTAAAAATCTTATTTTCTGTTACGTTTTACAGTAGACCATGATATTTCACATTTCAAATATATATTTAGTGTTCAGATTTGTCTGTTTAAACTGGAGACAAAAGAGCAAATATATACTCCCTGAACCTCCAAAATTCAGGGAATGGCTCTCTTACTACAATCCACAAACACGCGCGCATGCACGCACACAGATATGTACAAAACTTCAACAAACACCTTGCAGCAGAGTCCAAAGCTAGCAGTGCAGTTGGTCAACTAGTCAAGAAATTCCCTACCTTTTATGCAACGTGCTAATTCATTACTGTATTAATAATATCCTGTCACTGGAGATTAATCAAGTCCACACCCGCAGGCTCCATTTTCAAATGACTAGGTCTACCAGGCAGTCTCTTACCTTGAGGCTTATGAACTGTAATTTTGCACATATTTCTCTTCTTTCACATGTGTGCTACTGGTCCCAACCACTTCATCCTCAGTGAGTTTGCTACCCCATGTTACGCATGCAATACATCACCATATCAGAGCAAATTTACTGTTTTGCTACATTATCACAAACACAATCCTATGCTTACCTTCCATGCTGACTGAAGATCTTATAAACTAAACTTGTAATTCTATTGCTTCTCTTCTAAACCCAGCCTTATCATTCACAATTTTTATTCTCAACTTGTTTGTATGAACACAGCAGCAAATATTTACTTTACTTACTGGACTGTCGAGGCACAGAAGTCCTGTTGTTACCCAAGTGCCGCCTAGTGGAAGGAGAGGAGTAGCTTCTGTTCAGAACAGGTGTTCTTGTTTGGGCAACTCTTCCTGTAAAACATACACAAACACTTGAACCCACAGTCCAGATCACCTCGTTACTAATTTAGCTGTAACTTTGTTACAAACAGCTCATAACTCAAAACATCAGTGGGGCTTGAATCAATTTCTGACACATGTGACATTCATTCTGGTTCATATGGTAGAAATTAACATCCACAGGTACTCCTTATAGTTTACGTACAAGGGATTCCCATTACTGACACCTCTGATATCTGGTATGCTGCATATACAGGAACTACACATAAAAATTCCCCACACTTCCAGAAGTCACATCCAATGACTAAAAATTTTCCGACAGAAAATGGTTTCAACCTCACATGCATCAACCACTTTCTGCCGCTCTCCTGCTCATCACACAAGCTCACGAACACAATTTATTTGTAAAAAGTATTATACACACCAGCCTGGCCCTTGATAAACCTACTTACATTATTTCTTGTGGACAGAAATTCCCCACTTAAAGGGGACTGACCACCCATAATGAGAATCATGTACTGTCATTCTGTTTCTGAATAAAGCTATCTTCGTGCAGTTACATGTGCCAAGCTCCGCTGTGTTTCAATTCTTGCCATTTCTTAAAATAATAACTGTTATATTCTTATAGACAAAGTTAGTGTGAAAAATGTATACTTTACAATTTACATAATGCAGACACAATTCTCATCACTGGCTCTTCTAACACGGTCACATGTATTTAACTGCTGATAATTACAGTGTTCATACCACTGGTATTGATCATACAAATTACTTCCACTGTTCAAGTTTATAAAATGAACATTCAATTTCAGCAACGTTAATACCAACTATTAACTTTGTTGTGCAGTGTTTGTCTCAGAAATTTCAATAATCATGACCACAGCACCTACACCGAATGTGGCACAGAACTACCTAACACATTGACAATGGAAGACAATTTCCAATTTCTGCAGCTACTAGACCAGCTTGTGGTAGAAAAGGGGTGGATTTTTATGCCATACAAGATTTGAAATCTTGTAGTCTACTGATTTCTCACTAGATGTCAGTACTTGATGGTTCTAGTAAAATCTAATGCATTAGGTAGGTAAACAGATTATCTCAATAATTAAACAGAAAAGGAAAGGATAAGTAAAATATCAGTAAGAACTTCAGCTTTCTGAATATCAAGGCAGCTAGGAGTGTAAGGTTCTCTCAACATAAGATAGCATTTCACATGTTATCACTCTCTCATGCATGAACAAACACAATAAAAAATAAACACTGCAGGTAAAATAAAAAATACCCATGTATTCGCCAAAACTTAGCACTGCTATAAAGGCCAAGTTCTTCGTGATGAAATGCTGATCTGCGAATGAATGAACTCACCCTCAACAGTTAGCTGTTCTCTCAATTGCTGCTGATGCTGCTGAGCTTTGCTCAGAATAAGCCTCAATTTGCGATCATCTTCTGACTCCAAGCTGTCTCCAGAAAGTGGGCAAACTGAGGCCAGGTACTGTGCAAGTGCCTGATGTTCACCTACTCGAAACTGGCGGCCTCTTCCCTGGGAATACAGCCACTCTGCCTTCAAGCTGGTAATATGAAGGGGAAGGATGAAAATGTTAAGGACATGTCATTTGTATCATCTACTAAAAAAAGAAAGGACAAAGTTGCTTTAGTGTCTTTCTTGCAATTACTCTTTTTTAGGCACGTTCGCAAAATTGCAAAATGCGACTAATAGCTTCATCATGTCTGTCTGTCTGTCTGCCTGTCTGTCTGTCTGTCTGCCCATTCCCACAGAACTCAGCTCCCACTGGACAGATTTTCATGAAATTTGATATTTGAGTATTTTCTGAAAATCTGTAAAGAGACTTCAAATTTTATTAAAATCTGACATGAATAACAGGCACATGAAAACCTATGTACATTTATAATATCTCACTTAATTCTTCTTAGAATGTCAAATGCTCCTGACAAAAGTTGTAGAGAAAAAACTTATATTTTGTGTTCAATAACTTTTTTTCAAAATCATGCCATCTGTGACATAAAGTGGAAGAATATGGTAGAGACAGACTGGCCGCAGATAACAATACAATATGTTGCACGCACTTTGCATGCTGGATAACATGTAATACTCATTGCTTTTCCACCGCACCAATGCTTTTGCAAATGCGCCTTAATGTTACATGTCTATTGCCTGTCTTGCTATAAAATGTTTCCACTTGGTCTTCCTAGTGTTCATACAGATGACACCCTAAAATGAGCCCCACTTTCATCAAAGCCTAACACACATTCACAACAGAAGATTCTCAATTTAAAAACTTTTTTTATAGCATTCACAATATTAGATCTTTTGTGAAGTCCCTGGAATCACATTTTATTGCCACTTTTTTCTTAATATTGTACAGAATTCATTTCTACTTTTTGTAATGTGATCACATTTGTCTTTGTCCCCATCCACTTATTAAAAACTGAAGTATACAAAATCTTCCACGAGATAAATCACCACCCAATTAACCGTCTCCCTTTCACAGCTATAATACATAAAATTATTTTCCTGTCTTCAGCACTTCAATGTGTCTTGTCTTCTATCTCCTGCTGATTTCTGTTGGCTAATCCATTAACTTTTTGAGGTTTCAATATATCACACAATATATGGTGGCAGTGTTACTTTCACACATGGGCTCCAGTTCCGTAAATTTACTTTCATAACACAATAATTATTTTGTTATGTAAAAGATGAAGTTGACCCTAAGCATGCCTGAAGATATATGAGGGTTGGAGGTACAGCTCTTCTTCAACCTGGCACTGCATGGATGTGAGCAATCAGCTTCACACCCCAGTCACTTCACCTGGGGGAAAAGCCCCCAGTAACCACTGAACATGAGGTTGGGTGGGCCACAGAGATGGTCTGGATGCTTTGGGAGTACAGAAAAGTCTCTTGCTTCTGCCAGTGATCAAACCACTATTAGTTGGTCATCCAGCTGATTACCTAGTCACTCTACTGGGTGAAGAAATAGTTTAAAATTTGGGACTGCAGTCTGGGTAAGCAAGGTTAGGAAGTGTTAACTTCATCACATAAAACCAAAACCATCTTGCTGGCTCTAAACACACTACAGCCCCACACAGCATGACTCACCTTTCAATAGCATCCACCACAAAGCCATCTATCACCTTGAGGCTCATGCACCAGTTAATGACAAATGGACGATAGTCAAATCCTCTACCATCTAGTTAAGGAAAATGCAGCAGCACACAAAAGAATACTTTGCAGCAGACATTACAACTACCATCACGAAAGCCTAAGGGATTCATTCAGGCAGTTAAACACCACCCCAAGAGACTGTATATACCCAAGCATAAGTTGAAACAGCAGTCTAGCCAGGTAGAAACCCTAAAAAATTCACTTGGTTTGTGAATAAGTGGCTACACAAAAAGAAGTTATTCTTACAACTGATGACATGCCAGAAGGCAGTAATTATGAAACAGTCAAGAGGTACCTATGCTTCTGTCAGCATCGAAGCATCCTACTTTGCCAACAGACTTCACAAAGCTGTCTCAAGTAAAACTGTGATTTCACAGTATCCCTGTGGGGCTGTAATAAATATGAACAGGTACTGGGAAGGTGTGTGTGTGGGGAAACCATAGCTACAGATGACAGGGAATAGCAGGTGAATATTATGTTACTCACTAATAATGGGTTATATATGCTAATGTTACAACCTCGTTCAAATCCAGTCCCTCTACACTGCAGCCATCTATTGTCCACAGAACATACATGCATGTTCGTATACTTGGGTAAATACATGGTCTTCAACCATTATTATGGGTCAAGTCAGTTAACTGTCCTAGAACCAATCATTCTAATCTAAACAATTTCATAAAATGGAAAAAAGATGCACACTCCTGCAGAAACACTGAATTTCCAAATTAATTCTCTGCAGTCTTTTTATAGTTTATTTTCCACACTTATGAAAAAATGTCATTTCGTCAGAGGCGTACCTTGTATTTTAAATTCTTACAGCCTTTCATATTTGTATACATATGTAGTAATAAATCTGTTTATTATAAACTCTTCAGCAGGAAAAGGGGGACACAATCAAATTAATTTCCAAAATAATTTTTGTATACATTTTTACCGGTGTGTGTGTGTGTGTGTGTGTGTGTGTGTGTGTGTGTGTGTGTGTGTTATGCATAAACTTGTTAGAAAATTTTCATTTTAGTGTGTATCAATCTAACATACAGCCTGCATGACATCAGACCCAAATCACCACATAAATTTTTCACAAAAAGGCTTATTATGCAAAAATTTGTAAATGGCATCACACATACACTAGCATATGTGTGTGTGTGTGTGTGTGTGTGTGTGTGTGTGCACCGGCGCGCGCATGCGTGTGTGTGCACACATGCCTGCATGCATGCATGCACAGTAAATTAATGGTAAGGTCAATGAAGTATGCAAAACTGCATATAAACAATTTCGACATATAAACTCTACATATTTAATATCAGTGGCTTTTAATTATGAAATGGACTACAGAAAAAAATTGTTGTCATCATCATGGTCACTGCTGTCGTCATTATTGTCGCTGTTGTTGTTGTTGTTGCTGCTGCTGCTGCCAACCACACCACCACCACCACTGTCTGTCTGTCTGTCTGTCTGTCTACTGCCTCCTAGTATGATCTGTGCTATCTTTGTTGCCTCCGTCCACATAGGCAAAGGCACAGAATCCATTTCTACATTAGGGAACACCATTCAGTGGATTATGTTGCCTCCAAAGATGGGGTAATCATCACAGTGACAGATGGCTGAGAAAATCTACACCTTAAAGTGGACTCAGTCAGAAACAGAGGGGCTGGGGGTATTCTTCATTTATGCATTTCTCCAGTCCCCCATTATTGTGCATCTCTGGCAAATCTATCTCAACAGCACTTCACACTAAATTTGAGCTTGAACCATGCAATATGGTTATCTGTGTTCTATTATGCTCAGAGAGAAGCAATGTGGTAAACAAGCACACACAATGTTAAGTTCACTTTGAGTCCAGTCAGGTGCTGGGTCTAATATGATGATGATGATGATGATCATCATCATCATCATCATCAGGAGGGGGATCTGGAGGAGGAGGAGGAGGAGGAGGAGGATGAGGATCAGCAGAAAGAGGAGGAGGAGAAGCAGGATGCTCCTTTTGTTTTTATTAGTTTCTAGATTCTATAAATAACAGTTATACTCTACTTCTAACAGGCAAATACAAGCGATGTTATGTCCCATTTCATGTTTCCCTCTGCAAGCACATGATAAGGATACATACAATTTCCAGTCATAGTAACGCAGGGATTATTCATAATGGTGAATTCTCGGAGGCTGGTTAGGTGTACTAGATGAGAAATTTCATTAAGGTCAGTAATGTTGTTGCTAGCAAGCGTCAGCATGACAATACTTGGAGGCAGGTGTCGATCACACTGGCGCAGCTGTGAGATACGGTTACCATGCAATACCAATTGCTGAAATTTACAGACAAATCCAGCAGGTGTAAGTAGAACTCAAGAAGTACAATAGAGGTTCACAGTACACACACAAGCTACACCCAAAACAACCCTGTACATTCGAAAGAATATCCATATTTCAGTCTATTACACAACACACAAACAATCTGAGGCCTTCACCATCAGGTAGAGAATGTCAAAGTGTAAAATTAAAGTGTAGCAAATTCAAACATATTATAAATGAAATTTCAAAGTGCCTATTAAGCAGCTACAAATATCATAATAAGTCCATTTTCAAAATTGCAGTACAAAGGAAGTTGTGACATACCCAAGCAGTTGGCAGGTACTGCATTACATTAGGTTCCCTGGAAGCCTGTTCCATTGAGTTTATTACAATAGGTTAAAGTTTTTAACCATCTGCTAATATTTATGAGGTCTGCCTTGTTGCGTGATGGTGAACCCATATAACATTCTACGCATTTATATGTGTGCCTGCTACACCGTTTAGTTACAAACATACAGTGAAACCCTGTTAAGAAAATTTTGAAAATTCCACGAAAATCCTACTTCTTAAGCGGGAAATTTCTTAAAAGGGTAATTTTAATGAAATGGGAGAATTCTGGCGCTTTTTTATCCTGACTTGTTAGGTGGGAAATTTTCTTAACCAGGTTTTTCTTAGGCAAGTTTCACTGTAATTTTAATTGTCAAACAATGCAAAATAACAATAACTCAAAATCCAATTTCAAGTAATGGAAAACTGTTTATGCAACACTATTTATTGTTGTACAGACAGTGTTAAGAGTCCTATAAACAATTCTGCAGTGCACCATTCACCTTACCTTTAGAGACTTCAAATGAGAGATATCAGACACATGGACAATGCGGTTCTCAGACAGGTCGAGATGCTCCAGATTAATATTTGTGTTAAGATGTTCAATTGTCTATAAATAACAAAGACAACATAAAATAAATTTCATATCATTACAATGAAACAGCTACATACATAGCATACTAGAATACAGACACTCCTTGACTTACGCAACAGTTACATTCCGGAAGGTCCGGTACAAGTCAAATGTTGTGTAAGTTGCTATTGAGTACACACATAATCTACTACATATGCATATACAAGGCAGTCCAGCTGAAATCCCGACTCCAAAGCACTGAAACCAATCAGCTGTAACATGACTGCCCCACCACCCGTTTTATCACTGAGCAGTATTCTTCCACCACCATCTCACTGTGCTTTCATTCCCTCAATGAAAAATTAAGTGCACATTTCAAAAACTTTATTATTTCAGTCTTTCTACATTTCTTACAATTGCGTAAGTCCAAAATTATGTAACTTTAAATTGCATATGCTGGCAAGTGTCTGTAAAAGCTGAGTGTCAAGTCTTACTGGAATATTCACAGAATGAAAGAAATACATTCATGCCTGTCTATATCAACACGGATTAAATACACAGAAGTTAAAATGGTGACATACTTCACATTCTGGCATCAGCAGACCATGACATGTATTTATGATGAACAGAAATGGTGTGAATGGTTTCAAAGTCATATTTATAAAAACCAAACAGCACACAGAAAGCAAATTGCACCACAGGAAGCAGAACTCCAAAGAGTTTTGTATCACGTGGGAGAAATAATATAACCATACAGACTGTCTCCCAGAGTGCAATGTTGATATGACAGTAAAATGGTGACTGAAGCTGAGAAAACATTCTGTGTGCTCAAGTTCCATTCCATAAATGTGTGACCTACTCAACGTGAATTTCAGAAGTGGCTGTTACATTTTGACAGCCCTTTCTGCACAGCTCCTGGAAATTAGTATGTTAAGACAGCTCTGAACTTTATCTACAGCAATCAACAGCGCCAAACATTCTGAAGCAATTGCTTTCTGTCTTGTAGCAGGGCAACCTGAGTTCAAATCCAAGGACAGCAAACCCTACATGAAAGGCGTCGTATTGCATATATTGTGAAGACCTAAGCTGCATTCCTCCGCTGTCTTTCTGTGTCTGGATCCTCAGCTTGCCACATGAACAACAGGCATACTGCAAACCCTGGGTGGGTACCCAAGATAACGGGACTTGGCTTAGTGCCGTGAAGGCAACCTGCAGTATGCAACAACACTTGGGTTTTGGCTCTAGACAAGGAAAGAATAAATTTTGGTTCAGAGTTAGGTATGATTAAATTCAAGCACAGTCAATTCCCTGCGTGGAACTCCTATCTATCATGAGCAACTAGTCGGAAACTAGTTTCCACATATAATCATCACCGGCCACCAGTAAAATTCTAGCACCCAACACCAGTTAAATATTAGTGCTTAGTGTGTGCGGAAGAGCAGTTACAGTTTCTACAGACTTAAAATGTTACAGAACATTATGCGAAATGGTGAAGTGCTAAACTATAAATTTGACTGCATCACAATGAACTGTCTTGGTGAAGATAAAACCTACCTCTCAAAAATTCTGTACTGCTCACAGCCATAAAAAATTTGAAGGGAGAACACAAAATGCCATTGGCAATGTTTATTTTGAAACCCTTGGAAGAAGTCTGACATGAAACAGAGTATCACTTAGATGGGTGCAGAATATCAAATGGAATGGACACTAAACCCAAACAGACTGAAACACAGCAATGGAGGCAGGCGGACGCAGATGCACTGTAGCAACAAATGTGATCACGTGCTTGCCAATGGGCTCACTGGGCAATCGGCATCAGTTGGCTCCAAGTGCACGCTGAAGTACAGAAGTTCATTACATACCAAAGCAGCTGACACCACTGCCAAGTGTCAGGAGAAGATGGCCAAGGCTTTAAACAACTCAAAGTTGCAACAATTTAAAAGTAGCTGCAAGGGGAGGGATAGTGTCATTTAAGGAATTTTTCAAGTGGGTTAAAAAATGAAGTGATATACATAATAAATCCTAAACAACTTATTGGCATGCATGAATACCATATCTGAAAAACTAAAGCAAAAGTGCGAAACACAGTTTTGGGTCCACACCATGTTCTTGCCAGGTTGGTTTTTGTACCACATAGATCCTTCCTGTTCCATTGTGTTTGGCTTAACTCGGGGGTTAAGTAGGGCACATCAGCTTGGTTCTGAGGATCAAAATGGTATTACACACTTTACTAAAATACAGACATCTTGCATTCATGTGGGTGTGAATGCATGTGTGTTGTGAAACTTCGGTTGGTGCAGCAATCCTCACTGCTGTACCATTCTTACTCAACATCAGTACTTAAGAAACGCTCTACAAACAAACAAATAAACAGTTTTCCCTATGGACTCCATGAAGACACAAGACAGTGCTGATGCATAGTACCACAAAATCTTAAGCTTGGCACCACATGGAAATGATTCACACCTAGATCACTTTAACTCCAGGGCAAGAGCCCCTAGTACCACCATATAGGAGCCTGGTGGACTCCAGAGCCCTTCTGGACACTTCGGTGAAGAGAAAAATGTCTTACCCCCACTGGCAATTGAACAATGGTCCCTTGGTCATGCAGCCTACAGCCTGGTCAGTATACGAACTACATTATGCCACATCAAAATAAATAAATACAGACAACATTTATATCTAGAACAATATACATACACAATTATACACAATATGCACTGGGATATACAGTCAAACTCAGCTATAACATCAACAAAGGGACTGAATATTGTATGTTGTTATAAAGTAGTGTCCTAATAACCAAGGAGTATAATGTTATGGTTAACAGTGAGGAATTAATTGGTACCACAGTACATGATGCTACAGACGAGGTGTCACATAAACCAATGTTCTTATAACCGAGTTCGACTGTACAACTCTATGTTAATCCAGATGGTCCCAACCAATTCTGAGTTGTTTAGTTACACAACCTTGAAGCAATGCTCGAAATAATTTACAAGATGTTACATAATGGTGTATACCTTGATACTGTTAGCTGCAAGGCAAAGCCATTTCAAGTGCACAAGTTCCTTCAGTCCTTCAATAGTCAAAATGCCATTATGTGCCAAGTTCAGTGTTGTCAGCCCGTGCAGTCGAGCAACACCATACATCCGCAGCAACTGATTGTGGGTTACTGACAGCTGTTGAATATGAAAACTCTTACACATAAAATAATGCGCACATGTGTGCAGTCACACGCAGGCGCGCGCGCGTGCACACACACACACACATCAACTCTGTATAACAAAAACCACATAAGCATGTACCATAATAGACTGAAAGCAGCAGGCCCTGAAAAAGTAACTAATCTTAATGATATTGCAAATTCACTTACACGGACACAAATTACAATCATTTCTAACCCACAAGTATATCCCTTGATCTATGACAGCAGAAAAAAGTATATTTTAACACTGAATGTATGACATGTACAATACACGTTTAGTTAATACAATCAGCAGATACTTTTAACAAGTATGTCTGCTCTCTACATGTCTTACACTTTACATATTTGCATAAATTAAATTTAACCTCAACTTATGTCCTAATACACATACAAAGTTACATTCCATAATGTCATGTGTTATGGGATGTGATGGCATGTGGACTGGTAGGGAGGTTCGTATGAAATGCTTATAGGTACCTACAATTAACACCCAGTGTCATGGCAGGTGGTTATAATGCATAACTATGGTGTAACAGTTACTGTAGACTTTATCCAAACAAGATGGATGTAAAATCCCATATTAGAGAAATGGAAAATAATAATCAGATTTGAGGTACTATGATTAAATTTGTAATTGATACAAAATGATGAGAAACGTATCAGAACTTCACATTTTTAAAAATTATAAAATATGACGTTGAATATCCACTTCGCACAAATGTTGTGATCCTATACCCTTAAGCACACGCAGATAACCTAATGAAAGTGTAACAAAAACCAAGCTAACTTTCCTAATATTATCAGCAACAACAGGATAAATGGAAAAACCATATCCTATATCAATATTTCAATCAACTATTGTGTGACGTATGGTTTAGAAATTAATATTTGATGAAATGTATACTCTGTGAAATGAATTTGACGTGTCTGGTGTCAAACGTGTGACTGGATGGACCATACATAAATAAACAAATAAATAAACAAATAAATAAATAAGTGCTCTTAAGTACATACCTAGTGAATATAAACCATACATCACACACATCATCAAGCTTAATGTCATATTCAGTACAAAACATTCTTTAACACTTTTTGTTACTTTTTGACTTAATAAACATCAGAAATGGAGACCACTTTTATCTACACAATTATGTGGCTTTCCTACAGTACTGTTTACCTGACACACTTGGCAATTAGAATTTCTTGAACCAAAAATTAAATCTAACACCGGTGAAATGGAGTTACTTAAACTCTTAGTTCATAACAGACTTTTTTCTCATACAGAGTTTTCCAAATCACATGCAACACTTCCCTACCTTTTTCAGTACACTATAGGAATCAATGTTATCCCATCTCTGAAGTTCGTTGCTATCTACTATCAAAGTTGTCACGACTTGCGCATCGTGTGGTTGAGCTTTGGAGAGTTTCTTCAGTCCTTGCCCCGAAAGATCTAATGTGTCGTGAAGTTCTGTAACTTAAAAACAGTGACCTAAGTCTTTTCGCTTGTAACTGAGAGATCTGTAACACTCAGTTAAAATCAAATTACAATAATAAACTTCATGTGACATTGCACTGTTCAAGTTTGACAGTGAAACAAGCACATAACACCAACCCGTTGTTCGTCTACATATTACGAATTTCAAAACTAAACACATGTTACAGTACACATATTCTAACAAATATGTTACAAGACCCATCAAAAACCCTTGACAAAAAAGCCCTAATATCCGCAGCACCTAAAACATACAATCTTACCTACCTTCAGCTGCCATGATTTACATTCGCAGTCGATTCTCAGAACGGTCTCTGAAATGTTACCAAAAATTTCCCTCCCTTAAGAATGAAATACCCATCCGTTCATCTGTTTTTTCATGTGTTCGCTGTTAAGAATGCATCATTACTGCTTTACTTTTAATTGACAAGGTTCAATCTGCGGTTAAATTCAGCAATAAAATTACTGGCGAACTACACAGAATGCCATCAGTCAACCCCGTAGCATAGTCACGGATCATCTATCGCTGTTGTTGTTTGTGCAAAGTATTGTGAATGTAACGCATTTTACACAGTTATTTTATGTAAATTATTTCTCTCTAATAAACAAATCTGCGGCACTTATGGAAGATTTCCTAACAACGTTCTGCAATGTCTCATTTATTCCACCTGCCTTACAACGTAACCATACTTCTTCCTCAGTTTATTCTGAGGGCATTACACGGTGTTATTTCAACTGCAGATGGTAATTAATGTCAAAAAAATTACCATAATATGTGAGGTGGTTGGATTTGTAAGGAACTTGTCTGATCAATCCCAAGTACTATTTCGGGTGTCGACTGCAGAAACTGTTGATAATTTCGGTGAGCGAACAGTGGCTGTTAGCTGAATGTTAATCCGTGGAAACGTCGTATCCTGACTGCCCTCCCATCTATTGATTTCACCGAAGTTTTGCTATTAAAGTGCTCCTATAGGTGATTTCCGCAATTTCGGCATCACAGCAGCTAGCAACAATGTGAACTACTATTCCACACACACCACCTGTCCCCCCTTTCGTAACCATATGTTAAGCTTGCCTGATTGGCGCTGAAGATGAAGGCACTAGGAATAAATACGAATAAATAACTTCCTTACATACAAATACATGCTTCAGCAATGATTATCGCCTTTTAGAACATTCAATTATTAAAGCTGAGCTTTTCACCATCTTACTATTCCAATTTGTTGTAAATAGAATTCATGTTTTAAGACATGGGCGCCCAACCTTTCATGGCAAAAGGCCACATCCAATATTGTGGGTTGGTTTGCGGGCCGCACGCGGGAAAATAACAATAAGTGGTATACCTAACCACCTGAATTATTATGCAATTTTTATAGCACACATAATTTACAAATCTGGCCGCGGAACGCATTATGCAACCCGGTGGGCTGTGGGTTGGAGACCCATGCTTTAAAATCTAGCTAAACTAGAGTGTCAGTACAATTTATCAGTTAGGCGCTGGTTTCTCAACCCGCAGACCCAGGTTCGGTGCCATGGCACTCCTTGTGGGATATAAGGTGCACAAAGGGGCAGTGAGACAAGTTTTGTCTTAAGTGTTTCGGTTTTCCCCTGTCTACTATAATTTCACGAATCCTTTCAATTCATATCCATTCATCTGCCATAGTCTACATCCTGACAGAGTCGCTCAATAAACTATGAAAGAAAACAGTCTGCAGGTTCAGACCGCTACTATATTTGTCACAGCCATCAATCTGACGGTTCCGAAGTAGTTCACCCACCTACCACGTCAAACATTCCGTATCACGTAGGGCTACGTGGAGAGGATAAGTGCATTCAATTGCAGTAACAAGGATTGGTAGAATGAGGTTAAAATGGGAGGATGATGTCAGACTGGATCTGGGAAAAATGAAGATTCAGAATTGAAGTAAGACGGCTATGGGTAGAGAAGCACGGAAGAGAACTGCTGAGGAATCCAAAACACACACAGTTGTAGCGCCAAAAGAAGACGAATGGTGATAAGTGGATTCAGACTTATAATCCAGTCGTGATGATGCGTTCAGGGAGCGATAAGGCAGTCATGGTGACAACTGCATAAAATCTCGGGCGGTGTTCACGACCGGCACACAGTATCGGGCACGAATAGGCGAACTTCGCTCTGGCTTTAGAATGTTGGACAGTGGAAAGGTCGGC